>WOFM01000502.1:369539-422736 GCA_011428145.1 Ericerus pela
TATCAACTTTGATAAAATAGTTAAGTTGAATTCTTAAATTTATTAATTTATGAAAAACAAAAAAATGCAATCATAAATATAATATGATAATTTTTTTGATAACTTGAAAAGGTACCTACGTGAACTAAATACTTTCAGGAATTCTTCAATAAGACTATTAAATATGAACTACAATCTTCAATGGACCTAACTCGGCAATATTTACAAATTTTCAAACAAATTACTGAGTAAAACTCGACTTTTTAAACGCTTTTATTCTAGTCCGATTGGGAACAGAATTTAGACTTTGTTTATCGCTCGTATACGGATGGAGTATAAAATAGTTATCAAATTCGCCGCTGGAATGTTTAAGTTGCGCGTTTTTACTCCTCTTATCCCTGTGGCTTTTCTCCGACTTAGAGCTGTAATTATATTATTTCAGCTCCTACATTTTTTTCTTTATTTTATGTCAAGGTCTCTCTATACTGCTAATAATACAACAGTAATTATCTTCACTCTTTCATATGTGTACCACTGACATGGTATGTAATAAAATCAAAAATTCCCTTTAACTAAAAATTAAAAAATTAAAAAATAAACGATAATTTTTAGGTAAACGCTTTTATTCATGTTAATCGCCCTAAAAAGGAGAAAATAAATTATTTTATTTTGTTTGTATCATCAAGAAATGGCATCAAATAAAAGTGTGGGGTGGACATAATGGCAAATTAGTATAGGAATTTAACGTCAGTAGTGTAATGCTATTGTTTCAATATAGTTTATATTGATGGTAGTGAAGAGAGATAACTGATACAGGGCCATATTCTTAGTCAGTTTTTTACTTCAGGGAAAGCACTTAAGTAACCTTTCCCTTATAGGTATTTAAGTACTGAAACCACAGATCAAATATCACTGAAGTGGTATTTTATTTGAAAGCTGAGGATTGTCTAGGAATATGGCTCATTTTGATACGCATCCCTCAAAGACTTGTAATTATGTCCTCCGTCCAGGTTGAATTGAGTTGGTATGGAATGGCACGGTTAAATTTTAATTCATTAAATTTGGATATTGTTTGCCCCACAATTTTATTTGATGCCATTTCTAGATGATACAAACAAAATAAAATTATTTTATTTTCTCCTTTTTAGGGCACTTAAATTGAATAAAAGCGTTTACCTAAAAATTATTTTTTACTTTTTTATTTTTATAATAAATTGGAAATTGATGTTAATAACGAGCACAACTGCAATCAAACCATTTGCCACAAATGGCTGAAATTTTTTGAAAAATCAAGGTATATTTACGGAAGATACTGTGAAAATTTCATTGAAATGGAATGATTCATTCTTAAGATATCGCTGAAATTCTGTTTGATTATGAAATTCAATTTTATTAATGAATTTGATCTACTTACCTGAGCAATTCCATCAATATCTCAAGAAATACCAGTTAGATTCCAACAAAATTTTTACAGGATCTTCAGCAAACATATGTTAATGTTTCTGCAAAATGTTAGGTCTCTTCAAATAACGGTTTGATTGTAATTGTGCTTGACAACATAAAAGGTTTGCATAATTTTACTTCATCAAATAAAGCTTCTATATTATACTGATAAGACTTGAAAAATTCATTCAATCTTCAACCTTATTAAGAACATAAATACTTATTAAAAATTCGATAGAATCATATAATTGGTTGTAAGTAGGTACAACTAAAATAAAATCGGTGATAATAAAAGAACATTAGATGATTATCGAAGGTATCAAATTCTAACAACTGGTGGAGAGGAGTTGATAGCTGGTAAGCCATATCAATCAGATTATCAAGTTGAAAAACTTTCATTATTGTGTCGATAAAATAGTAAACAATCCTTAGCAACTCTTATCAATTATCAACTCAGTTCATGATCATGCTCCAGATCTGAAAGAAATTTGGTGCTCATTGGTTTAGTAGTTCTTGAGAAAATTGGAAACAAAAAATCTCTGGAAAATTGGATTTTAGCGATAAAACATCAATAGATTGATATTTTTGTTAAACATATGGATTGGAGCGCTAAATTCGCCTTATATTATCATAGTCTAAAAACAGGATGATGTATTTTTCCCATGTATTTTTCCATAAGAAAAGAAAAGAGTTTAAATTGATTTCCTGAGAAAGGGAAAAACTTTAATATGAATGATAACTAATTGTTAGAGGATAATCTTTAAATTGTAACAATACAAACTCATTTTTAAAATAAATTTTTGCATTACAAGATCAATACATTTATACCCATTTTCATCCATTATCCTGTTTTTAGCCAATTACCATTTTCACCACTAGAGTGCATATCTTTTGCCTCCACTTTCCAATAACTGTCGATAATTTTTTGTAATTTCTTAACCTAAACAATAAATAGATAGCTATTGATATAAACATCAATCTCTATCGACATAAATATCAAATTATATTGATATAAATATCAAATTATATCGATATAAATATCAATTAAAATCCATATTATAGAGGATGTGAATCAAGGAAGAAGAAGTTTTGTAATGTGAGATAAAGAATTAACCAAAGTAACATCTCAGAAGCGCGTGTGTTTAACAAAAATCACATATGATGAGAATGAGTCCAGCCTGAGTGATATAAATAAAGGTGTACTGAGATTAACGAGTGAGCGGTGGAATAGTGTATCAGTGTAGCCACGAATAAATATGTAAAAGTATATTATAAAGACAGTCGAGTGTTCGCAGGAGTAAGAGGGGAGAAGGATTGGTGGTCTCAACACCCACTACAATCTTTTGGTTTTTAATTGCTCAAGGCAATTTTTACCAATTGACAACTTTGACAAATTAGTTCTACACAAGCAGGGCAGACACTAATGATTTTACTGACTTTTGAGCAACACAAGCAGGGTTTTCTTGACAAGTTTAGCAATTGATGACAGCCTTAGATTTCTGAAAACTTGACCTGATTTATACACAAGCAGGGCAAAATCCTTTTCAGTAAATGATAAAACTCAAGTGTTTACAGCACTCAAAAATTTTCAACCAAATTAAGGTGTGGTTTGAAAATGAACAAAGAACTAGTAGGAACTGAGTTACCAAACTTTTTTAAATACAAAAAATTTAACAATAAAAATTCACAAAATTATGAAAAATGACTTAGATTTTCACAAAAACTTTAAGAAATGTTTAAATTTAAACTTTAAAAATAGTTTTTATGTTTCAGATACAAGGATTGTTACCAAGTGATGCCACCATATAGAGGATGTGAATTGAGAAAGAAGAAGTTTTGTAACGTGAAATAAAGAATTAACCAAAGTAACGTCTCACAAGCGTGTGTATTTAAAAACAATCACATATGATGAAAGTGAGTAAAGCCTGAGTGAGATAAACAAAGGTGTAGGAAGATTAACGAGTGAGCGGCAAAATAGTGTATCAGTGTAGCCACGAATAAATATGTAAAAGTATATTATAAAGACAGTCCAGTGTTTGCAGGAGTGAGAGGGGAGAAGGATTGGTAATCTCAACACATATAAATATAGATTACTATCGATATTATTAAGCAATTTTTTCAAGTAATCTCTCTTCATCTCCATCTCCACCTGCACACTCGGTTTTCCAAGGAAGCATTGCTGCTCTATAGTTTTTCTGCTTTGCATTAATTCAGGTTACTTTTTTGAACTGTAGATGTAACTTGGCAAAGTGGGTTTTCCAGCGAAGTAGTGCTGGGTTACAGCTTTTTTAGATCTGCCATCTACCTATTATTAAATACAATCTGAAAAATGTATCATCAAAATCAGAGAATATGTCAAAAATAGCTCATATTAACCCTTACAATTTCAGAAAGGCTAACCCAGCCAGTAACCAAGTTTCCTCGAGAGTGGAAAGTAGAAAGTGAAAGTAGATTTTGAAAACTTTGTTAGCTGATAACCACAAAAATCCCTTCTTTCTCTTGTAGTGGTGAATGTATCTCCAATATAATACCCCCTGTCAAGGTGTTGTATCGACAAAATGAAGAATTAATCAAGTTATTATAATGTCTCAGAGAATAAAATTTAAAAGCATCATAATTTCAAGATATAATACTGCAAAAGTACATAAATAAAAATACAAACGTAAAAATAGGATTATGCACAATCGACATAAGTGTTATTTTTCAAGAGGTTTATAAATTCAAATAAATCGCCCAATTAGAATATTTTGGGTAAAGTATAAAAATTCAAAAGAAAAAAAATTAAACCATACCAAATGTGGGTATATTTTCCCGCAGATAAAAATTTTTATTCTCTTTAAGCATAATGATAATGGCTGGAATAGATTAGTGAACCAACGTGATGATCATATTTACATGAAACGTTTAACGTTTATTAAGAATAAAAAAACTATATACTGAAACGCATATTTTATGTCGGTCAAGGTTTGCTTGAAAACATCGCCGTAGCGTAACCAAGTGCGCGCATAAAATAAAACAAAAGAACAAAATAATAGTGGTACCGTAAAATTAAAGAACCTGTTATAAGTAAAGAAACAGTTTTCACGAATTCGCCGATGGTTGTCGATGTGGATGAAAAATGGAACAGAGATGAAAACGAAAAAAATATAATAAACACGATGAAGCATATCCACCAAAAAAGCTCGTCCACAATTGATGAATCCAGCGATAGATAGAAAAAGGATTCCTACAACTCAAGTCAATGGTACCACATATAATACCAAAAAGCTGTTTAAGCAGTAAGCTATAAGATTAAGCATTAATTATTGGACCAAAAGAAGATAAAGTCATCCAAAACTCTGTTTCGTGGTCAAGGAAAGAGCTAACGGAGTTACAACCTTTTCTAAGGAGGTAATCTTTTCATTAAACAATTTTTGTTTACGTAATTCAAAATCTTTGAAATGATAAGTGTGGGGACTATGTCCTCCCTTCTTTTGGGGCTCGGCCCCAGTGGACAGACCGCGGACTTGGTCCATCACCAAGTCCGCATAATAAAGTCTACGGACGTTAAATAAATTAGGCGCTCGTAGCACTTAGGCTAAACAGACGAAATTCGTTCTCTGTTTAGCCGACGTGTTACAAACGTAGCCTAGTGCGAACGTGCATACGAATACGCACGTGCCGCGGTCTAGGCTAAACACGAAACGCGCGCCTATCTCTCGATACTTGCGGATGACGTACGTGTTTAGCCTAGCTTATACACCGGCGATGTCTTTCGTTAGTCGCCGGGTCAGGAAAGTTATAAAAGGTTGGCTGCCTTACCAAATTGGTAACATCCGAACACACAAGTCCAAATCAATTCGCCTGTGGGTTTTAGAGGTGAACCCACAGCCTGGTGACCCCGATGTGATCTCTTACGTTGGGAATTTTTTTAGGAAGCAGGCGTGAAAACGCTAGCTGGCGGAATACCGCTGGCCTGCTAGTGCGAGCAATTGCGCTTGTCTAGCGGAAATCTTCGCTGGACTCTTCACTTGGAGACTGACTGTGGGAAATCGACCCCCCTTTCCAAAATAAACGTTGTCCACTTGGAAGGGTAACGGAACATGCCTAAAAATAAGGAAACGTCTCACCAATCGTGGTAACCCACAATTTATACATCTAGGATCCTCTAACGAGTTGAATCTATTTGCAATGGTAGATGAAAATGTTGTTGAAACTGCTGATCAGCCAGCTCAAAATATAGCTAGGCAAGCAGCTGTTCGAACCATCGCTTCCAAAGAAGCTGAAAATCAAGAAAAACTCATTCAAGACTTAATTAAAGCTAGTGTAGAAGAAGCCTTGGACAAACAACAGAAATTGTTTGGCAACCTCCAAAATAAGAAAAGGAGAGTTGAACTTCCTACGTTCTTACCCAAAGACGTAGAAACATGGCTCATGCAACTGACAGGCTGCTTCAGGGTTGAGCAAATTCCCTGTGAAGAACGCTACCAACAACTTTGCGGTAGTATGCCAGCTGAAATAATTCGGGCCTGCCCAGACATAATGTACTGTCTGGAAGATGAGGAAGACCCGTACGAATGGTTCATTCAGAAAATAAGAAGAACCTTTGGTACCACTCAACGCCAGGAAATAAGGCAATTATTGAGTGGGATGTCAATTGGAGACGACAAACCAACCGTCTTTATGACGAAACTGGTTAAAAAAGGTGATAACCATGTCTCTCCAATGGTAATTGCAGATAGATTCTGTGAGCAGCTACCAGCTTCCGTGGTACAATCGCTGGGTGCTTTAAATCTGACCAATGCAAGGACCAATGACGACCTTCTAGCACTAGCCAAAGCTGCAGAAACTGCAATGGAGTACACAGGGAAACCTGCCATCCAAGCAACAGCAGCCCCAGCAGACGAACTGAGTAAGCTCCGAGCCGAAATAGCTGAGTTAAAAATGGAAACTCGCAAGGCTAGAGACTATACATCTGCTAGAAGTAACTTCAACAACAGATCCAAGAGCCGGGGACGTAACCCCAATAGAAATAAAAGCTATAATAACAGGCAGTCACGCTCTCGAGGATGGAGAGATGATAAAAATAGGAGTCCAATACCTCCGAGGAGATCCAAATCTCCCAAGAAACTAGATCCGAACTGGTCAGCAGCTCTTTGCTTCTACCACAATCGATATGGAGAAAAAGCAAAGGCTTGCAACATCCGCTGTAAACGATGGGCGGAGAGAATGGTCCAAGACGCGCAGGAGAAGAAAACTCTCCTCGCAGAGATCGAAAAGAGAGAACAGACTAGTAAGTCAAACTAGACCGAGGGGTCATATCGGTGGCTATCGATCCCTCGCCCAAATTCTCTCGCCGCCTGTTCATCACGGACAGGACAAAAAGGAGAAAATTCCTCATAGATTCTGGTGCTGATCTCAGCATTTTACCAGCTAAAAATAAACATAAGAAATTTTCTCCGAAATCCAAACTAAATGCAGTTGACGAACATACATTCGCTGCATATGGCAAAAAACATTGCAAAATAGACATTGGTCTCCATAGGGACATGTCATGGGATTTCACAATAGCTGATATATCACAACCAATACTTGGAGCAGATTTTCTTGCTCACTATGAGTTGGTAGTCGATTTAAAAAATAAACGTTTAATCGACTTAACCACTGGCAAATATGTGGAAGGTATAACAAAAAATTACAAATTACTAGATACTTCCATTGGAAGCTGTGCAACTGTAGATAAAAATTTCCTAAAAATACTGAATGAATATCCAGGTATTTTATTACCATCAATAAGGAAACATCCGACATACAAACATGATACAGTGCACGTAATAGAAACAAGAGGTCAGCCTTGCTCAGCAAGGGCACGTAGATTGCCACCCGACAAACTTGCTGAAGCCAAAAAGCAATTTTCTAAAATGATAGAAGAAGGTATTTGTCGACCTTCTAACAGCTCATGGTCTACACCAATACATATGACCAAAAAGGCTAATGGAACATGGAGAATAGTCGGGGACTATAGAGCCCTGAACGCTAAAACCATTCCAGACAAATACCCCGTACCCAATATAATGGATTTCAATAACAATATGAAAGGTAAAACAATGTTTACTAAAATAGACATTAATTGGGGCTTCCACCACATACCAATGGCCGAAAAAGATATCTGCAAGACAGCACTCATCACTCCATTTGGCTTATTCGAATACTTGCGAATGCCATTTGGACTTAGAAATGCTGCTCAAACTTTCCAACGTTTTATGAATCAGCTATTGAGGGACTTACCATTCGCATATGCTTATCTAGACGACATATGCATATGCTCTTCATTCACGCCAAATATATACCCTCGTCCCTAAATTAACACCTTAATTTAACATAACAAAATTAGTTGTTTTTTTATCCCGATCTTTCATAAACTTGTTTCATCTAATGAAAAGAAAATTCGTTCTCTGCAAACATATTACTGGTACTTCAATACTTTCTGGAGGACACAGTATTAAATATAATAGAGGATAAATGCCAATCTTAATACTGTTACAAGAAACAGCACCACTTTTGAAGCTAATTTTCGCCACTCCTACAGTGCCAAATTCAAATTTGCTTGCCCCAAATTCGGGCCCATTGACAATAATCAAATATTTTTTTCTCAAATAATTGAATTAAATAAATAAAACTATTAATTCAGAAGCCACAAAACACGAATTTCATAGGTAGAAATGAGATTGAAAATTTCAGGGTTCCATAGGAGTGGGAATATTTCTCGTTTTGCATATTTGATACTCTGTGGTCCGTAGGTGGTTGTAAATTAATTACTTGAGAAAATTTATGAAAATTGGATTATAAAGATTTTTCATTTTAAAATTACCTATTGAAAGGATCACTACTCGTATTGACGAAATATTACTAACCTTGCAGGAAAAAACGTAGGTACTTTCTTCTTTTTATAGAATTTTATTCAACTAGTAAGCAAAATGAATGATTATCACCAGTGGCTAACTAGTTGAGTACGATATTTTTTTCAACAAATCCACCAAAAAGAAGTTATTATTTATTCGATTAAACAGGTAAACTTCATTCATGAATAGTATTTTTGATTAATTAAATATTATCAAGAAGCGAACTTGGTTGTCTGTGTAATTATCATCATGTGAAATGGCCCTTTTTATTGTGACATTTTGGAACTTGAATACTTGTAAATGGTGCAGTGAAGAAATAAACAACAAATAGTAGAGAAAAAACTCATTTCTACACTATTTCTACACTTGGTGAAAAAATGAAAACCATTTTTGATTTTCCAAACTGGTTTAGAAATCTCGTATTTTGCTAATCAAAATCGATTTAATAATAACCTCTTTTTGGTGTATAAGTTGAGAAAATATATTTTCTTTTCATATCGCACTATACCTCAAACATTTTTTTCTATTCTCCTCAACCACACAGAAGAACAACGAGTTTAACCACAAAGTTATCAAAAAAAAAAATTTAAGAAAATACAGGGTGCTCAGTAAATGACAAACCTCAAATCATCATTAATAAAGAACCCATCAAAAAGAGAAAAACTTCAAATCAATTTAAAGTAGAACTGTTAATTGTGAGTTCAGATAGAATGATTACCCACTTAGTAGGTACAGTGAAAATTCCAAGAACCCATCCACATATCTTCCAATGCTGTAATTTGCTGTATTACAGTGATCAATAACCCAGATAATATGATCCGAAGACTGATGACTCACAATAGAAGTACAAAGATTTCATATAAACTATGCTGCTTATCCTGTTCATCACTTTTCATACTTCCATAGTAAAAGTCATAAAACTCGTTAAGTGAAGATGTGAAACTACTTGCTACTCATACAAAACCAATTTAAAAATAAAAAATTTCTAAAAACCGAATGGAAAACTGAACCAACTTGTAAATCACACAATTTTAAATATCTTCAAATGCTCACATTTTCTTATTAGAGCTGTTCAAAAATGCCTAAAATGTTTCTGGATAATAATCAAGGAAACTTACTGGAATTTTTTACCTCAGCATTATTTAAACACAAATATTTATAGCTATAAAAAAGAGGAAAATTGTTTTTTCTGTTTTTTTTCAAAATCAAAACAGTGGAAGTCTCGATGATTTTTTTCATGATATAAAATCAAAAACATTCCAAGATAAAAAATATTATAGATAAAAAAGACTAATAGGAAAATGAGACTATCAAATTTTGAAAAATTCTATAGGAATTGATTTGAGTTAAAAAATAGAAATTTTATCAAATATTCTAGATCCTCCATCTGCTTCAAGTTCATAAATTTCTTTATTCTTTTCTAATTAGTTATACAAAAATACAAAGAAAAGAGCTGGACTAACTTCAAAATAACTGGTTATGTCGGCAAAGGCTTAATTTATAGTTTATGGCATTAAGTCAATGAAGTGCAGAAAGCTGGTGAGGTTTGAGGGGTGAGGAGAATTGTGTGTAAGAATTTTGGTTATTATGGATGGGAGGTGGTAGTAATTGCGGATGGCATGAAGAGCTGGACATGTGGTGTGAATAAGTGAAAAAGGTTGGGACTTACAATATTGACAGTCAGATAGGAAAAGGTTAAGTAGTAGGAATCTGAACAGTGATGTGTATAAAGAGCAATTCAAATTGTGAGGTTGAGATGTTACCTCATAACTTCCTTCAGACTGCACCAGCTTCAAGCGTTGAAAGCTTATAGCATCAAGCTTAGTATACTGAGTGTTTTAAAGGCCACCTTGTTTCTGTAGATTAGTTAGATCATGAGATATAACCACTCAACTTTTTAGTTGGTTTTTATAAATTTATAGATAAAAGATGATAAAAACTACTTACATTACTTTTCATTATTCATTTTCAGTATTTAAGAACTCGTGTATTATTGGAAATTTAAGAAGCATAATCACTCCAACAGAGGTTAGAAAATTTAAAAATACAAAGCATAGAGTAATAAAAATATTAATTCAATTTATGAAGACCTACAATATTTGCCACAGGTTGCTGACAGATATAAAAAAACGCTACAATAAGACAGATATAAAGCTAAAACTAATGAGACTCCAAAGTTCAGTATGAGTAAAGGAGGATATTGAACAAAGATGGACTGAAGACTTATTTTTGATCACAAAATTTTCTGGGAGCGGAAATTTTAAAAAAATAAGACAATGCCATTGCGAATCCGATACATGCAAGTGTGTAATATTGATAGCACAAATAACAAAAATCTGGTAAGGCAAACGAATTCCTAATTTATTTTTCTCAAAAGTTTTTCAAAAAAATCGTATTCCCAACACGGTGGGTTTCTCAAAAAATTTTCCCCCCAAAAAATATGATTCCTATACCTTACAATATTTCATCAATCTAATTCTTGGCCTCTGATTGGCTAAATTTTCAAACATAGTCGTTTAGTTACATGTGGAAGGTTTTGTTTTTGTTTAATATGGAAGACTTCAAAAAAGGCATTTCTCAGTGCCTTTAACATATAGTCATGCAGTGGGTGGTTAGTTAGGTAGGTCATTAGATGAGGTTTTTGTGGAATACCTTGTCGTGAGAAAGATATTCTCACCAAATGGTAATTCAATAGAATTATGAGTGTTCAGCCACTTCGTATTAAACATATGGGTAAGCCAAAACCTGGGCAAACACTGGCAATTTTAGAGCTGGTCCAGATGGTTTATATACTGGCTTATTTACATGTACACATACACATGTATGTAACAAATATGTACCTTTGTGAGAGCAGCCCAGTTGCATCATCTCTTGTAGTGATAAGAGATGATGGGCCGGTTTGTGTATAGATTGTGACATCATCGCATTGTCAAGATTAGTCACAATTCGGTATTTGTACATTACCTGCAAGTACATACAGGTAATTACAATCGAACGTAATTCTGTGTGTTTTGTTTAACGTCACAAGGACGAAAATAATCCTGCCTTTTGCTGGCGACTATCGTCGGGGATCCGAGCCCCTATACCTCATACCAGTGAGTTGTTTTGTTTTTTTGTATTTTTAATTTAATTAAATAAGACTCAGTTAACATTCGTAATATACAAGACTACAAGCAAGTGCCGTTTTTAACTAGTGAGTACTTATCATACATCGCTATTTCATTAATTTTTTGAAAAAGTTTGTTTAGGAATGACTAAGATTTGGGAATCAATATTTTTTGGAAATAACAAAGAGGTGGGAATAAAAATCTCGGGAAAAAAAGCTTTAGGAGAAATAAACTGAGAAAAAGAACGACCAATTCAAAAATCTGTAAGAATCATTTAAGAGGTATAATTTAAAAAATCATTTCTGAAATAATTTTTTGCGTTAAACTATGAAATGCTCGGAACTTTATCTCGAAAATAGCCTAAATCACTTAAGAAACAATTAATTCTGGTAATAGTGACATGGCAAATATAAAATGCGTTGTTAAAAACGAGACAAATGTACATCTCCGAGGACATTCAGAAAAAAAACTTTCGCAGACGAGATTTTTTGATAAAAGGAGTTTCCTTCCATCCATAAATGATACCTACTAATTTGAGTCAAAACATTTTCTATTCTTGAAAAAGGTTTCTGGTTTTTCTTTTTGAAATTTTTCCAACTTTTATTCTTTAGGGAGTACATTCACGCTACCAACATGAATTATTCTATTAAAACTGGAAGTTTTTTTCGACATGAAGATTCACAGCGCGTTGTTATACGAACAAAGTCAGCGGTATACAAAGAAAATTAGATACATGAATGTTACAAGTAACGAACACCTAAAGGTGGAGAACGAGGAGAAAAAGGATAATAAAGTAGAAAAGTGCCATTAAAAAAATGTTCTTAAAAGAACGAAAGAGAAATTAATACAATTAAAATAATAGCAGCGTTTTTTATTCAAGATTTATTTTAAATACAATTCGAATTTAATTAATGAGAACAAGACGTTGGTAGTAAATTAAAAAGCCCGAGGCTGACGTAAGAGTACAAGCAATTAATTTTTGACTACGCTTTTAAATTCTTTAATTACGTATTGATGTGTGTGTGTGCGATAGTGAAGCAAAAAAACAAATCAAATAAGAAAGAAAAAACTAGCGTAGCTTGCTACGCTAGAAAATGTAAGTTTCTCAGACAAAAAAAAAAAAATCAAATAAATAAATAAATAAATAAATAAATAAAAAATACAAAAAAAAAAGTCAAAAAATCAAAATCATTTGGCAGAATGCTAGCCAAAAATTAGGTAAGTAAGTAGGTTCGTTTAAAATGAAGTGTTAACAAAAATCATGAATGAATAATTGTATAGTGAAGGTACACAAAACGTAAGCAAGTTAATAAATGATTGCTAATACAGCCATACATATATATATATAAAATTATATTATGAATTTCTGCTAATACAGCTAAAAGTTTCCGGAGTCATGAGACGAAAAACAAACCAACCCTCGATCACATATAGGTCCTTATTAATACAAGTTCAATTTTAATAAGAAAGTTTTTCTTCGAAAACCTACATAAAAAAAGGGATAAAGACTGTATAGTTCGTTAATTATGCCAAATAAATTTAGTGAATTGTAAATAATAATAAAATACGAGTTAATCGAAAGTTAACAATTTTTTTTTATTCTTTATGGTTGAATCGTGACGATCAGTAAAATTGAATATATTATAAAAAACTACTTTAAAGTTGGATAAACGGCGTTTGACTAGACGTTCCTTTTCCGAAAATGATTTACTTCAGGGCTGAGGTACATCGAGTAAATGGAAAAACAAAGAAAATTTAGCGGTTAAGATGTCACAAAAAAAAATTCACAAATAACTATCATTACGTAAATAAGTTAAATAAGAATAAAAAATTTTTTTCAATAGACTTTCATGATTTCGCAAATGTAACACACTTTTCACCAATGTCCTGTATCCAAAAGTCTATAATAAACATTTAAATAACAAAAAACTAACATAAAGATCATATAATAGGGGGTTCGATACCATTACTTCTCAGATACAAATCTACGACTGTGCCATAACCTTATAGTCGTAGTTGACGAAACCCAAGGGTTAATGAAAATAACTTTTGCTAAAATATGCACCCGGATGAGTTTATAATAAACAAACCCGATATTAGCGTCCCCAGATGTTAGTACAAGAACTACGTCACATTTCGTTCAAAGAAACATAGCTAGACGATCATTAGAAAATCAGACGAAGTAAAAAAAACTTTCGTTGAAAACAAAATTGCAAATTGAGATAAATTTTCAACTTTTTTTTATATTTGAGACATGTCTCTTTTGAGAAAAATATAATATCTATAACAGTGAGGTAAACTATGGTGAGTAGGTAACATTTCACTGATTTTACAAGACTAGAAATTTTTATGTTAATTACCAAAAAAATTCTAACATTGGCTATCTTTAGTATCAAGTACCTGATTCACCGAGCTTTGCTGGGATATGGAAAAAGAGAAAATTTTGTTAATTTTGGAGAATTAGGATGGCAATATTTAACTCATACATCATTAGTCATAAATCATAATAATAATATACAGTACAGGCCAAGCAAAATTCGCTAATAAAACTTTTTTTATTAGTTACTTTTAGGGTTAATCAATTTTTCAAGGTTTGTTGTTATCACTTGTTCCTGATGGGTAGATTTAGATGCTCATATATTTGTTCAACGAATTTTCTCAAACTAGAAATCTATGTAGATCGTTTTTTCATACTCAAATACCTCTATACGGTAATTTTCAGCAACATCATCAGTCAAGTTCTTCATAATGCGTTTACATTCATACATACACAGATACAATTATTGCTGGTATTGTAGCATAGGATACAAGATACCAACTTATTTTCCTTCATAGTGAACCTAGATCGCATAGAATTATTACAAAATTGATACACCTACTTTGGAAATGATTCAGCCGGATACTACACGCAAAAAAATCTGCTCACCAATGCGGAACTTCACACTTATTCCAAGTTTTCCCTACTCTACTAACAAAACAGCCAAAATTGAAATATCTAATTTTGCTTTAAGCAGACAAAATGATACATGAAAATTGTGTAATTTTTCACGGGGAAGCTGCAGCTCCATTAGGTCAAAAGTTATCGCTCTTTTAAATTGTGATGAAACTCTGAAAAATACCTTTCATTCATCAGCATTTATAATCATCGATAGAGAGCATAACCAGAAATAATAAATTAAGAAATTGCCTGATTTGCATTTATGTTACCAACCATAATTTATTTCTGTAATAATATAAATGGCAATAATATTTGTGGGGACTCATATCATATGAGGTAAAGGGGCTTGGACCCCTGACAACAGTCGCCGCCACAAGGCTGGCAAATATTTGTCTCAATGATGTTAAATCATATGCACGAATTACATTCGATCGTAAATACTTGCACATACATGCAAGTAATGTACAATTACCAAATTGTGACCAGTCTCAATAATCGATGATGTCACAATTCCAAATACGAACCAACCCATAATTTCTTATTACTATAAGAAAATTCAGGCTTAGGAACGTCGTTTTCAAGTTAGGAGGTGGGGGAAAAATTTAAGAAAATTGTAGTTTCACAAATTTCGTGGAGTGAGATATCTGAAGCTGGGTTTACTACAAGAAGAACATTTTCCGTTCCTTTGATTTTTTCTTAAACTCACGAGGTTATAGGATGTTTGTTGATATTTGCTCGGGTAACAAATTTGATTTGTTCTTATTGGTTTCTCTGACAGTCTTTTACACCAAACAAGCAAAAAAAGTTCTTTGGTATAAAGTGCAAAAGCAGCTTAACTCTGTATTCTTTCACTCTGAATTGTATGAAATCAACCGAAGATATTTTAAACCAATAGTTCCGATTTATGATGAACTTAGAACTAAAAAATGTGATTTTTAACAATAACAACTAATAAAAATTGTTGTAACTAGGAGAAACTTTCAACAACCTTTCCAACGGATTAAAATCATAGGTATGCAGTATCTATCGAATTGTCGGTTAAAACAATTATACAGTCGACGAGAGGAGGTAGGAGGAAAAATACACCAAAAAGTTAACTTTTTTTGGATTTTTTTTTTAAATTTTCCAACTTAGCCTATATAAAAATGTTTGGCAAAATCAGAGTAGAATATCACATCCTATATATATTATAATAGTTTCCGACTTATTACCGATTTTATACCAGAGAATGTGAATTTTACCAATAAAAACTTGGTACAAAACCCATGAAACTATTTGTTTTACAGACCCGCAGAAGGTCACATCCGATTCAGCATTAAAAAATAAGTAAGATGTGATGTTTTATGGGATTGAAGGATAATTTTTTCAAAAAAATTTTTTCAATATGAAAATCTCCAGAAAATTTTTTTAAAACGAGTTTTTTTAAAATATTTTTTTCTCAATTAATACTTTTTTTTAATCTAAACTAATATATAAAGAGGAGAATTTGGAAAAGTGTATATTAAGGGTAATTTCAGAATCTACATAACCGATATTGATGAATTTTTGTCCGTGCATTCTTCATGAACTTAGGAAGGTTTTAGGCTTAGTTTTATTATTTTATCACTTCGAAAAACTTATTTATAAAGGAAAAATAGATGAACGCTGGATTAATAGCGGCTGCGTGTATAAGGTGAACAGAGGAAAAACATGCAAACATAATGCTGCATTAAGTGATCTTTTCTTGATTCTTAAATTTACATGAGAACATATTTTTTGAGGAGCTTCATTCGAATTTGATAATCATTTTATCAGTTGACCTATTCGTCATCCCTCGTGGGACACAAAAAGGGGACAGTTTTTGATTTTCATATTTTAGTGAGCAATTTATCATCGGACATTCTTCGACCGTCATTAGGCCCAAAAACGGGCGAATTTTTTATTTTCAGATTTTAATGTGTAATATATCGTCGGACATGTTTTTTGAGGCACTGTGTTCGAATTTGATGTTAATTGTATTATTACACTCAATCATTTTATCAGTTGACCTATTCGTCATCCCTCGTGGGACCCAAAAAGGGGACAGTTTTTGATTTTCATATTTTAGTGTGCAATTTATCATCGGACATGCTTCGACCATCATTGGGCTCAAAAAAGGGAGAATTTTCTATTTTTGGATTTTATCGTATAATATATGAGAACACTTATTTCAGGGTTAGGGTCAAAGATCCTAAGCATCTGTCAAGTGAAGCTGACACCACGGGCAGCAAGTATTATATATTTTCAAAATTTCTGTAATTTTTCTCAAAAATAGAATGGCGATTCATCTCAAAAACAGAAATGGAAACACAATTTGTTCAAAAGTTATGACCGAATTAGTCAACAGATCTAACAAAACTACACTACCCTACCCCACTCCATCTTACAACGAGTAGACAAAGATGAATAAAATAGAATGGATTAATCTTATGGAAAGAAATGTTATAAACTTATAACATTTATTGAGAAAATATTGTTCTGAGAAATAAAAGTAGCTACTGATAGAAACAGGCTTTGAGAAAATAAATTTTTGAGAAAAAAAATGTTGAGAAAAAGGTCTCCCAACGGTTTTATGGCTTCTTCCAAAAATTTGCATATACCTATGTTGGGAATCTTAAAACCAGATTGAAATTTGAAAAAATGGATTTTTAGGTACATTTTTCCTCCTACCCCCTCCTATAGATTGTCTTTTCAATCGACCAAAATTCGAAAGATACTCCATACCAGCGATTCTAATATATAATTGAAAGTTTCTCGAAGTTACAACAATTTTTATAAATTTTTATTGTTAAAAATCACGTTTTTTCGTACACAGATCATCATAACGCGAAAATTATTGGTCCCAGCGACCTGTGGTTCATTTCATTCGATTTATCGTGAAAGAATACATGGAGTCAGATATCTTACTCTATTGAATTCGTGAAACAACGATTTTCTCAAATTTTGCCTCTACCCCCTGCGCCCAAAACGATGTTCCGATGCCTGAATTATCACGGACTAAGGTGATTCTTAATTCTACTGCCAAAATAGAATTTTGGGCTACGTTTCATGGACAAACTAATTTTTCCGCCGAAAAACCTTTATTTCCTTTACTATTAAGCTATACAAACTGAAAGAAATGATAATTCATTCAATTTTAATGAAATTTTGTCAAACCTCGAGTGGCTCGAGTTTGATCGTAATGCAAAACTATCTACAACTAAATAATGTTTGGCTTGTTCTCGAAAAGAAAAATTGATAGATTTAAAATCCTTCCCAATTATCTTAGTAGGTATCCAGAGTTTTTGCATAGAGAGGAAGGAACGCAGATAAACGTTGAATATTACTTCGAACTTAAAAATATGTATGTAACATATCTACATATTCTAAATTAATCTTTTCTCCATCCTCTTTTATTTTATTTTTTAAATAAAGATTTCTATGACATTTTCGTTTTTGTAATAAATAGCATGAAATACTTTCGGTTTGTCTTCCTTGACTTTTTTTTCTCAATCATTGTTTTTTGTTTTGTTTTATTTAACACTGATTAGTTAAGCAGCGTGAGGTGTGAAGCGTTACAATACAAATAAAAAAAAATTTAGGGCAGTAAACCTCGGTAAAAAAAGTAGGTTTTCGAGAGAAAGAATTATGAATTTTGATGGTCATATTAATTGTCTGTAAGTTTATACGCTTTAATGGTAAGTTATGATTGTATGAAATGTGTTAGCTGCTAACAAAATATCAGACAATGTGAAATATAAAAGCATTTTTTCTTGAAAAAATGAAAAATAAATTAAGATGATAAAGTATGGTACATCATCATATAATTTAAAATAAAACCAATGAAATATAATAAAGTTATCAAATAAAAAAAAAAAACCGAAACATAAGCATGTGGTTAATTTTTATAAAAAGAAAAGTTCATGCCAATTAGAAAAAATAGCGAAAACATATTTACCGGAAGTACCGTCCGGTCGATACGCACCAAAATTGGTAGCATGCTACAATAAATTTTAATAAATATTTATTTCAAATTTTTTACATATGATTCCAAAATTCCGCGTTTTACGATAAATATAAAAAAAGAAATAGTGGTACCGGAAGTAACGCCCGGTTGATCCACACCAAAATTGAAAGGATACTACAATGAATCAAAATAAATATTTACTCAGAAATTTGTGGTTATCGGTGCAAAATTGAGAATTTTAAAGCCAAAATAAGAACAAAAATGACGTTACCGGAAGTACTGTCAAGCCAATCCATACTAAAATTAATATTTTCAAAATAATATTTCATTTAACTTTAAAATTTCAAATTTATTATTTCAAATTTTATTTAAATAGTATATTGTTCCGTCGTATTTAGACAGACGAATATATTCCCTGACCTAAATACTCCGCAACAACTAACGGCAAATATTTCTTCTAAATATTCACCGTTACCTCCGAATAATAACCCAATTAATAAGGCTAACAGTTATGCAGATGTTCAACTAATCAGCATAACTGTCAGCACTATTTTGGAATGTACTAGAGGTACCTTTTTGTGAAATGTAAACAATTATAGGCTCAAAAAGAAGTCACTTGGTAAATCAATTTATACCAATACTTCACTTGCCTTTCTGAAGAGCTTCAGAGTAGTCTTACTATCTCCAAACTCTTAGTCTGTTGGTGTTCCTACACACCTCAAGTTAGTCGTCCACCCTATGATGTGGTGAGACAACATTAGGTTTAATATTACTATAGAATTATTACGTACGTGTATCTGCGAAGTGAGCGAAGTTATTAAGTATAAATATTTTATTATGAGGAAGTGATTACTGAAATATATTGTCACGTTTAATATTGAATTAAATATTGTTTTGTTAAAGCAGTATTTATTTTGTGTGTTTGTTCGTAAATATCCGGGAGAACAAACACAACAAATATAAATAAATATATAAAGAAATATATATATAAATTATTGTAAAATTTATTTCTTTAAATGGATATTCTTCTTTTTTTTACTTAATATTCTTATAATTACTATAATATTTATAATAATAATTATAATAATTTTATTTAATGGAAAAAATGATTGAAATTTATTTTTTTTTATGTCTAGCCCTTGGCTCAGTAAAAACATTGGTACAAAATTTCGTGATAATCGGACAAAAATTGCGACCTGTATTGTGGAAACAAGAAATTGACTCTGTGTGTGTATATATATATATATATACTGTGACGACTTCCTACCAATGGTGACGAGTGTGCTTATAGGTTGTGTGGCCTATCCCTACATTACGTAGGGACAGGCCACATATACCTATATATGAAACTGAGAAATAAATGCCAAAATTTTCCTGAGGTCATGAAATGAAAACGTACCCTCAACCTTGGGGGTTAATACCGCACCAAGCGAAATAAGTGGATTTTCTAAAGAAAATCTATTTAATTATCGGCTTGAGAATAAATTAACAATTGACGGTAACAAATCTACAGTTCAGTTTAGACGACACAAAACTTGAAATTTTTCATGAATTTACGAAAAACTTGGGTATGTAAATTTTTGACCTCGTAGAATCTAACTTTCACAGCAGCGTCAAACGAAAAATTACATTAAAAGGTGCTTTTGTGAAGAAAAAAAAATTCACGAAAACATCAACGACTTGGTTCAAGGTAAAATCTAACCGTACCGGATTAACGTGCACGAGGCACGTAACAATGAATCTTAGATTCGTTGAACCAAATTATAAAATAAACAAATAGTGTTCGCAATGCATTGCTAGTTGTTAAGAAATTGTTTTATTCCTGTAAGCGAACGGTAAAATAATCGAAAGTCGAAACTCAAAACAATATTCTTTCATCAATTTAGGAAAGGTGTCATTTGTACAATATTCAGTCCCAATACTTTAAAACGACAGGTTGTTTCATCAAATTAAATTTTATAATAAACTGTAAAATTTATTTTGCAAAAAATCAGGGCCTTAGATTGGAAATTCGAGATTAGGGGAAAGAATTTTTCCTTTCCCCCATTCTATCACTAACTTTTCACTTTGAATTTCAAACTGCTTCTAGTTTTTTCTGATAGAGAAAAAATCAAGTGTCTTTTCCAAAATAATGTGGGGGAAAATGCTCTCAAATACAAGAAAATTTACAAAGAAGGTGCGAATAATGGGCACAGAATAGGAGAGAAGTTCGGTCTTACATTTTTTTGGTACCAGGAAATGAATGGAAAAGCGCGCCGATAAAAATTGAAAAACGTGCGCGCGCTAAATTAACGAGAGGAAAGTCATCGCACTTCCAACATGGCTCAAATTTGACAGGATCCACGATTGTCGTCGCCGACGCAACAATTTTCAAGGTTGAAAAAAGTAGAGTGAGAGGGGAGATAGAGAGAGAGAGAGAGAGAGAGAGAGTGTGTTAGAGAGAAAAGCTGACAAGATAGAAATAAAGGGACATAGAAAAATAATGAAAAAAAGGAGAAAAATGACGGATGGAAACGAAGGAGGCGCGAGAGGAGAATAAAAAGGGCGTGCAAAACTAGTAAACTCTCGAAAAAAGGCGTTTTGAAAATGAAGAAACTTATAAATTGCGAACAGCCGTAAAGGTAAAAAACATATACAAGGCAAAGTGTCTAAGTTTTAGTATGGTAGGGCTAACGAAACACGAATATTGTCTGGAAAATTCGGGAATCTTTGCAGAAACAAAACAAAAAAAAATTCCAGTGCAGCTACACTTTACTAGAAGAAGTAGGTTTTCAATAAAAGGCGTAGTGACAGCAGACCCGTGATTAGGAGGTAAAGAGGTTACCCCCTGGAAAGGGCTCTTGCCCCTTCTCTTAAAAAAAGAAAAAGTTAGATATATTCCACCCTCCAGGTTCCAGCATATCTGTTTTTTTTTTTAATTTTTCCCTTCTGTGACTGTTCAATATGAAAATTTTTTGTGTCTGGCAACTGGAAAACACTGATTGTTTGATTCAATACATTTTTATCAATTATCTTATCTGGTATTCAGGATTGCATCAACGTGAAATGAAGATATGGTTGTTACTTATTTTCAGTTTTTTTTGTTGATATTGTTCTTCTCTCCTCCTAACCACATGGAGTCTAACTTATACATAATATTACATTATGGGTAATGGGACATATAGCTAAGTAATATGTAGACTTGATGAGAAGGAAACGAGTAATTTCCTCTTTTCAGGGGGCATGGCATTTAAAATAAAATGAAAATTAAATAGATTAAATAGATTTTCTTGAAAAATTCATTGAAAAACCACTAAAAATTTTTTTTCGCTCAATTTATTATTAGACTTGTTTCTATTGGAGTGCTATGTTCCATGAACATTTCACAGCTCAAACTAGGAAAGAGACGTTCACCCTTTTTTTCCCCATAAAATGAATATTTTTCAGCATCCTCTTCCGTAACTCCTGTATTACGTCAATTTTAGTACCTACCCTATTTGTAAACAAAATGAAATATAAATCCTGTTAACTGAATAAGTTCTTTCAATATGGAAAAAAATAACAGGCTGTTGGATCTGAAAAATGTGGCACTCATATTTATGAAGATAAATACCATTCCATTTTCTAGGGTAAAAACCAGAAAAATGAAAAAATTCTAAAAATCTGCCCAATTCCTTGACCCATATTGATGACTAAATGTTAAAGAAAAGTTTTTGAATACAAATGTGATTATATTTATATCATAGCCCCTGTGCGTTAAGATTTCCCAATTACCAAAAAAGTTCTTCAATATTTTTCAATTTGAGACAATCAGTTTTTTGGTTTTTCTCCCTTCACAGATGTGATAAAGTCATAGAAATGAAACTTTAAGGTTGACCAATTAATCAACTTTGAGCACATATTCTGAAATGGTTGGCACAAATTGGCAAAAATTGAGCACATTTCTGTTTCTAGACCTATAGATCTTACTGGAGAAATTTTAAAATAATTATCTTTCTCTTTTTAGTGCATTGTAAACGAAAAATTGACTTTTTGAAAGTGTTACGATTTTTTCAGGTTAAAAGAAGAGTTTTTCTCGATTATTCTTGAAAATTAATTTTTTAGGGCTATTATCTAAAGGTAAAATACGAAATTATCACACTAACTTCAAAAAAAATTACAGTAAAACCTCCTAATCACGGACACCGGTGGGACCAATCATTGCGATTGTCATTGGGAGGTTTCTGTTATCAGGAAAAATTAAAAATTATTTAATAATTTTTTTTTAAAAATTAGGTGATTAAGTTGCTTTGGTGATCCAACTATAGTTTATTGTACATCATTTTGCATTTTGAAGGATGTATCCTCTGTGGCTTCTTCATCATCTATCAATAAATAATCCTCGCTATTTTTTTGAAATGTTGAAACCAAATTTTCGATTTCTTTTCAAGATAATTAGGCGGAAAATAGGCATCCCCGTTCGTTACTCAGAAATGGAATTTTTCTCACCGGACCATTTCACCTTCTCTGTTGTCCGTTAAGGAAGATTCCGCTATTGAGGGGTGTCCATTGAAGGTTTTACTGTTCAGCAAATACATCTTCCAGGCGCTCGGTAAAATGACCAAGCAGCCAAAGCCTGACAAAAAAACTCGATAATAGTAATTATTAATAACCATTCCACTAAAAGTTAGCGAATAACCATTAATACAATTAATAAAATAATTAATTTTTTCTTTAATACGTCATTAATCAGAAATTTCATCAATTTTTTA
This sequence comes from Ericerus pela, assembly GCA_011428145.1. Taxonomy (NCBI): domain Eukaryota; kingdom Metazoa; phylum Arthropoda; class Insecta; order Hemiptera; family Coccidae; genus Ericerus; species Ericerus pela. The sequence continues at coordinate 392,582 of WOFM01000502.1, forward strand.
GGTAAATCTATCAAAAATCAGTGAAAGAATACCTATAATTATGGTAACGTATTTTTCAATTATTTTGAAATTGGAAAAAACAATACTAGTGCCCAAAGAGCCAGTAGTACCTATGCATGATTGCGTGTGACAGATAAGGGATATCAGGAACTTTTCTCAGATTCAGTATCAATCGAGCATATTATTCTAATGAATTCTTGAATTCGCAATTTTCAGAATCAATGAGAAGTAGAATTAGAATTTTTCGAGACTAAGATAATCGCATCAGTTGCAAGCTTAGTTGAAAAACTTTTCTCAATATTCATCACCAGAAAATTGCGGGTTTAATATATCCAATTTGGCAAAAACATGAAAGTTCGGGGAGAATTAGAAAAATACCACGGGGATTTTTATTACGTAGGTATGTACAAATTATTTTAGCAAAATAAAAAATGGAGATACTGCAGGTATATTCTTTAAGAAAAAAAATTATATGAACCGACTAAATTACAAAAACTACCAAACAGACTTTAAAGGCAAAATAAGAAAGATTTGAAAACAAAACAGGCCTTCATCAAAATTATAAAAAAAGCTAAAAATAAAATATGATTTTCATTGCTACAATATTCGAAGACATGAATTTAATTTTGATCATGTCCAAATTTCAAACTTCAAAAATAATGATTGGGAAATAAAAAAAAAATATTACATTGACAATAATAATTAAAGATAAGACTGGGTATACTTCGAAACATAAACAGGCACTATTATCATCACTTTATTCACTGGTCAATTCAGACTACTCTGGAAGAAAAGTTGTAAGAAAACGTACAAAATCAAATTCACAATATGAAATAATTGTGTTTTTTATCAGTTGTAATATTACTTTTATACCTAAAAATGCCCCGTTTTTTATGGTAAAACGTCGTCTGTAATAGTTTCTCAATTAAAGTACAATAATAATTATACATTTTCACGCTAAACTCGCAGATTTTATTGACCTTGAAATTATTTTTTTGTCAAAAAACAACAGAAAAAGAAAAACATTTTGGTTTAATTAACAAGAAAAACTAAGCAATTTAAAGAGGCAAATCGAAAAAGTAAACTAAAATCAATCTTCGGTAAATTCAGTGGAATAGTTAAAAGAAGTAAGCTGAAGTCTTGCAAACTTTTTTTTGAATGTACCAACGTCCATCAAAATTAAACCGAAGATGTTACAACTTTTCATAAGTTTTCCACCATATTTCATAACCATTATATGCAACTTAAATTAAAATATTTTAGTTTCCTTATACGATAAAAACATATTCGCTTGGCAAAAAACGCAATACATAATATTAAAAATTATGTATAAACGAACAATCGACGAGCAGGGGCCATTTACTTTGAAAAAATTAACAGTGTACTTTCCACTAATTTGATAACGGTTCGGAACCTGTTGGCAATTTCATAGTAGAGTATAATATAATAAAGAATAAAAGGGGGAAAAAATGATAGCATATAAAAAATAATAATAAAACAAATGAATAAAATCTCGTTAGTTATGCTTTGGGCATTACACACGCGAAAAACATTATATTAACTGGGGCAATGTTTGTACATGTATCTTCAAATAATGATTATTTAGTTCACAAAAAAATTTTCGGCTGGTTACTTGTATCATTTGACAACAGCGTACGAATCAATAATTTTCAACGTAATTTACGAATTACAGGTATTTCTACCGGACAAAATTGTAAATCAAAGACGCTAAATATTTCATGTAACTTGATTAAAAAAAATAAAATAAAATAAAAAATAAAAAATAAAATAAGTAGTAGTAAAAAAGTAAAATAAATAGTAGTAAAAAAGTAAAATAAATAGAAGTAAAAAAGTAGTTTTTAACGACAAAACGAAACTTTGCTTTAGAAAGGTTATTCAACTAGAAATGCTAGCAATTTGACAAACGCAAAACCATCCTAAAAACAAACTGTTTTATTTACGACAAATTAATTAATTTTTTTTAAAGAAAAATTATTAAGGAAACGGTTAACTTGATCTGCATACAGCATGAGTCTTTAGTTTACAAAATAAATAAATTTACATGTACTAAACAGATAATTTTACAAGGTTTGGTGAAATTCAATAAACATAATATTTTCTTTAGTTACAATCGCGCGAAAATTATTCACAGTTTTTTTCACACTTGATCAACTGCGACAAAACATAACACCATACAGATAAGGGGATGAATGAAAATACCAAAAAATATATAAAAAGTATTTTTCAGAATCCCGCTTTGTACTGCAATACGCCAAAGATAGAAAAAAATCCCATTAAATAGAACATATGTATCTTACCTAATTTTTGTCGACAGAAATTCAACCTAAAGTGGATGGAAATTGACGTGAAGAATTAACCATTTTGCTGCAAATCGCTCATAGAATATTTTATTTGGTCTTCAGTCGAAATAAATAGTAAAAATATACGTATTTTTCAGTAAGTCTTGAGATTCCATCTAATCTAATCTAATTTTTATTATAAAATTCAATTTCACTTTTTAAGTAGGTTTTCTTTAGAAAATCTACTTATTACGCTTGGTGCGGTATTAGCCGAAAGGGTTTGAGAGCTCCATGTCGCTAGATCCTCACCTAACGAAAATTGAAAATTGTGACGCCACTTTGGTTTCCCTCAGAAACAATTTTTTTTTTGCCCCTCATAAACGTTTTTTCCAAATAATATCTCTTGGGTAGTGGTCAGAGGGTTGAGGTTGGTATATTCTGTCAGCACAAACGTAGCACAAACGATTCACCCCACTTTTAATTCACTTCAGCTGTTTTGAAATTCCACCATATTTAAAATTTTCATTTGCCCTAGGGGGGAGGCAGTTGTAGCACAAACAAATGCCATTATTAAATTTTTGAATTTATTCTATTTGCAATTTGATGACCAGAGTTCACAAGAGCTCCATGTCGCTAGATCCTCACCTAACAAAAATTGAAAATTCAACAATTATATTTGTTTGTGCAACGTTTGTGCTGGTTTGTGCTGAAATTTTTATCGTTTGTGCTATTTTCCTAAAAGAATTATTCAAAAAAAACATATTCAAGATCAGTGAGGAGCTAGAGACTTGTTCCCAAAAAGGAATAAAAAATTTCAATATGGCACTTGTTTTTGCTACGTTTGTGCTGGTTTGTGCCACTATTTTTTTATTTGTGCAACTGCCTCCCCCTAGGACAAATGAAAATTTTAAATATGGTGGAATTTACCAACCTCAACCCTCTGTCCCCTACCCAAGAGCTATTATTTGGAAAAAACATTTATGGGGGGCAGAAAAAAATTGTTTCGGAGTGAAAATAAAATGGTGTCATTTGTTTGAGCTACGTTTGTGCTCACAGAATATACCTATAATACCCTACCTTCCTTCCATAGAAGAGCCTGTATTTATAAAATAAAGACAAACAGTTAGGATGAACGACATTGTGAACTTTGGTCATCAAATTGCAAATAGAATAAATTCAAAAATTTAATGATGGCATTTGTTTGTGCTATGTTTCTGCTGGTTTGTGCCGCTATTTTTTTTGTTTGTGCTACAACCCCCTCCCTCCTAGGGCAAATGAAAATTTTATATATGGTGGAATTTTAAAACTGCTGAAATGAATTAAAAGTGGGGTGAATCATTTGTGCTACGTTTGTGCTGACAGAATAAACCAATCTCAACCCTCTCAATTTAAAGCATTCTTTAATTCTAAATCAAAACAAAAACTTATTTTATGGAAATACCTTCCAGCTCATCCCATTGGTACCAAAATCAATAGTTCTAGAGTTTGACTCAATGTTAATATTCATACCAAATTTCATAACTATTGACCAAAACTGTGACCTGTACCATGGGTAACAAGAAAAATGAATGTATATCTAGATACAAGGATGGGAAAAATCACTAATTTTTTGATTCAAATCACCGATCACGGATCATTTATTTTTGATTCGAATCACCGATCACGGATCTTTTATTTTTGATCCGGATCACTGATGATTTGGTTCATGCCCATCCCTGACTAGATACACTCATCAGTTTGAGCTTTCAGTGTTAAAATTTTCTTGGGGTTATGAAATGAAGTGGACCAATGATTGAGAGTGGAAAAAAGCCAACTGAAGATATTTCAATTACTCTTTCCAATATCCCCCTCGAAATCAATTTGATTACAGACATTTCCTACAAACTACGAGGAGCCATTTCCTTTATTGATCCTGCATCCAAGAATTTAGCTGCTATTGGACATTATGTAGCATACAGTTATCGGAGTGAAAAAAAATGTTGGGAACTTCATGATGATTTGAGGAGCCTAATTAGACATTTCAGACCAAATACTAGGATTCAAAATATTGTTAATTCCAGATTTATTTTGTGTAAACTAAAATCACAGCATTAGATATTGTGTCAATACATTAATTTTAGTAAACATTAAAATTCTGTGGAAGCCTTAAGGTAAATTTTCAGAAAATTATTCTGCATTTGTCATCTTTATACATAAATCAATAAATAAATGAATAAATCAGTTTTATGGAGCAAAAAGACCCTACCTACACTTTCTAGAAAATTTTGTTGAATCATTCCAAAATAAATTCTCTTTTCTTTTGTCATCAAATAATAAAATGCAATTTTCTCTTATTTTTATGCTTAGAGTAGAAAGTTTTATTCGCTCCAATTAATTATGTGGATATGATTGGAAGAACTTTAATAAGAAACTATCATCTTAATCAGACTATTTTAATGCTTTCTTAACCATTTGAAATATATGATATTTATTATTTTTTCATTGGCCTCTTATCTATTTCAGTTATGTTACCATCAGTTTATTTTCTGAAATTCCACATTGTATTATCAACAAACTTAATTTTAAAATTCCGTTCAGAATACCATTTTCAACACAATCAGACATCTTGTGTAAGAGAAATGTTTCCTCAACATCGGTTAACTTTTTTTTTAAATAATAAAAAAGGAATAATTTGCACCAATTTGGTAATTTATTTTTGCTTGACATTATTGAAACAGACAATTATGTAGGCTGCCATAGATGGATAAATATGGAGTACCTATTTTCTTAGTTCTTATGAAAACAGAAGGGTTTATTTACAATTATTCGTATAATTACTCCCACCTCCAACAGTGGTGATCAAGGATTTTGTCAATGAATGTGGGCAAAATTTTTTAAAATAATGTAAACTCTAAACTAATACTACATTTTTCTCCGAGTATTTTGAGTAAGGTAGGCTAATTGAACTTTTCTGGTACTATGGAGCGGACCATCTAACCACATTCTCTGAGAGCCACCACTGACCTCTAAACAACAATTTTCAAACTTTTAGTTGGGCTCCTTTAGACTGAACTAAAATACAAAAGTTGAAAATTTACCTAACTTTCAGTTCCTCAAAAACATTAATAGCAGTTGAGGAGTGGATAAGTTAAAAACCCAAAAATAGTAATGAATTAATAAAAAAGAAATTGAAGGCACAGCTCAAACAGTGATATAAAATATAATTAACTAACCATGACAAGTGGTGCAGAAAAGAAAAATGAATATGGTGATGTTGTTGACTCTAAATTTGTCATCCAAAAGTGGTTATTATTTTGAATTGAGCATTCTTCTGGCAGGGAAGGAGGAAGGGATTCCACTTATTTTTACACACAACTTATCTGTTTTGATATTTACAATAATACCTAATACAAAAAAAATTCAGTTCTCAAAAAAGTTTTTATTGGCTGTTTGTTGTATTGGGCTGGTTATTTGTGAGTCACTTTTATTGATTGTGAGGAAAGAAGGACTGCGATGTATTTATTTAATATATCCATCTACTTATAGATTTTTTTCCTCCTTTTGAAAGTTATATAAATTTTATTTTATCCGTATTTATTTTTAAATCCTGTAGGGTTTGTAAGAATGTTTTTAAATTATGAAAATTTTTTGAATATTTGTTGAAAACAATTATCCTTTCTGGGTATGGGGACCCACGAGTACAAGGCTATATAAACTTAGAAGGGTTATTCAGATGGATATTTTCTACATGTATGCCAAGTGACAATGTTTGAGGACCATTTTCTATTTTCTGGAGGCTTGATTTTAGGCACAAAACACACAACAGTGTTTTCAACAAACAAAAAATAAATGAGTAGGTACAGAGATGAAACTCCTATACTCAACTATAATAGTCATTAATAATTGTACTATTGAGTGCTAATACTAGAACAAACATTTTAATTTATTTGACAGAGAAGTCTTTGTAGAAAAATTTCCAATTAAAAAACCATAAAAGTCCAAGTACTACTTAGACCCCGTTCTTTTAGACTTATTCAAATATATTACCGTCAGCTATGTACAGTATGTATAATAACATTTAAGGTAGGTAGTGTAATGGCCAAAAGAGGTGGTAAAATACCAAGATAGAACCACTTTCAGTGTTACACCATACACAAGATATTTAATACTGGAAAAGCATTAATACCTCTATAATAGTTTAAATAATTAATTTACTATCCACATATATTGTGGACCTTAACGTATTTGAGAGACTCAATAATATTTCAAAACACAAGATTGATTCAACACTTTTAATAAAATACTAATTTGTACAAGTACATTAAATAATATTTCAAACACTATAAACTAGATTAAACATTTGTAATTTAAACCCTTTAGACAAAGACTGTCTATTAGAAAGCTAACTTGTAGCACTGGGTACTAAGTACTAGGTACTGTGTAACAATTCCTTCGAATTGAGGGTTTATATATCTGTTTGGGGTATGTAAGTGTACGTGATGGATAGACTAAGTGAGGTAGGGACTTGTTATTATAGGGTTGTGCTGACTCACGATATAATTGAGAGACAGGCAAAATGAGGTCATGAGTATACAGACATTATATCTATATTCATAAAATTAAATACGGGTAATTTAGTGATTGTTTACAAAGAGCTATAGGATGTTTTGTTTATTGATGAATACCTGCATTTTTGGTATTTGAAACTGTGTGGACGAATATGTTCGTCATATTTAAAAATAGACGAAAATATACGTTACAGGTAGGTGTTGAGAAATGAATATGTATAATAGAAGTAATGGGTGTCCATTTTATCCTTTGATCTTTTCTTATTACCATCACTTTTAAAAATTATGCAGGGCTGGGGTCACAAAGTTGGTGATAATTTTCTTTCAATTACTTGTGAAAAAGTTGAATGTACGTTAGTACTGTTTCATGTGAATATGATTGTGTGTGCTTACATCATATAATATTTGAGTGTATAGACTTCTATTTACCTTTATAAATGTATTTTAATTTGGGCACTAACAATAAAAACTTTTTGTGACCACTTTTATGGTTCACAATAGTTTTAAAAAATAATGAAATAAGAATGTGAGAAATTATTTTTTTAAATCAATCTAATTTTTCTTGAAATTTACCGTAATATTTTTAAGAAAGCATGATTGTAAATAACTCGAAAAGATTCTTACATTTGATATTTTGATAAATTGTACGATCAGTTAAGATAGAATTCTTCAGCTCAATTTTAATTACAAGTTGTAAAATTAGAAAATTAACTACGGTACTTTTCAATTTCAGCTTTCCATTCATACAATTTTTTTCTTAACATTACTAGATAGCCAAATTTTATTAGAAAAATTTGTCAGAAAAACCAGAAAAATTTTTTTTTGTAGACATTTTGATCCAATCATTTATCACAATATAGTAAAAATGATAGATTGGCAGCCATCACTATAGGACTGCCAGTTACACAATCATACTGCAATTTTCCCCTTTAAGTTAAACTTAATCCGAAAGTCTATTGCCACATGAACACCCTTCTGCCTCTAATAAAAATAAGTTCAGTTAGAAGTTTTCTGAAACTTTTTATCTTCTCAGGTTAAGTTGTCATAATTATAATAATATTTCCATTAATTATAAAATTCATTTAAGACAATATTCTAATTGTTTTTAAGCTTCAATTGAAAAACTTTAAATTATGATAGGTAGGTGGTAAATTAATGTTTTTATAAAAATATATTATAATCTAGGTATTGAATTTTTCGTTACCAATAACTATATTTTTTATGGAATGTTACTTTGAAGTCCCTATGTTTATCTAAAAAAGAGACAGACATAACTAGTTTACAGAGCTCAGAATGATAAACCTGCTTTTAAAAAGCATTAAACTTTATTCAAAAGTAAGATATGCTACCATCCACATTATCACTTCGAGTAAAAAGCCGAATAAAGAAAATTCCACCTTCAACTTTAGCTCTCACATTACCTATTGTTATTTTTTTGTTTTTTCTCTTTACTTCTGCCAACATTATTTCATTAAATTTAAATAGCAGTTTATGAAATAGAGACAAATAAATGAAACTTTAGTATCATACATATATAATCATGTTTTAATGCGTTATCTTTTTAATACTCTAATAAGTTATACTTTAAGAATTTTTTCAGAAAAAAAAAAAAAATATATGCGTTACTATGGTTACTGAAATACATTTGCCACCTGGGCACTGAAGTAAAACCTTAAGACAAAGGACTGTCCTCACTGGCTCTCACAAAGTTATCTTGAATAAATGTTTTTAGGAAAATGGCACAAAATAAAAAATAGCTGCATGAACCAGCATAAAGAAATGGCAACATCAAATTTTTCAATGTTTTTTTGTTACAGTTTGATAACCCAAAATCAGAAGGTCATTGAACCTAACTGCTTTTAGTTTTTTTCTCAAAAATAGGCGTCGCAAACGAAGGGTGGTAAGGCTTTATAGGTATTTTCTGTCAGCACGAACACACAAACAAATGACGCCATTTTGGTTGCTTTCTGACGCAATTTTGTTTTAGCCCCCTATGAACTTTGTTTTTCAATAATGTCATTTGGGAAGGGGTTAGGGTGTTAAGTGTGGTATATTTGGTCAGCACAAACGTAGCACAAATGATTTTTACCACTTTATATTTATTTTGTCAGTTTTGAAATTCCATCATATATAAAATTTTAATTTTCAGTAGTGGGGAAGAGGAGGTAGCACAAATGAAAAAAATAGTGGCACAAACCAGCACAAACGTAGCACAAATAAATGCCATATTGAAATTTTTGAATTTATTCTATTTGCAATTTGATGACAAGAGTTCACAAGGTCATTGATTCTAACTGTATGTCTTTATTTTATAATTACAGGGCTCCTATGGAGGGAAGGTTGGGTATTATATGTATATTCTGTCAGCACAAATGTAGCACAAACAAATGACGCCACTTTAGTTTCTCTCCAAAACAATTTTTTTTGCCCCCATAAACGTTTTATCCAAATGATAGCTCTTGGGTAAGAGACAGAGGGTTGAGGTTAGTATATTCTGTCAGCACAAATGTAGCACAAACAATTCCCCCCACTTTTGATTCATTTCAGCAGTTTTGAAATTCCACCATATATAAAATTTTCATTTGTCCTAGAGGAGGGGGTTGTAAAACAAACAAATGTCATATTGAAATTTTCGATTGCTTCTTAATGTGGGGGAACATGTCTCTAGCTCCTCACTGACCTTGAATATGTTTTTCTTGAATAATTCTTTTAGGAAAATAGCACAAACGATGAAAATTTCAGTACAAACCAGCACAAACGTAGCACAAACGTAGCACAAACGAATACAATTATTGAATTTTCAATTTTCGTTAGGTGAGGATCTAGTGACATGGAGCTGGGTTTGAGGTGGGTACTTTTTTCGGTTCACCATCTTATGAAAATTTTTGCACCAATAACTCAAATTCATGCGCGCGCACACACACACACACACACACACACACACACATATATATATATATATATATATATGGGCAGTTCTTCAGTAACACCATTTTTGTTTTTATTTTGGCTATAAAATGCTCAATTTTGCATAAATAGCCACGAAATTCAGAACAATTATTTACCATAATTTATTGTAGTACCCTACCAACTTTGGCGTAGAACAGCCATGCGTTACTTCTGGTACCACTATTTCTTTTTTTATATTTGTCAAAATGTGGAATTTTGGAACCATATGGACAAAATTTGAAATAAATATTCATTAAAATTTACTGTAGCATGCTACCAATTTTAGTGAGGATCGGTACTGCAAATATTTTTTCCCTCTTTTTTCTAATTTGCAAGAGCCTTTTACAAAAATTAACCACATGCTCATGTTTTCTTTTTTTTTATTTCATAACTTTATTATATTTCTTTGGTTTTATTTTAAATTATATGATAATGTACCATACTTTATCATCTTAATTTATTTTTCATTTCTTCAAGAAAAATTTTTTTTATATTTCACATTGTTTAATATTTTGTCAAGAGCTAACATATTTCACACAATCATAACATATCATTAACGCATATAAACTTATAGACAATTAATATGAACATCAAAATTCATAATTCTTTCTCTCGAAACCTACTTTTTCTTGCGAGGGTTGCTGCGCTAGAGTTTTTGTATATTTATCACCGTTTTTTGCAACATTCACAACATTTTAATTTTGGAAAAAACTACTATTCTTTCACTTCACGATTTCTCACAGCTACTTTTTAAGTTGCAAAGTTGGAGGTTTGTACTATTGAAAAGAGGAGAAAATCTCAAGTTTTCAAACAAAATTAATTTTTTTATTGCCATTAGTTTTTCACAAATCGGCCATAAAAAAACCGCAAATTAATGAGAAATTAGCCGTTTTTAATTTTTCATTTATTTCAAAAATTAATGATGGCAGAAAAAAATTTTCAACGAAGACTCCTGCTACTTTTTAACGATAAATTCATTTCCATCATCAAATTTCACTTAAAATGAATTAATCAATAAATAAAGCGAGAGAAAATGCAAGAACAAAACTGGATGCTCTGCGTATTATTATATGTAAATATGCGTATATACATACAAATAGAAAGAGCTTTCTGCATATTTCGTCACTATCGGACATTGAAGGTAACGAGGGTAAGTAGATATATGATTTTGGTCATCTAGGATTTGTAACTGGAGCGGGTGGAGAGAGGGCACCGACCTTTCTTTCAACGCGAGTCGTAAGATCAAACTTGAAACCATAAAATTATCATTAAAAGTATCAAAGATTTACCACAGAAAAAGGTTTCACTCTCCTTCTTGACCTCTTTCAAACTCTTTAAGCAATTACATTATAAGAACTCAAGGAACTGAAGGTCATGGTTGTTCTGCGAAAACAGCTTTTCGGCCCTATATCGGAGTTTTTATCTGTAAAGTGTCTCTCGTTTCTGTGATTTGAGTCAATAAGAAAAAAGTAAGAGTAATTGGTATCACCAATAAACTGAAATTTCGCTCATTTGATAAATTTCTTACATGAATGTACCAAGTTTCAAAGGACAAACATTCATGAATCAACGTTCTTTCAATGATTCCCTATGTTTGTGGGTCCAAAAATCTGTCGATTGATAATACGAGTCGCCATTTATTGCGTCTCAAAAGTAATACACAGAAGGCCGAAATAGCACTCCAACTGGTTCAAATTCACTAAAATAGGTACTCATGAAAGGAAATTATGGACTAAGCGGGGTAATTTCTGCCGTATAATTCTTTCTATGTTTTTCGAGGTGTCCAGCTTAAATTTTGCATTAGTTTTTCCGGAATACCCCTTTTAAGAATTTTCTGTGAGCCACAAGTGGGGTCTTTGTATTTTCCACTTTATTTTAAGTGTAATGTTTGGAAGAACACGTTTTTGAAGTACTGCATTCGAATTTCTTATCAATTTTCTCATAGGACCATTCTTGAGGACCCCTCCTTATTCTATGGAGTCTAAAACACAAGTATTTATTTTTATAATTTATTTTTTTTTCTAAGTACTACATTTATAATGATTTTCGAATTTGACTATGAAAAACCCATAATACTTACTACGACAATCAAAAATGGTCCCCTTCCTTTTTTCTCTATCTCGTTCAGCGAAGGGCCAAGAATTCTGCAGTGACTTCAGTGGTGATGGGTGTATTTATACACTCACTAGTAGGTTGTGTGGCCAGTCCCTACATATAGTAGGGAAAACACACCTTTGGTTCAACCAAGGTACGCATCTCACCAGGTGTAGTTCAATTTTTGATACTGAGCTAGGCTCTCACACATACAACAAGGTCATTGTGGATGGGCCCATGCGTCTATTGCAGCACCCTATAAGTGGTGACCCCGATGTGATGAACTGAGCTCAGTTATCAACCTAACAGCCAATCAAGAAAGTTTTAGCTCTCCTCCTTCCTGGTAAAACCATCTTTTTCAAAACACCCATTGAGTACCAACTCAATCTGGAAGGAATTGGACAAACATACTCGAGTTCTCTAAAGCCCTGGAGGCATTGCCTCTCCTGAAATGGATTGATGGCAAACAAACCAACAGACCTTCAATGGTCAAATCTTCTATTTTTCTTTGTTGTTGGGTCCTCGACAACACAGGAGAATAGAATATTGTCCCAGGTAGAGGACACAGGTGTACCTAACAGTACATCCACACCTTCCCTAGCTACCACAAAGATCACATCGTCATCAACAGCTGTCCATTTCTCCACCATCCAGGTGTGATCTACACCTATTGGAGGAGGGACATCAAGACAGCTGCTGCAACAGGATAGTGCTGACCACACCCTGCTTGACTTATTGCCCATTCTTCAGCGGCGATCAACGTCAACTATGACCGCATCACCCAATATCTCAAAGGCAGCCTAAGCGCCTCCATAAATGTTAACTGCTCTGTTCTAGTTCAATGTAAGGAATGTGCAGCTGTGGCTGCAACAGACTTAGAACCTGACGTAAGCCCATGGTAATGTCATGGAGCACCAGATGTTCTTAGTCATCTCAGGACTGCTCCAACCATCTGTAGCCAAATTAGTCTCCAACTTACTGTACAGCACCAATCCAACTGAGCAGATCTGGAGTAACTTCTATCAATTGATTCTTGAGGATTTCTCACCCTCAAACAACTCACAAGTATGGAAACTCCTGGAACAGACAGTCTGTGAACCCAGAGAGAAACCAAGTGCCTTCCAGTGCAGACTGGCTCAACTTAATGATGGTCACATTGATGACATCATTATCCTTGGGGTGCTTCATCATAGCCTGCCATTGGTGATCAGACAACCATTGTCGATGCAAAACCCAGTAAATTCACAATTAGCTGCCATTGCGCTGACAAAGGGATCATCCTTAAGTAGCCTTTCACATCGTAGTTCTCAGACACAACAATCTCAGTGCCAATTACCACTGCAGCTCTTACAGCTGCACTAACTAGTGCTTCTTCCATCTCAAGCACTCCTTAGACAAGTTGAGAGCCACTGTATTCAAAATAACCCAACTCTTAAACCAATCCTTGATAGTCCCTGGGTCCAGCTGAGTCTTGGTGGAGCAGTCTTCAATGACTTACCCGGACCCTGTTGCCCTTTATTGGTACAGTTCAATCTTCACCTACCTTCTCATACTTCACATGACACAACTAGGATAGAATATTCTATATTGCCCTGTCCTCTATTCAATACACATACCTGGTTACAGTTTTGACTACAGATTAGCAATGAGCCACTGTCCTCAGACTATCTCATTTGACAGAGTAGTTGCTGCCTGTACCACCTCTCCCAGTGTCAAACCCTATGAGTTCCACTCAACCAATACCAGCGTTGAATTCACAATGTTCTACTCTTCCAGTATTGAATCCACCAGATTCCAGTCCCTCTCCTTTGGTTGAGGCGGACATCAATCAACCTTCCCACAGATGTTAGAGATGTCATCATAGCAGGAAGAATTGACCCTCTTGCAATGATGGGGATGAAGAGATGCCCCCAGCACAAAACCCATGAGAACCTCCTAGTCATCACACTCACATCTTGCATGCGTTTGACATTACCTGTTTCCCTGGGAAACATACTTAGGGAGAGTACTAAGGCAACTTCCTGCCAGTGGTGACAGGTGTATTTATACACTCGCTGGTAGGTTTTGTGGCCAGTTCCTACATTAGTAGAGCAAACACATTTTTGGTTCAACCAGGCTACGCATCTTACCATGAGTAGTCTAATTTTTAATATTGAATTAGGCTTACACATACACAAACAACAAGGTCGTTGTGGTTGCGCGCATGCTTCTACTGCAGCGCCCTACAAGTTCTTAAAAGTTATACTGAAAAAATCCAAAATACTGACCTAATTCTTCAAATTAGTTGAGAAGTTTATAGGGAAATGGTAGAAATGAAGGGGGCGTTTCCGGTTCCAAGAGGAAAATATTAAGGGCTTACACAGACAATTAAATAAATATTTTCATGTCGTCTTTTTAGCATACCTATCTTCTTAATGGTTAGGAACAGGACATAAACATTTTTTATTTGTCTTTAAAATGTACTGCTTACCTTGAACGTTCCGCGAGGGGGCGTTGTGAATTATTTCAAAGCAAAATGCGCAGACTTCCCAAATATTCATTTAAAATGATGATTAACCTAGCTGAAACAGATCCACGGATTCCTTAACATTACAGACACAGGTTGATATTAAATTTATGTGAATGCGGGAACCAAAAGTAAATTGATAAAAATTTAAAAAAAATACAGTAGACGAGGAGATGGCAACAAAAGGAAGATTTTGCGGTTACAGACATGCCTGGAGAAACGAAATTCCTATCTGATTCATCAATCATACTCGAATGGAAAGAGGGGTGGGAAATAAATTCGGTCTGGTGTTGAAACAACTCTAAATTTTTACGAGTCAACGACCAGGAATGACTGAGAAACCGTTATCACGCACACGCCCATGTAAAGGAATAGTTTTTGATAATTTTTTTACAACTTCTAACGAGGCTATTCGGTATTCCTCAACCTGGCGATTTTAAGAATAAATTTAAATCAGTATTTCTTTCTTTAGTCCAAATCAAATGGTTCTTACAGCTAATCCATTGAAGGAAAAAAGCGATATGAAAAAGAATGCACGGATCAATAAATGTCGCTACATCGTTGACAGAAACCCTTTTTCCAACCGAAATTAAAACGTATTCTTGTTTCGGAATACACTTTTAGTACTGTACTTGGAAAATTTTTACAAAGAAAACTGAAGAAAAAAAGCTAAGACTCCTCTTTGAAAATTATTCTTACAGAGTTCTTCTACAACGAATCCCATTAATCAATTTTATTTCGAATACCAAAGAAGATAGATTTCAAAATTTTTCTCCTTTCACTCAGTGTTCACATCACAGATAATTTTTTTAAAAAGCCTAGGATGCATTCAAACAACTGAAAATCAGTTTGTTTGTTTCTCATTTAACTACTGGTCGAAATTGTAAACCCTACTGCCTTGTAGATGTTGAGGCCTGGAGGTTAGGATTAAAAATTTCCAGATTCATAATGGCATAGAACTATGATTAGTTGGCTGGTCACAAAATGCCATTGATGTTTTTTCAAAGAATAAGTTATTACATTATAGGAGACCCCTTCACAAATTTCGTAGCAAATGGTAGGGAAAATGGCGAAATTAAAGTGTAAAAAAGTAATCAGTTTTTTATTTTTACAAAATCAAAAAAAAAATAAAAAAAAATAAAAAAAAAAGAGTAGCCTACAGATGACAAACAAGTCGATCGTGAATTTTTTGAAAGATTGATAAGGTCGATTTCTAATAATGAAATAAATTCTGATTAAGTGTACTTACTTATCAGAAATCAATAAACGATGAAGATCCATACTGATTTTTCAACATTGAGGAAGTATTGAAAGCTTTAAAATTTTAACCATAGTGTCAGAGAACATGGACTAATACAGACGTCAGACTCTTCAAACGATTTTCAATAGAAAACGCAGACTATCACATATGGTTCTTAATTTATATAATTTCTTAGAGTTTCACAAGTCCATGCAATTGGGAAGGAAACAATTTTTATTAATTTTGAAAATAAACAAAATCTAAAATAAAAAATTTGCGAAAAATCTTTCTGATTTTCTGAAAAGTTTTAGAAAGAAAATTGATTATCCAGGTTTTCCTTTCAGAAAAAAAAAAAAAAAGAAAAAAGAAAAACTGGCTAAATAATTTTTATCCGAGTAAAAAACTAAAACAACCATATCACAAGTTCTTACTGAAATTTCCTATTCCGAATTTCATAGATTTTTTAAAACAACTTTAGCTTTAGTGACATACAAGAGAGTTGTTGGCCAACTCATCGGTAAATAAAAAAAAATAAAAAAAATTGTTAGATACCTACTGAATTTTTATGGTACACTCTAGTTTTTTCAAATATCGCAATGCTGTAGACCAGGGTTGGCACGTAAAGATTTAAATTGACATAATTTTACACGTAGAAAATTTTGAATTTCCTACATATAATGTAAAGAATGTAAGGAATATCTAGAATTTTATAAATTGAATAATTTTTTTGATTTTCTACTGCAAAAAACTCTACATTTGTAACAATAATCTACATTATCTACATTTTCTATTGTAGAGAATTTGATAAATGTAGATTAGCCAACGCAGCAGTAGACCTTTCTTGAATAAACAAGCACTAGGCGACAGAGAATATTGATTATTATTCGCTTAGCAATTTGATAGAATTTGAAAAGAAAATTATTATTAATATTCTCACTTTTCAATTGAAAATTTACTTCCAAGAAAAAATTCCAATGAACGAAAACTTCGAATTGTACATGGTACTGGTAAATGACTGATGAACTTACTAGAACGAACTCAACTTTTTTGAGGAAACAATAAATAAACAGTACTAGGATAAATTATACGTATAGTAAAGCATAAAAAGAAAATACCAATGCAGTATTACTGACAAGCAGATATCGATCAGCAGACAAGCAAAAGACTGGAAATAATTTAATACCGTCAAAATTTTCGAAATCTATCACCCATTTATGAACTGTCAGGCGTTATTATTTTCCTACCACTGCTACTTTCTCTAATCAATAAAGAGAGAGAGAAGGAGAGAAAAAAAAGGCTATCGTACTTCTCATTTCTTGCCACTTAACCAACGCGATGAATAGCATATGGATGAAAAAGACTTACGAATTTGTACAGTAACACAATGAGGTCTTCAAATCGACGTAGAGAAAGAAAAGAGCAGTGTTTCCCCTCTTTTACTTCCAAGCTCTATACACACGGTTTCCAAAAACAATTTTTCACTAACCTAAAATAGAAACAAAAAAAAAAACAAAAAAAAAGGAATAGTAAAAAAGAGTTCATTTGGCGAAATACATCATCGGCTAAATTCATCAGATAACGGATCATTGGATCAAACACAAAACGTTAATATTTTTCTAATTATAATGACAAATACAAATAGATGCATACAAGGTAATTACGTAACATAATCATAAAACGTGATGACGCGGTTAATTTTCGCAAAAGTAATACCTCACGTCTAAAAGACATTTCTCGATCTGTCTGGAACTTATTTTCCACAACTAACAACCGGGCACGACTAATTACAACCAGGAATAAAACTGTGGCGTAATAAATCAACATCCCTCATAAATGGTACACGAAAAATTGTCTCAACTTGTTAACGCATAGTTTTTAATTTATAAGAGAAATTTTAATGCTCCTCGGACCACTGGGAATTTCAACAGAACAGTCGATGAAAAAAAATTAAACACCTGGGAAAATTAAAGACTGACACAGACACATTAGGTGCTATCTACCATCATTTAATTGTACTGCACTTCGAAATAGAGTCATAGGCGAAGAGGGAGTTTTCGAATTTGAGCTACCTCTAAAAATAAAAACAAATGTCGAGAATAAAAAGATTAGCCTATATAATCTTTATCCCAAATGTTTTTTTCCCCACATTTTTAACATTTGAACAACTGAACGACGCTCTCTACTCTCTGAGAAAATTTTGATAAATAGTACGCTTCAACAGACAATTTGTTGGTATATAGGTTTAAAAAAATTTATTTTTATTGCAATACAGACCTAGGTCTTTTGGCATATAACTCGATGCAAACTAAACAGCAAATAATGCATAATCAAATTATCAAAGCACCCCCAGCATATGTATAATGTTTGTGAACAAAATGATTTTTCAGAAAAGAACGCTGCTATAAACAATGAGGGATGAGCCCAAAAGTACGTACTTTGAACAGATTTCAAACTAATTCAGTTCTTATCAACAAAAGAATTTAAAGCATTGTTAAAATGAATGCTGAGTTTTGGAAATAAGTATTTGTATACCTAAAACATCATAAACAAAAATCTCTTGCGCGCAAAAACCTAGGTAAGTGAGTATTTTCCAAAAGTGTAAAATTTTGCAGTGGCTGCTAATCGAAAACCAATGGAATGTTTTTGTTAAAATTTAATAAAAAAACCTATCTTTAATAGTCTTTAATCAAAATAAAAAACTCAGGCAAAAATTTTTCAATTTACAGAAGTTATCTGTACAACATTGTGAATTGGTAAAACTTTGAGAACTCCTCCCTCCAAAACTAAAGGATTAATTTCAAAATTTTTAACACGAATTATACATTCGTGTTAAAAATTTGAAAACCTCTAACAATGTTCCAAGTTTCATTAGCATAGGTCAAAAATCAGAGACTCCTCAGACTCCCAAAAATTTCCAAAATGAGTAAAGGGTAGAAATATAATATATACACTAGTTACCCCGTGGTGTCAGCTTTGCTTGACAGATGCTGAGGACCTTTGACTCTAAACCTGAGCTAAGTGTTCACTGACATATTACGCAACAAAATCTGATAATATAAAAATCTCCAAATAAGGATCGAAAAATAAATCTAATGATAAAATTAACATCAAATTCGAATCCAGCGCCTCAAAGAACGTGTCCAATGATATATTGATCAATAAAATCTGAAAATAAAACATTCTCTTCTTTTTGGGCCCAATGAGGGTTGAAGAGTAAGTCCAATGATAAAATTAACATCAAATTCGAATTCAGCACCTCAAAATACATGTCCTGTGATATATTACGCAATAAAATATGAAAATAAATAATTCTCTCTTTTTTGGGACCCATTGGACTTGATGAATGGGTTAAATGATAAAATGAGCATCAGATTCGAATTTAGCGCCTCAAAAAACATGTCCAATGATGCAAATTTAAAAATCAGGAAAAGGCGACTAAATGCAACTCTAATAAGATTGCATAATGTTTTTCTCCTGTTTAGTTTATATACACTCAGCATTATTAATTCAACTTTCATTGATTTTCCTTCATAAATAAGTTTTCTGAAGTGATAAAATAATAAAACCAAGCCTAGAACCTTCCTAGGTTCATGAAGAATGCACATACAAAAATTCATCAACATCTGTATAAATTTTCTTCTTTATATATTAATATAGATATACTTATATCCATGTATCTATCTATATCTATCTTCTATTTTACATTAAATTATAAGAATGGAATGGTTTTTTATGTTGCAAGTTGGTTTCAGAACTGCTGAACCGATCTGAATGAATCTTTTACTAAATCAATTATCCTGATACTCTGTTAGTTTAAAATTTGAAAATTTGAATATCAGTGTAATAGAATTTGGGTTACAATCACACGAGTATCAATCACCTACTATATATACATATATGTGTCACACACTAATTTTTGCAAAAATCCACTACATAAAACAAAACAAAAATTTAAAAAAATTGAGATAAATAAATATTATCATCAACCATTCAACCAGATCATGTGGCATAGTGGGTACAGCACCGAATACATCTCAGATGTCAGCAGTTTGCATCCCCGTAACAAAGAAACTTAAAAAAAAAAAATGAAAATGAAAGAAAATGACTATGATAGTCTCTATGTTTCTAAGAACCAGTGAATAAAATGACGCATGTGCCAAAGAATATGTACAAAGACCAATGTATAAAGTAAGGACTTTATACATGGGTTCTAAATGGTTCTAAAATCGCCAACTTTATCCATCGTGAAGGTGTGTATAAAAATGAATTTTATTACCAGGTGTTGTAAAAAAAAATTTTATCTCACCTAACTACCCACTATACAAAAAAATGTAAAAAAAGTTTGAAAATAATTATATCTTGTCTGGAAACCAAACCCAACACCCCCACATAACAAGCACACACTGAGACTACATGCAGAAGCAGCTGATGCAACGTAAATCATTTATGATACACTGTGTTGGCTGATCTCTCTCTCTCTCTCCCTCCTTCTCTCTATCACACTCTTTCACTTCATATTTCCCTTTGTCCCTTGAAGAAGTTAAACAACTATTTTTCTATCTATAAAATATATAATATCTCATTTTTCTCACAATGCTCCTACCAGTAGATATAATAGGTAGGTGGGTATTGATTTTGAACTTTGTAACTTTTTTCAGCCCCGTAACTCAAGAAGGGGACAATATGGAGCAATGAAATTTTGAGGGTATACTTACGTCATTGAGTTCAATATGTTTTTGTGAAAAAATATTCTGAAAAATTATTTGGGGGTGATGGGGTCAAAATCTACAACTTCGCCTTCAGGGGAGATACAGACCAAGAACTTGGCTTAAAATCTCTCTTACAACACAAATAAGTCCTCAAAATTTCGGCTCGATCAATTGAGCAGTTTTGAAATGATGGGCATACAGATAAACATTCACATTTAAGACTGTGTGCGAAAAAATTTGAGTGACTTATATATTCGTGATCTATGACTCACAGGTCCCTCAGGTCCTGCCACTGCAATAGTTATAAAAAGTAACTTCTAATTTTAGATCCAACTTTCAATCGATACTAACGGCCATAAAACAAAAGGCAGTGAAAATAATAAGTGTTTTAGGGAGAAATTTCAAATTAGAAATGGCATTATGGAATATTCAAAAAATCTAAATATTCTTAGATACAGAAGTAAGATAACAAAAAACATTTAAAACTAAGATGCTCTTTTCGAAATTCATTGAAAATGAAAGTATAAGAAATTGAAAATAATATTTTTTGATGATTTTTATTGCAGAGATATCTCAAAAATCCAACTTAATATTGTTGTAATATGAACTGTAAAATTTTTAGAACATAAAGTGTATAAATTTTCAAAATAATTAGCTCCTGCAGAATTCATGAGAATAATACAAATCTTGAGGGTGAAAATGTGTCTGTGTTTCATACAGGATATAACTAGTAGAACTTCCCTTTCATAAACATCACTAACTTATTGTGTAACACACTGCAAGAATTGAAAAATGTTGGTCGTAAAATTACAACAGGCTTTCAAATAGAGGATAGATTGAACATTTTGGATGATAATTTAAGAAACTCTCCCTTATTTCTTGAGAGAAAACATAATCGAAGACTTTCTTTTTCGAACGAAAATCTTATAAGCTGAAGTTCAAGAGTATATTTGTTGACATTCACGTTAATATGCTGAAATATTTTTTATTTTTAATAGAGATTATTGTCAAAATTATGGTACGTAACTTTTCAAATGTGTAATAAAAGCTAAACACAATAGGTTTGTTCGCTATGGCAAAAAATTTAGCACTTCGATTTATTTTCTCAAAAACTGGAGCAACAATAAAACTTTGGAGAGGCTGTTCAATTTTCCAGGATAGACCTGAAAAAATACATTTTTTCATCGAAAAATGCGAAAGTATAGGTGCGGAAAAAGTATTATTCTGAAGACATAAACGTTTTTGTAGCACACAACTTTTTCATCAAAAAAATTCTTTTGACTGTTTTATTTGAGTTAAAAATGTTTTTCTTTTCGACTTCACAGAACTAAAACAGTATCAAAACTGTAAACTGAAAAATAGAGAACTGAGGAGAAATTTCTAAAAAAACGTTACTAGCAATAGAACTTTTAGTGTAGTACTTTTTTTTCATATCGAACACCGTTAATAACTGACGAGTACGACTCTGAGGGAAGTTCTACTAACTACAACTAACACTAGAAAAAGGCACATTTCCTACTCTAGATTTCTATTTTTCTTATAAATTCAGCATGAGCACATTATTTCGAAACATTACATTTGTAATGCACCAAAAATTTTCAACTTATATTAGAGGAATTCAGCAGTAGGATTTTAAGTAGGTTTCAGCCATCAAATAATTATTTTCAATTAAATTGAAATATTTTTCAACATCTCAATATTCTATCGAAGAATGCTTGACCATACCTGCACTCTCCGATCGAAGAATAATATCATTCAATTTTTTACCAAGAACTTCTAATTCAATTCAATTCATCATTCAACTCGGTGCGCTACTAGCCAATGAATAATGTCATAACGGTCACTTGCACACACAAGAATTACTAATATCGACCTTATTCGAGTAGGTAGTGTGTTAAAAGAAGGCCTTCGGAAACACGTTATACGCGTTGCTCGCTCCTTCTAAAAATCAAATTATTCGACAGATGCTCACACTAATCAGCTTCGTTCAAGACACGCGTCTGCTTCCGGTCGCAACGCCATTTTCTTTTATATAATTTTTCAGAGTAAACGGCAACGGTACTGCACGAAACGCGTCCCAAATAATCAAATTATATTACATTTTTCAGGTAATCGTCATTAGCATTTTATTCGCCGCATCGCTTCGGTAGTCTTTCAATGCAGAAACGTGTCCAGAATGCGCTAAACCGATTTTCCGTTACACAAATCGACGCGATTTTTTCTGTGGATGCCTACAAGAGCAGCAAGCAAGAGCGTCTATATTTACGCCGGAAAACGTTAACATTCGCCTGTAATTTTTAGACAGGAATAGCGAAGAAGAAACGATACAATTTTAATCAAAAATACTATAAAGGATGTACCATGAGCAGAGATCATATGCGTTCTTTAGAAAAGGTTTTTCGATGGAAGTATCAAAAAACTTTCAGTACTCCTCGAATCTGATTCCCTTACTTTAAAAATTCGAAGTAGGGCGCCAATCATCAAACTTTTTTCCAGAGCCTAAAATCATAAAGTTCAGAAAAATATGATCTTACATACTATTTTTCATTAGAAAATTGCATACTTCCACTTCCACATTTTCAGAAATGAGGTAAGTACACTGGTAAAACAGGAGAATGGAGTGAAATTAGTGAGAGTATTAAAATTTGGTCTCTCTTTCTTCAGATAGGATCTCCTCATTATCAAAGATATGGTAATAGTTGGGGAATGAAATTTTTTCTTTAAAAAATAAATGAGTACGATGACATTTTGAGGATTTAAGGGTGCCATAAAAAAAAAAAGTTTGAAGAACAACCCTTTACTTTCACTAACTGCGGACTGAGGAGACATGAGTTTGGAAGATTAAATAACTGGGGGGGTAAGACGCTTTTTCATCTCAACTCCTCAGAACAATAACGTGCACCATTTAAATTATTTTTGAACCTTTTTTTATTTTTTTATTTAGAAGGGGAGGGATTATACTTTCAGTAAACTTAGATTCCTCTCATTTGAAAATAGGTCTCAAAAGTATCTACTTAAAAGTTTTTTGATAAACCCATCAAAACATATCTTCCATTGAAGTTATGACCACCAGTTACGGACTCTCTAAAATCTACAGCTGGAAAAAGTTGCTGCAGATTTTTCTACAGAACTATCAAAAGTCTGGAGGTCTGTAGTTTGTAGATATTGCCTAAACACGTTTCTATAGCTACAAAAAGATCGCCCGAATGGCTTACTGTAAGGTAAGTTGGAGAAGCCTAAAGAACATTACAGATTCTGTAGTTTCTCTAGTCCCCCGAACAGACTTAGTATGTACTGACACCTGGTTGCTGGTTCAGATTGTGTCATTTATTGTTTATACAGTAAGAGAGCGTCAATTTCCATTACGTTGATATGGGAATTGCATTGGTATATTTAATAAATTAATTGTATTAATGTTAGTCAGGACTCCTCATTAATATCTAAAATATGAATGTCCAATCCCCCCATTAGCCTGCTGATATATATAGATGACGACCATCATTAACCTTTCTGAGATATATATGTATTTGTAGTATGGGAAATTTGAACCAGCAACCGACTGTGTCAGTAGGTAGTAGTTGGGAGGGATAGTAATTTTGTACACCAATTATTTAGCCTTTAGAAAGCCAAAAGAAAACTTGTTTTTATACGCTTTTTTAACCTTTCAGTTAACTTTTCATTTATTTTCTAATTGGTGAACCTATTCGGTTACGGCTGATTGTTTGTATTTTTTTTTAAACTTTTTTATTTTTACATGATACAACATTGTATAAAATATTGAAGCAGTTAGAATTTAGAGTAGCCACGTACTGATAAATAAAACACAAAAAGTGGAAGTTTTATTCCATTTTGAAGCCATTGAGAAAAACGAAGAATATTCAGACTATAAAAATCAACATCAAATTTGAAGTGTGTCTCAAAAAACATCCGCTGATGTGTTACAAAACAAAATATGGAAAGTACAAATTTGGCTTTATTTTGAAACCTCTGAACATTGAAGAATGGGTCAAATGACAATGAATATCAAAATCTAACTCAAGCAACTCAAAAAACATTCCCTATGATCTATTACAATAATAAAATATGAAAATTCAAAATTTTGTCCATTTTGAAGTCATTGGTAGTCCAATAATGACTTAAATGAAAAAATGAACGTCAAATTCAAACTCAGGACATTAAAAAACATACATTATGGTGTATCATACAATAAAATATGAAAAGTTAAAATTTGGCCTCCTTTTGAAGCCACTATAGGGAAAAAGGAATGAGTCAGATTCAAATTCAGCATCTCAAAAAACATCCACTATAGTTTATCTCACAATAAAATATGGAAATTCAAAATTTCAAGGTTAAAAAATGGGTCAAATAAAAGAATGAAAGACTAATTCAGACTCGGTGACTTAAAAAACATACCTAATAGTGTATCTTACAAGAAAATATGAGAAGTCAAAATTTGGCCCCAATTTGAAGCCCTTAGGAATCAAGGAAAGGGTTAAATGAAAAAATTAACATCAAATTTGAATTCAGTGCCTCAAAAAAAATACAGTATGATATGTCGTACAGTAAAATATGATAATTCGAAATTCGGCTTTCTCTGAAAGCCATTGGGGGTCAAGAAATGGGTCAAATGAAATACTCAATGTCAAACTCGAACACAACGACTTAAAAAAATTACAAATTACACATCAATAAAATATAAATAATTGTGTGTTTATGTTGGTACTATTTACGCTGGAAAAGTGTGGTAGTGCATATTTTTTTTGTCTGTGGTTGTGTGTTGGAGATGTGACAGATTTATTTGGTGACCCATACAACATACCAAATACATATACTTCTTTCTGTTGGGGCAGTCTTTAAAAAAAAACAGTTAAAACGCTTCACTATGAGCTTGGCATCTAGGTTGCCTACTGGCAAATAGACAGTACTTAGTAAATTAGGACTGAGCAGTTTAAAAGTAATCAGAATATAAAATCTGTATCAGATGAATAAGCAAATTTTCGAACAAAATACAAGCGAATGATACGGATACAGAACTTGTAAATTCATTGTACGCTAGCCTAAACTGGAAAAATTAAATGAATTTCAAGGTAGATACAATACTTTCTGATCTTTCTATATACTAAATACTATATAAGTATATGCCTATACATATGATATTCGGTATCATATCTTTTATATTATTTTATTTCATCTTATCTATATCTACAATAATATACAAAGATGAAAATTTAGAAAAGTGTTTGTCAGGGCTAATCTCAAGATTCAGTCAGTCAATTTCAATGAATTTTTGTCCACATAATATTTATGAACCTGGAAAGGTTATAGGCTTAGTTTTATTGTTTTATTTGAACTTACGCGTCTTTAAAAAAATACTTGAATACCTAAACCAAAAAAACAAAAAACAAAAAAAGCCAACAGCATACCAGTCGAAAAAGTAGATTTTGCCAAGAGCCCAAAAATAGACGAAATTTCGAATTACCTATGTGAATTGCAGGTAGCGTTCATTACAGGGTTTAGGAATTTTGTGTTACAATGAAAACTTCAAAAGCCCTAATTCGGAAACTAGTTGGCAGATTAGGTTTATTTTCGAACATGATCAAGATAAAAAGGCAAAGTACACACATGTGCAATTTTGTCATGATTTCTAAAGAATTATGCCCAGACTCCCATTGTCTACTCTACAATAACTTCACTCATCTTCTCAGAATTACAACAATATCTAAAAATAAATGTAGTTGGCTATGTGAGACATGTGCCAAGCGAAGCAGGCACATGGGTCATCTAATCTATCTGTATTATAAGAATGAAACGGTTTTTAATGTCGCAAATAATTAAGTTTAAAATTTTTCACTAATAGATTTAGTATTGGACCTGTTCTGTTAAAAATGAGTTCTCAATTCTCCTTTTGGATTATGTTGTTATTCTGAGAAGCGAAAACTTCAAAAACTGAAAGCTGTAACAAAGTTCGAAAGTTCACCCTGAAGACTTCATTTCTGGACTTGTTCTTGTAAAAGCTGGTTCTTTAGGGTTGCAACTACTGTCAGTTCACCGAAGTGAAAACTAAAAACACTGGGAACTGTGATCAGATTAGAAAGTTTTCACTCAAAGTTGTAGTTCTGAATCCGTTCTATTGAATGATAGCATCTTATACTTGCCCGGATAATGAAACTTGTACTGTATAACATGAGTAGAAATGGCACGTTTGTGCGTAAATTATTTTTCGAAAAATTACCAAACGATGTATCAGAAATTTTCATAGACGGTTTTTTTGAACGCAAAAAAAACAATCTAGATAGGCCCAAATTCCGATATTTTAGAGCTAAATTATAAGTTTTCTGAGCTTACGAATTAGTCCAGGATCTAGAGCAGCAAAAAAAGACATTTATTCGGAAAAATAGGCAAACAATTTTTTTCTTCACAGATGTGCAGAATGAGAAGTCCTGAAAAATATATCAAAATTTTCGCCCCCAACCTGCTTGCCACCATAGTGTATATTTTTGTCTATTTTTAGAAATGACAAACATATTTGTCCACACATTTTCAAATACCAACAACGTAGATATTTATCAACAATAGTCATCCTATAACTCTTTATAAACAACCACTAAATTACCCATATTTGATTTTATGAATATAGATATACTTTCTGTATATTCATGACCTAATTGTGCCTGTCCCTCGAGTACTTGACGAGTCAGAACAACCCTATAATAACAACACCCTACCTCACTTTACCTATCCGACACGTACGTTTTCATACCCTGAACAAGTATATAATCCTTCGATTCAGTGGAATAAGACACAGTTCCTCCACAGCTACTTCAAAGTACCTGGGACCTCTCTAGTAGAAGTCTCTGGTGAACAGATAGTCTTGCTTGTTGAATTGTGATTGTATATGTATAAATATTAACGTATGTTTATGTACTGTGATGTACAAATTATTATTTGATTAAATGTGTAAACTCACTCGTGTGTTTTAAATATTATTGAGTCTCTAACCAATGTTAAGGTCCACAATAGTCTGTGGATGATAAACTTGAATTTATTTTAGAAGTATTACTGCTTTTAAAGTACGTGATATTTCATGTATGGTGTAACACTGAAAGTGGTTCTAATTAGGTACATTACCACCTCTTTTGGCTGCTACACATAGGAATTGGGGGCAATGTGCATCGAAAATTGATTTTTGGCATTTTTCTTTATAAATAATGGTTTTTATAGGAAAATACATGAGTCAAAACATGCTTTTCATAAATTAATATCTTACAAGAAAGGTTCTCATTAAAATTTTATCAAGGAATATAGTTCAGGAGCAAGAAGCTGGTGAATATTGGTTATATGTAAAAACTCATGAAAACTTCAGAAAGCTGTAATTTGGAAATCAACTGGCGGACTAGGTCCATCTTCGATATGAACCAAAAGTATGCACATGTAGTAATTAAAGTTGTTATAAATATGCTTAACCAATAAAAAAAGAAGACCCAATATTTTCACACAGAAAATATGAACTTTGAACAAATACTAGTGTAAATCGCAATTAATATTGTCTGCTAACTATACGAAAATTTATTTATGAAATGAGAATTAAAAATACCTAATACGGAAAGAAAAATAAAACTTTTCAAGGCAGCTAAAAACCTTTCAAAAAATTAGTCTACAGCATTAGGTATTCCACTCTTCCATTAGGAGTCTATTCAGTAGTTGAAACTATTAAAACTGAAAACAGATTTTCACATAGTTTGCGGCAAACTTCTCTTCTATCAAAATTAGATTTGAAAAATTATATTTACTCACTCAAGACACTATTTTTATACGCTTTTATTGCAGTTACTAACGCAACGAAATGTGACATAGTTCTTGTACTAATATCTGCGGATCGGATTTGGTTTTAATCAGTTATCATTTAACAACATGGACACTTTTTCAGGCTTTTTCAAAGCCAATTTCATGCAACTTTTTCAACCATTGCTACGGCGTCATGGTAGCGACATGATTCTAAATGTGAAGTATTATCTACCTCGTGTTCGAGTCGCATATATCTATTCCTCACGTGTAATCGATGAATAGAGAAAATAAAGCGCTCCGCGCGTATTTTTTTTTTTTATAAAACATATAACCTTTCCTTGCCTTATTTCGGCACTTTTCTTTTTCAATCATTATATCGTATAGTAAAAATTCCCCCCCCCCCAAAAAAAAAAAATACCTCAGTTGACTATCCATAAAAAAATTTCAAAATGAAATTGCCTGACTTTAGATTAGAACACACGTTTCCAAGTGAGCGTTTGCTACTTAACCACTGGGCCATGGTGACAACTGGTAATATTTGTTTGATATGGCAATACAAATTCACAATCAGATAAAACTACATAAAATTTATTGGTTTCATCCGTTGTATATAAGGAATAGATATATGCGTTCGGGTCCCATCAAGGATAGGAATTTTTTTTTTTCGAATTATAAAAGGTAAGCTTATCTTTTAAAAACTTGTTCTTCAACTAAATTTATTGGAAATCAATTTCATTATTAAAATAAAATTAATTCGGAATGTTTCACTTTATAAAAAATTAATGATATGGTGGCATACACGAACTGTGTAAATTTATTAAGATTGTGAACCAGCACTATCAATTTAGAGCTAAAACAAAAAGATTAATAAGGATTAAATCCTAGCATTTTTCCTATGTAATACATAAAAAAAGTGAAAAGGACCATTTTTGTTTCTCACCGTGAGTATTATAAGTTTATTTAGTCCGTAACGATTTCAAAGTTTTTTCCTCCATGTCGTGCTTTTAGTATACCTATTTCCTTATTCGTTGAGAACAGAACACATGTTTATTGAACATTTTTCATTTGTTTTATTAAGATACATTTATCATTTACAATTATAGTTAGAAGGAGGTGGTGGAAGACTTCGGGAATAACCTGTATACGTAAAAAATATCTCTGCCACGCATCAACTGCGATGTGTATTTTCCAAAAATGTCAAATTTTGTATCTTTTAATTTATGGTAGTTATAGTGATACCAATATGTTGGGTTTGATACACTTTGAGAACCCCTTCCTCCGGAAGGAGCTGATGAATTTCAAAAATTTTAACACGAATGTGTAGCCCATAAACACTTCTAACAGTACTCCAAGTTTCATTGCCATAGGTCAAACAGCGGAGGATCCACAGACTCCCAAAAAGTGCCAAAATGAGCAAAAAGTGGAAATATATATATATTGTGTACAGAAGAATTTAAGTGACCTATATATCCGTGATCTATGACTGATGATCGGCGATTTTTCATAGGTCCCTCCCCCAGGTCCAGCCACTGCACTGCACGCAATAGTTATATTTTCCAAAGAAAAATACACTAAAAGATTGGTATTGTAACGTATATTTTCGTCTATTTTGAGAAATGACGAACATATTCGTTCACTCATTTCCAAATACCAAAAAACATTGATATTTGTCAACAATTACCTTCCTATTACTCTTCATAAACAACCACCAAATTATTTGTATTTAATTTTACATATACAGATATACCTCCTGTATATTTATGACCTGGTTGTACCTGTCCCTCGAGTACTCGACGAGTCAGCACAGCCCTATAATAACAACACCCTACTTCACTTTACCTATCCGACACGTACGTTTTCATACCCTGAACGAGTATATAATCTCTCGATTCAGTTGTATAGTTGTTCAGTTTTAGTTCAGTTCTCCAACAGCTACTTCTAAGTACCTGGAACCTCTCTTGTAGAAGTCTCTAGTGAACAGATAGTCTTGCTTGTTGACTTGTAATTGACTATATATTACTATTA
>WOFM01000502.1:425465-732097 GCA_011428145.1 Ericerus pela
AACGAATGTCTTCAT
Organism: Ericerus pela; assembly: GCA_011428145.1. NCBI lineage: Eukaryota > Metazoa > Arthropoda > Insecta > Hemiptera > Coccidae > Ericerus > Ericerus pela. The sequence continues at coordinate 425,481 of WOFM01000502.1, forward strand.
CTCAGTCGCAGTACAGGCCATAATAAAATAATCTGAACAGGTTCGAAGACTACAGCTTGGCTAAAAATAAATTTGTAATGAGGGATATCATTAAAGATCATAATTTTCTACAGTCATATGTCACAACCTGAACGACCTAGAATTTTTTTTGTAGAAAAAGTATTTAACGAACTACTTAAAAAGGAAGTAACTGCAGAAGAAAATATAAAAAAATACTTTCAAAGAGACTGTGGTTACTGGTAACACGGAAGCCATAAAAGCACACTCTCGACTTTCTCCAGCAATATCATTTAAAGGTACTTTCAAATTCGAATATCAGGTATTTTTTCCCACCCTTAAGAGGGAAAGCAACTCAAATTACTCATACCAATAAACATCCAACCATATTTTCAAAGTTGAAACACATATAAAAGAGAATAGAATATTTAAAAATAATAATTTTTCAAATACCAGAATCGAAAATAGATAATCTAATAAAGGTCTATTGATCGATTTTCACAGAAGACAAAATAAATTGAATTCCAAAAAAAAACAACAAAAAACAAAACAAAACAAAAAAAAAAAGAATGAATACACAGTTATTATTTTCAATTTAATAGCTCGAGTATTTTAATAACTCCTGAATTCCCAACAACGGTTATAATTAAGAACAAAAAGAAATTAAAAAATGCATTGTCTCTTATTTCGAGATATTTCTCCAAGTTACATGAATCTCGTGACTAGAGCTAAATTTCTTCTTTTTTTTTCTTGGCGATTCTCATGATTTTGAAATACGTTGAACATTTAAAAGAAACGATAAAATTCTTGTAATTTTTACTATCACACGACTGCGATAAAACTGATGTCGTGAAACAATAATTAACTTAAATGAACTCATTTGAAAAAATAAAAACTACTCACAGTTTGGACACTCATTTAAATAATATATTGAAGAGATGCAAAGATTTCTAAAGCTTACCTGAAAAAAACAAAAAAAAAAAAATTAATAAAAATCAAAACAATGGTTGTCATTTTGAGAATAGGTTTATAAAAAATATTAAAGAAATTCTAGTGATTCACTCCAATAATTAAATGCAGGAGCCATGATTATTGATAGGTAATCGATAGTGCAGACAGAAAGCTTTGGAATTCTCGGTCAACTTTCATTCCCCATAATTACAAATAAAAGCATTAATAATAAAATCGACATGATGCGATAACATATCAACACAGACCGGAAAATTACTCGAGAAATGTTTCAAACTTATCAAAAACAGAAAATAAAAGCAACAAAATTGGATCGAGCGGACTAAAGTAGCCACATCAAAAATAGCAAAGAGGCAACAACACCAATCAGCGTTCGTGAATTTGTTTTACACGTTTACAAACAAATTTTTAAATGAGCTTAAAATATCTAAGAGCACTGTGACTGAGTAGGTATGCGAAGAATCTGATGAAAACTTTTGTCACTCAGTAACTGATAGAGGTTTATACAATCGAGATTCGAGAACAATTTTTTAAAGCTTCTGAGATATTTGATTAGTGAATTTGTAATATGTACTTCTGCAATAAAGATGTGAGCAGTGATGGGCTGCTCCAGAGCTGTCTGATTTGATAAACCAGGTTTTTTAAAAAAGCTGATTCCTAAAATTGCTCCGGTATGCTGAAGTCTGCTCCCTACTCCTTTCTATTCTGATAACTGAATTGAAAGTTTAAATTGAAACTAGCTAAAAAATCAAACTTCAACTATACACATCTGAATAGTCTAAAAAGTAAAAACTGAATAATAAGTTGTAAATTTGTAACAACTCCGTCAACTCGACAGCACAAAATTACTTCCAGATGTGGACTGATCAAATGAAAAGATAAAAGCATAAAAAAACTGATAAAAGAAATAGAACAAAACACTGAACAGCACTCACGATAAAGGTAAATAAAAGAAAGAGTGTAAATTTACCTAACATGGTTCGACTCATTCTTGGTTCAATTGGTTTCATTTTAAATATGATCGGAGTAGTTTCGGAGCGGGAAGCAGATTGAAAAACCAGGAGCAGGCGAATCAGGTTCCGCAAATGAACAATTTTGCCCATCACTAGATGTGAGCAAATCTAATTCAATCACTTCACTATAATAAATGTAAAGGCAATGGAAAACTTTTCGTCGAAAATTCTCCTAAATTCGATGGGTTTGCGACAAAAAAAACCATAGGTAGACAAAAGGACAGAGAAAGACAAAGACAAGAGAGGTTTCTTTGGCTTTTTTTTCTTTATTTATTGTTCCCAGAAGTCCTGGGTTGGCACAAGCCAAAGAGTAAACGGATCTTCTGGCCTTTATATTTCATTATATTATATATAAAACTCAAACATAAAGCCGAGAAATTCGTTCCCCTAAAGTTCTCCTTAATTATTTTGTTAGTACCTATGTCCAAGAGCCAACTAGGCCAACTATCAAAATATTTTGTTGTTTTCATCGAATAATGAATTGAACAGTGTTACCCATGTCATCCCATTTATGGCAGGAAAAGTCATGGGTTAACACAACCCATTCGCGGTGCTTTGGGGCTTGTATTCAAATAAATATAATACAAAAACATTCGAAAAATTAAAATACTGTGATGACCCGGTAGTTCTGGAAAACCATATCTAAAATTGGCCCAAAAAGAAAAAAAATTCCATCAAATGTTTTTTGCTGAAAATGTTTTTTGCTGAAAATGTTTTAATTTATTCATGAACAATAAAACCAAATTCGGTACAGTGGGAGTGCCATAGGGGGTCTGAAAATTTGACCATGTATGTTTTAAGAGAAAATTGGTAATAACTCGAAAAACATGAAAGATATGAGGTCTGAACCTCAGTAAAAAGTTATTTTTCTTTGAATTTGAAATGTATTGGAAAATAGTCATAGTCCCGGAAAGTTAGGGTTTCTGCTGAGAATGCATCGCCTCAAGCTGAAATCATGTACACACCCTTACTCTATCTTAAGAAACAACATACTAATAGTACTTCGCATCCCGCACAAGAGTTGTGATATAGGGGGAAAAACTGCGTCACCGAGTGGTTTTTCCGAATTATTTCCTTCACTTTTTATTTTTCAGAAAAATTACTTCTACAGAAGTTTTAGAACGTTAAAAGTTTTAGAAAAAGATTCTCATGCTTTTGTTTATAGAACCAATTTTTTTGGATAAATTTAAAGTTAATTATGGATAAGTTTTCATTGTATGTTAAAAGTTGGAAAGTTTCCACTGTTCTGACCTATATTTCAGGAAAATACAAGAAGAAGAAACTTGATAGTCATGGCAATTCCTGAAAATATAGTTAAAAGCCCTAAGAGAGAACATCTACCAAATATGAACGTATTTTGAATGAAGAAGGCGGGAAAGCTTACTTTAAAATTTATTTAGATAATGAATTTTTACATTGATTAAAAGATCTATGGATTTTAAAAGTATTTTAATGAGTAGGCTACTGTTAGCCAACAATGGTATAATACAGGAAAATTACCCGTGGACAGCTTATGACTAGCCAGAATTCACCACAGTTTTTTCAATCCCGGATTCCAGGTGAAAAGGAAGAAAATAAAAATTCTAGAAATAAAATGAAACATCCAAGATTTTTTAATATGATAACATTTTTATTTTCACTGCAGCAAAATACGAGGTTCGTTTTTACATTCGATGTCGTTTTTTCTTGTTAAATTTTCCACCGATTATCGATAGTATATCGATACAAACTACATAGTTTTTTTATAAAACATTGATAAAACAGTTATGAGGAAATTTACAAGTATTCAAAAAATTGTATAAATAATATTGGATAAGAAAATATTGTAGAAAATCGAATCTTATCCTCGATAACGAATATTTAGGCTATAGTCTACGTTTTTTCAATGCAAAAAAGAAAAACTGTTAGCAGAAAAGTCGAGCTATCTGCAGAAAAATAATTTAAAAATGTGCTAAAAACAGAAAAATAGCCATTTAAAAATTTATCCAGCACGATCGACTGGAATTATTAAAGTACGTGCTTCTTATTTTTATAGTAAGAGTAAGCTAACATGTAGATATTAAGTTAACTCCATTCAATTTTATGGCATAAAAATTTAATTTAATTCTTTTTTATTTCATTTACATTCGTTAGCATCATTTTTGCTTCAAAACACTGAAATTTCAAATCATTCAAGTAGAACATTCTTAACGACTTGTTATCATGTCAGTAAATAGGAAAATTTGGAATTTTCGAGGACTGGTAAAACTTAAACAAATGCATTGAGAAGAACCCTTGAAAAATTTATGCACAATTCAACCGGAATTTCTTACAATTTTATAGCCTAGTTGGTAGAATGCCTGCCTTCCAACTTGCGGGTTAAGACATCACATCTTCATCGTAGCAAAGACAATTTTTAAGAAAAAAAAATTAAATTAATAATTTAAACTAAATGGCAGGAACAAGTCATTAGAATGTGTGTGGAAACTAAGGAACCAATTAAGCGTGACAAAATAAATTGTGGTGCGAGATTCAAAGAGAAGTTAAGGAGTCAGAAAAAAAATGAAGGAGTGAGGAAAGTGGGTTGCAAATAAGAGTTGTGAAATTGGCCGCTTTCATCAAGCTATAGATGCTTCAAAAATACAAAAATTTATACACATATTCTAAAAAAAATGTAATTATGAATTTTGGTGAAAATTAACAATTTTTTCTACAGAGGGACTAGAGACCTTGATAATGGCTCCAAACATTGATAATGGCTTCAAACACTCCTCAGAACAAAACAAAGTATTCCTGAAAAATTTCCTCCCGATATGTAAAGCGTTATGAAGTTAAAGACGAACAAACATAGTTACTTTAAGTTTTATTAATATAGATACGTATGAATTTGAGTTTTTGATGTCTAAATTTTCCTTGAGTTATGAAACAAATATGTACCTACCACCACTTCCATATTGTTTCATGACACTAAAATTATTAAGTTGATTTTCACAGAAAACTTACTTACAAATTAAATGTGATCATGGTTGGATAGGCCTTCATCATTCAAAAAACAGTAGATTAAAATCTGTGGGTCGGGGGAAGTAGGCAGAAAAAAATATCAAAAAAATATCAAAAAAATATAAAATCACCCTCCTTTCTATCAAAATTAGTTGTAAATTTTATGAAATTAGAAAAAAAAGAAAAAATAATGAAATATACAGAGAAGTATATAAACGCATATGACAAAGAAAAATGAAAAAGGAAATAAACTAATGTGAAAAAGATAAAAAATCCTAAATAGAGAGAGAAATGTTTTTTTGCAAGACCTGTTGTGAAATGGGTGATAAGGTTTTTCTTTTCAAGACCCAAAATTTTTCAGCAGAGAAAAACAAGTATTTGCTCCAGCAATGGAAATATTTAGCTCTTCCCATCTAACCAATTAGACACGTTCCCTAATGGCTCATGGGCAAGTGTTGCAAAAAACAGAATTTATAAGATAAGCACAATGTGAGCGACCTTGACTCTTTAATTTGTACGATTACAACAGTCACCTGTGTATCATGTTGCAAACTACAACTTATCAAGAATCACTCATTTTGCGTTCTTGTTGAGAAATATACTATTTACTCTTTTTTCTCGTTTTTATAGTATTATGGACCGAGTGATTTAGCCTTTTATATATTATATTAATATACAAGCCCTGAAATGCCACTTCACGACCCTTTGGCTTGTACCAGCCCAGGATTTTTACTGGCATAATTGAATAACGCTGTAGAATTTGCTGTTTCAGTGGAAACAATGGAACATTTGGTTGATTGATAGTTGGCGCCTATATACAGAATTCAAGAAACGAATAAAACCGATATAAGAAAAGCGAAATAATTTTGTCAAATTGATTTCGGCAGAGTTTTCTTTAAGTTTATTGTAGTGATACATACATATAATATTATATATCGTAGTCCGTTTGGAAGATCTATCATTTTCCTATCATTGCTGATATTTTGGCAAGAGCCGGCATTTAAGAAAACGATAAAAATAAGTAGGTTAAAATGAGATAAGCTTTTTTTTTGCCTTTTTAGCTTCATGCGAAATAAACATTCTTTCGTAGCGAAAGGTTAACAACAGTATTGGTATATTTTAAAATCGCAGTAGTGAGTAGAACAAAAGCTTATAAAAAAAGTTTCAATTCACTGAAATATTTTTATCATTTTCCAACGATTCCAAACAAGTTCAGGTTAGTTCGAAATTCCAAAATTACTGGCACAGTCTACTTAGTACTAGGCTTATTTTAAGCTGATTGAAAAATTGTTTTAATCAACGTGAAATCATCACACATACATGCATCCGCATAAACACGCGAGGTACATGTGTGAATGGGTTTGAATATGTGTGTGAATGTGCGTAGGTATGTATGATGATTTTAGGTTGATTGGAAAAATTTTTTGTATAGCCTAACTAGGTTTAAGCTAATCACAATGAGCATAGTTAGTACTAAGCTAATTGGTCCAGTAATTTCTGAATTTCTATCTAACCTAAATTTGTTTGACATGGTCGAAATATGACTAAAATTTTTCGGATGACTGAAAAATTTTTTTTTCGTTTTCTCGATTGCCGATTCTTGCTGAAATGACGTAGACCGACACGAAAAAGACGAATTTTCCAAAGGGGCTAGTACACATACATTATAATATAATATAATTATATAAAATATAAATTTGAGTTTACCGTGCCAAAATTCTTCGTGGGTTATGAAACGAAAAACGTACCTACAATCCCAAATCGTTTCGTGAGATTGGGATTAATAAGCAGACTTTTAAAGGAAACCTACTTAAAAATGATCACAACACTCTCAATTCTGTCAAATAGATTTGGATATGTGAGTTCCATGACTGTTTTTTTCGTAAGAAAAAACCACACAAACAAAACAAACTTCAACTTTTTTGACGGTAGCGTTAAACTGAAAATATACAAAAAACTTCATTCAAATTAACATGATTGTCGACTTTTTTCCTCGCTTAAGACTTAAATAAGGAAAATTATATACGTTATTAACCCAAAGATTCTACAGTCTGATTCATTTTTTAATCATAATTAGATAATACACAAGAATAGATGGATGGTAGAAAATTAACAGAAAATCCAACATGGAAAGATGAATAAAGACCACTAAAGGTAACAGCATGACGTCTATTTGCAGGAAAAAATTTGTGCAACTCATTTATACCATCTTTGCTGAAAAAGATCAAAAGAATTTTTAAAATAAATTGACGGTAAGAAGGATCACATCATAGAGATTCATAACACGTCGTCCCAAATGGCTAAAATCGTACAATCACCAAGAAATTAGTCGGAGCAGAAAAAATGTAACTCGACGTAAGTACCTTTTCAAGAACGAAAAATTATTCTCTTTCATATTATGTATGTAATATAAGAATTTCTACAAATTTCTACTAATTTTTGAAAGATGATGCACAGCTTACAACTTATTATTAATGGTATTCTGGCATTCTACACGTAAAGCCTTTTTTATTGAAACCTTTTTCATAAAAATCAGTCCTTCGGTTCCGGTGCAAAGGTGCTGTGATCATACCGTATTAATAGATATGATTTTCTCACAACTATGACTTCGTTCTCATCAAATATAAGAAAATAATAAATATTTCAAATTTTTTTTATATTTTCACAACTAACAACCCAACCACACTTGGTGTATAATTTATAGAGTTCAAAAAATTTTGAACTTTAAAATTTTTTTAGCCATATTTTTAAATACCATCGGAAATTTACCATTATTACCGAAGTACTATGCGAATGAATTATAGTATATAACCACTGAATTCATTTTAACTGGTAAAACTAGTTCAATTTCGTTATTGATAATGTTAGTAATGTTTTTTTCGATCTGCAAACCTTAAATGATAATTTATAACTAATAGTAATTAAAAAAGACAGAAGACGAAAACATTAAAATATAAGCAAAAATTTCAAGAAGTGATTAACGCAAATTTTGGACTTCAGATTTTGTAAAAGAAAATTAAATTCAACTTGAAACAAAAAAAAAGATTGCGGTCCGACTACTTAAATTAAAGAACTAAAATTATTGTAAAAAAAAATCGATTAAAGAACATTTTCGAAAATCAATAAGTCAATAAAAATACTATGTATATTAGTCAAATGAGGCAATAAAATATTCAACTATTAAATTTATTGTTCACATCATAAGCTATATGGTGATACCGTATTAAAAAGTTTACAAGGCTCAACAAATACGTGACGGAAAAATATAGATTGTCCGAATCTTCAAAACATTTACTCAGTTAAAAATATAAAAATAAAAAAATTCTAATGCAGCAATACTTCGTTCGAAAACCAAGTTTGTCAATTCATATGTACAATTCAACAAACAATTCTTAATTCAAAATGCATAGAAAAATTGCAAAAAACTATCGATGGTTATCCGCATCTAACAAACATATTGATCTATTGAAATTTAATTGTTACAATTATAAGTAAAATATGTGAAATAGCCCATAGCGCCGTAAATACAGAAAAGATACTTCAAGCAACACAGCCGACTTGCTTTTCTCCAGCAATTTTTTTTTGTTCTACATTTTTCTCGGAAATTACTGAATCAATAGAGACCAAACATTCATCAGACCTGGTTCTACATAAGAACTACATTTCGCGAAAATTTCAGCCTCATCCCTTATAAGGTTTTCTTAAAATCTGGGAAAAACCACTTTTCCAGCAATTTTTTATTTTCTCAGTTTTTTCGGAAATTACTGAATTAAAAAGCACCAAAACTCTATCAAACTTGCACATACATAAGAACAATATATTGTGAAAACTTCAGCCTGATTTCTTTACAAGTTTCTTCAAAATCCTAGAAAAACCACTTTTCCAGGACTTTTTTGTTTTCCAGTTTTATCGGGAACTACAGAACCAATAGCCACTAAACTATTATCAAACTTGCTCATAAATAAGGACTATCTTTCATGAGAATCTCAGCTCTATCTCTTTCGTAGTTTCTTCAAAACAGTGAATGTAAAATTTTCTCCAGCAATTGTTTCTTTCCCAGTTTTCACAAAAGTTACTGAACGAATAGGCACCAAACTTCTACGAAATTTGCACATATATAAGAACCATGTATCGAAAAAATTTAAGCCCGATCTCTTCTGCAGTTTCTTCAAAATCCTGGAAAAACGACTTGTCCAGGAATTTTTTACTCTCCAGTTTTCTCGCAAATTATCGAACTAATAAGAAAGAAACCCTTATCCGACTTGGTCCTATATAATGACTACCTTCCCTGAAAATTTCAGGCTATCTCTTTTGTAGTTTTCTCAAAACCTTGAACACAAATTTCGGGAGATATGTAATTATACATTGGTACTTATACATGTCACAGTCAAAATCAAAAATCAGGAAAATTCGCGAATTTTCAGTCAGTAGTTAAACCGACAGAGTATTAAATATAATAGAGGACCCATGCCATCTAAATGCGGCAACGAAAAGTGGCACCACTTTTGAAGAGCTGTCCTCATCCTTTCTGTACCAAACTCAAATTTGTTCACCCGTACTCGGACCTAACAATGATATGAATTTTTTGTTTCAAATAATTTAATTAAATGAATGAATAAATATAACTGACTATTCAGAAACCACATTAAATTGAATTTCATAGATTAAAATGAGATGAAAATTATACCCATCCTTAGGAGTGGGAATACTTCGTCGTCTCGTATGCGTCCTCTATTATATTAAAAACTCTGTGGGTAAAACACCGGCAAGAAGACTAGATGTCTGCATTTCCTATATTTGCCTGAATAATTTCAGTCAGAAATTAAAATATTTTTGGTTTTTATTCATTTATCGAATCAACGTTTTTCCCTGAAATTAATCCAGTCAAAATCAACAAGTTAATATCAATAATACCTAAATTAAACATTTTTTTTCCAATGAAACAAAAAATAATTGAAGAGAAATTTTTTAGAAAAAATTCATATTAGTTTTAACAGGAATAAGGCACCAATTTTCATTTTATCCAAAAAGAAGAGCATGGGGTGTTGGACGTGTGCTGTCACTGGAAGTGTAAAGTAAAACCGGCGTATAGTACAATTTTCGCAGAATTATTCTAACGATCGTATCGTCAGTTGATAAGGCCAAATTATTCTTTGATAAAATATATAATTCTCTTAGTGAGTGGGTTCATGAAGTTAGTGCGGAAAATTGAAGCAGGGTACATGGTTTTCAATTGAAATCGTATTCAAATCCACTTCAGTAAAGCGGCTACCGTTACCAACTAAAATATATTTGACTCGGGGATTTGGCGGAAATAACACTTTCGAAAGTAGCGCAAAGCAGACAAATTGAGTTTTCATCATATGGCAGGGTATCAAACGAATTAATAATAGTTTTACACAGACGTCATATTGTACGAACTCATCACTTGATAGGAATAAATAATGACTATGGCTCTTCGCTAAAGATTAACGGCCCGATAAAGAATTTTAATAACGAATCCTGTCAAACTTGGCGCCACTCACGCCTAGCTTGCGAATTCCCTCATTTCATCACCGCGGATCGATCTATGATAGTGAAAAAATTTCAAAGTTCTGTCGTCTATAAGATCAAATTTTTACCAATGGGTAGGCGATAATCAAGCATTGCGATGACCATTAAAAGTTCGAAAAATATATAGACACTGACCACGGTGGATTATAAACAATTAATAAAACGTGAAGATCACTTTCATGATTTATTTTAAAATTAGTTTAATTTTTTGCAATTATTAGGTATTCGGAGGCTAAACTGTGACAATGAATACAAGAGAGAAATATGGACAAGCGCGCTACAAAAGCAACAAGTTTGATTTTAATTACTAATTAATTTATACATTTTGTGAATTAAATTTAAATTTTTTAGCAAAAAGTCTAACATGATGGTAAAGCGTTGAGAGCAAAACAGACTATTAGAAAATACGATTATTTTGTCCCAGTCAAGTTTGACTACGCCAGGTGGAAAGATCTTAAAATAATAGAAAATCAAAGAATTTATTTTTTGCGTTAAATTTTAATCCACATATTTCTGTATTACTAACATCATAAAACAAAAATGTCAGAAACAAATGATTTTCATGACTGAAATTTAGAATTCTTAGAATTATCGTTAATTATACAAATAACGCTATCAAATTTTTTCAAATAAGCGATGCTGCAGATTAAGCCAATTTTAAGCCAATGGAAAAGAAAATTTGGTAAAAACCGAAAAACTTTCGAAGATTCAGAATTTAAAAATAAGACAGCGAAGCATATAAATTGTCAGGTGACTTACAAAAATGAGAGACGCAGCTATGAAAAAAAATTTAAAAATGACTCGGCCACAAAGTTTTATTACAATTTATCGAGAAAATAAAAAATAGAACAGTTAGAAAATTCTTAAAAAGGTTCGTTGACCTTATTCTTCAGATGCAGAGGATAAATTTTTTTTAGAGCATGGATCTCAATTTTTGTGCTCATATAAGTTTTTTGTATCGCCAGTTATATTGTCGCATTATAATCTTACAGCAGTTGATCAGAAGCTTTCGAACAACGCCATATAAAACTAATAACGTAAATTTTATAACGATATAGACCATTTTTTTCACTGAGACACATTATAGAGACTCTTCCTCACCTCCAGACAGATCGACAAAAAGCTTTCAACATGCGGCCGATTGTTAAAGATTGATAATGAGCGATTATATTTCGCAATTGTCCCAATAACCGCGGTGAAACGAACATGAATAAAAACCAATGAATAATAATGAATTTTGACGACGATCAGAAGAAGATATAAAGAATGATAGAAATAGAGTCGATTTTTTTTCTGGGTGTTTTATAGAACAGGAGTGATAAAAACGACAAAGAAGATGACGGCAAGCTGAAGATGGGCAATTTGAATAACCGCATACGACTACATCATAATGGACTGCACAATTCGATAATTTCAAATGGTTCCCAACTTCTCAGGGAAGAAAAATAACTGATACGATGATGGATAATCGACAAGCTTGATTCAAGGGTATCAACCGAAGTCTCGTAGTTGTTTTTTAAGTAGGTTTTCTACGAAAAACTACTTATTAATTTCATGCTCATGGAAGGGCTCAGGGGTGGGGGTAAGTACTTTCTCGTTTCATGACCCAAGGAAAATTTTAGCACGAAAAGAAATTCAAGGTTATTCAGTTTATCACGTAGCATACGGAATTCCCATTTGCTGTATGGTTAATGCGACTCAGCTGGTTCAATACATATATTTTTACTACAGTAAGTGCTGGTTGTACCAAATATTCAAACCCCCAATAAGTAGGGTTTACTTTATTTTACCATATATGTCTTATCATTTAAACATAGTTTATCCCACAGTTAAAAGTTGGTACAACCGGGCCTAAGTCATCTTAACATGCAGCATGTTGCGAGTAGGTTTGATTTAAGGATGGCTTAAACTCACTTCTATATTCTCTAATCTCTAATATGTATTTTGTAAAGTACGGAAATTTAAACTTTTAGAAAATAGATCAAGAGAAACAATATAAACCAAAAACAGTGTTTCCCTTTAGTAAATTTTTAAATATTAGATCACACAGAATAAATCAACAAGTATAAACCATCCTTTAGTTTTTTTCAGTTTTCTCCAAAATGGGTGGAGTTATCAAGAAATCAGCAGAGAAATACTGTTCATAAAATTAAAAAAAAAAAAGATTCCAACCAAAATTTATCTCAGTCACATAGTTAAGGTTCTACACGCCAGAAAAAATTAGGCGAGTTCTGTTATAAAATACTAGGTACCTTTTCTCAAATTTCATACTTTTTTAAAAACAGTAACAGAACCTAATTACACAACTTTTGAGAGTCTGAAGCACCTTAATTACACCACCGAGATAAATTTTAGTTGAAACCTTTTCTGCATAAATTTTGTGACAAATATTTTTTTACTATACTATTTTTGTTGAAAATCCAACTGTTTTGGAGAAAACTGAAAAAAACTAAATTGAACCTACTCACATGTTCCATGTTAAGATGACGGACTGTAGTAAAAAAAACATGCATTGAGCCCGTTGAGTCATATTAACATGATGTAAATAGGATTTTCCTATGCTGCGTGATAAACTGACCAAACCTATAAATGTATGCATAAGATTTCTTGTGACCATGATACAAGTTGCCATTTTTGTCTGATATTCATGAAATTTTGCACAAATATTAGTTCTTGGCCAAAGACCGGGCTAACAGATTTTAGTGTGGCTCGGTTGGAAGGTAATTTTGATATGTCCGATTTCATTGGGGATTCTTATTTTCAAACTTGACGAATTTGTAGTCCGTGCAGTTTCATTTATTTTCAAGGAGAAACAATGATAAATGATAAAATTAACAGACTTTTCATGACAATTGCTAGATTTTTAAAAATTTAATAATTGAACTTCGGGTACAGCAAGCAAATTGCAAAAGACTACATGATGGAAAATTATAGAAAAGAATTGAACACCGAAGTGACTGGAATAAATGAAAAATTTATTTATGGTTTTGTGGAGGAATATAGAATACCTTGCTATGAGAAGTATTCACACATAGAAGGTAATCAACAGCTTTGCTTGTTCTGCCACATCATATACAAATGTATGTGAGAGCCAAATCCTAGGCAAACACTGGCTATTTTGTAGCCTGTTCTGTGAGTTTATATAGTGGATTTAGGGCATACACGCACGCGCATGAGCGCACGCACACACACACACACACACACACACACACACACACAGTATTATGTCATAATCTTACGTCATTTCCTATTCCATAAGGTAATAAGAAATGACGCAGTGTGTTTGGTACCAAGTCATGATATCTGAGATCTTCATCAGGTAATACGTCACAGTCCTTTTAATATATCTTACCTGTACATACGTATAGGTAAGTACATATAAACGTACGTGTAAATATTTGTTTAATGTCATGGAGACAAAAATAACACAGCTTTTTAGCAGTGAATGTCATCAAAGGGTACTAGTCCCTATACCTCATACGAGTATTATCCCCACAAGGACAAAATAGCATTATTAGAAAATATATCCCATATGGGATATACATTTTTTCAAAGAAATTCTAAGTAGTTTAACAATTTCATAAAACACAGGGATTGAAGTACCTAATGACTTCAACTAATATCATACCTATATTTTCTTAGGTTAGAAGAAATTGATGAAAATCTGAAGGAAGAAGTTCTATGTGAAAGAGGTTTAAATATTTTACTTGCAACCAAAAAAAAAAAACAACTCTAGCCTATATGGCCTCGCTAGAAAAAGTAGATTTTCAAGAAAAAAGAATTATGAATTTTGATGGTCACATTAATTGTCGGCATGTTTATATTCGTTAATGGTATGTTATGATTTTATGAAATTTGTTAGCTGCTGAGGAAAAATTAAACAATGTGAAATATAAAAGCAATATTTCTTAAAATGAAAAATTAATTGGGATGATGAAGTATGGTAAATAATTATATAATTTTAAATAAAATCAAAGAAATACAATAAAGTTATAAAATAAAAGAGAAGAAAACATGAACATGTGAATAATTTTTATAAAAAGAAAAGTTCATGCAAATTAAACAAAAAAGAGGAAAAAAAGGCTTTACCGAAAGTATGGTCCGGTGAAACTATATTAAAATTTATAGCATGCTACAATAAATTATAATAAATATTTGTTTCAAATTTCGTACATGCTGTTTCGAAATTCCGCATTTTATGACCAATATAAAAAGAAAAATAGCGAAGTACCGTCAAGCCGATCGGCGCCAAAATTGATAGAGTACTACAGTGAATTAAAATATATATTTATTCTGTATTTCGTAGCGAAATTAAGAATTTTATAGTCAAAATAAAAACAAAAATGGTGATACCTGAATTACCGTCCGGCCAATCCGCACCAAAATCAGGTCTGGTCCTTGGCCTAGTAAAAATGTTCGCACCAAATTCGTGATTATCGGATAAAAATTCCGACCTGTACCATAAGAACAAGAAAGCGGAATATATATATACGAATTTGAGTCATTGGTGGTGCCAAAATATTCCTGAGGTCATGAAGCGAAAAACATGCCTACCCTCAACCCTGGGGGCTAATACCGCAACAAGTGTAATGAGTAGATTTTATAAAGAAAACCTACTTAAAAATTAAATTGGTCCTCCTATGTCCGTTAAAACTAATATAAAATTTTACTAAAAAATTTTTTTTCAATTATTTTTTGTTTCATTGCAAGAAAAATGTTCAATTCAGGTATTATTGATATTAACTTGTTTATTTTGACTGGATTAATTTCAGGGAAAAATGTTAATTCGATAAATGAATAAAAACCAAAGAAATTTTCATTTCTGACTGAAATTATCCAGGCAAATATAGGAAATGTAGACATCTAGTCTTCTTATCCATCCACAGACTATTAAATATAATAGAGGACGCATACGAGTCGACGAAGTATCCCCACTCCTAAAGATCGGTACAATTTTCGTCTATTTTAATCTACGAAATTCAGTTTAATGTGGTTTCTGAATAGTCAGTACAAAATTTGAAACAAATATTTACTATGATATATTATAATTTGCTATAAATTTCTTACGGCAATTCCAGTAAGAGCTATTATCGTCTTTTTTTTGGGTAAAAAATTTCTAATTTTTGACCAACAGTTTCGAAATTTGAAACAAATATTCACTATGATATAATATAATTTTCTATAAATTTTGGTGCAAATCAGTCTCACGGCCCTTCCGGTAACACTATTTTTGTTTTTATTTCGCCTATAAAATGCCTAATTTAGGACCAATAAAATCGTAATTCGGAAAAAATATTTATTACTATCTGCTAATAACTTTTTAGTGACTACCTAATTTTACTTTTTTCGAAAACCTACTTTTTCTAACGTAGCATTTGCGGCATTAGAATATTTTTTTAATTTATTCAAGATTAAAATCGATATTGTTTTAAGAAGGCTTACTTCCTAAGATGAAACATTATGAACAGTAATTTCAAATATTTTTTTATTTTTTTAATAACACGAATAAATAAAAATTGGAATGAAATTTTCATTCTAAGATTGACGAGTCGATGGAATCCTTTCACAGGAATAAGGACATAATTACACTTTGCCATGATAATGCATCAAAATCGATTTTGAAACTGAAGAACATCCAAGGTAACGATAAGGCGAACTAATTTTCAAAATCTCAAATCCATTCATGGATAAAAATGCTGGTAAATAATATTGATAAGCCAACAGAACCATCATTTTTTCAACGATTTCAATATACATGAAACGAAATTGATTTCTAATAGACATGAAGTACTTATTTTATCCTCCGTTGCCTCTCCACCCCCTCTAATAGTGATACTGAGAACGATAAATACTCGTAATTAGAACTATAAATAATGCAAATAGCAATGTAGAGGTCTGCGACCTGCGTGATGTAATGGTTGAGTACTCGGCTTTGCAATCGAGAGGTCGCGAATTCGAGACCGGTAGTCGTCACATTCCCAACCCAAAATGGCGTTGTATGCGATGTATAAAATTCGGTTCTAATAATGCTCCAGCCAGTGATAGAGAAATATACTGGTATGCCATTGGCCACTAGATCCCGATCATCCTCTCCGCCACTCGACATTAAATAAATTCTCCAGACGCCGAGTAAAATGACTACGTATAACCGAAGTTCAATTAAAAATAAAATTAGTACAGGAACTTACGATATGGTCAAGTCAAAATATTGAATTATGATAGAGATTAGATAAATTTTCAACATGAACATATGAAACATACCTACTTGAAAACAAAATAATAAAATTTTAAAAATAGTTCAAAATCTATAGGTACTAATCCAAGAATTTAACAAATGGCTGCGATTGATCGCAATGGAAAATTCTCAGGTTGGTTCGGGGATGAGAAAAATATAATACCTTAAATCCGCCAATGAATACGTCATGTTAATGCAGCTCGAGCGAATATCGCAGAAAAGGCAAATGACGAAATTGTCCAATAGAAATTACGTATTTAAATATCAACACTTACCAGGCATTTTATCACCTTGATTAAAAATCTCTGTAACTTGCAACTGAATACACCATTGCTAAGTGCTTATAAATCGATGAGGTAATTTGAAAAATTTTAATTACATATACTGCATTCAGTACCAATCACTGTGACTGCAAAATAAACAATTACAAACAACTAAAAATTTGGAACACCGAATACGACTAATCACAAACAAGAAATTCCAAGAATTTTCGATTTGAAGTTAACCTAATACCTATGTGTTGAGTATTAATATAGGTAATATTATATTAAATATCTTACGCCCAAATAATTTATTGTTTGTGAGAAGTATACAAGTAACATTTTTTGAATTACCCCATGGATCTCTGGAATTGGTTTAATGGTTATACTGAAATTTATGTCTATTTATTCATTTTGATTGTTTCCCGAGATGACGATTGGGCGGTAAAAGATGAAAAATTCTTTGTGTTGAAAACTGCATAAAAATAAAAACCGGGCCTAAATATAACTTGGGATGATTTCAATCACAATAAAATTATAAACGAGTATAGGACATTTAAACAAGTATGAAAAAGTGCCACTTAAACAGAATTTCCTTTAGTACGTGATTAAATTTAAACAACTCTAGCGCAGCAAGCCTCGCAAGAAAAGTAGGTTTTTGAGGGAAAGAATTATGAATTTTGATATTCACATTCATTGTCTGTAAGTTTATATGCGTTAATGGTATGTTATGATTGTATGAAATGTGTTAGCTGCTGACAAAATATCAGACAATGTGAAATGTAAAAGTATTTTTTCTTGAAAAAATGAAAAATAAATTAAGATGATAAAGTATGGTACATCATCATATAATTCAAAATAAAAACAATGAAATATAATAAAGTTATGAAATAAAAAAAAAAAAGAAAACATGAGCATGTGGTTAATTTTTGTAAAAAAAAAGTTCGTGCAAATCAGAAAAAAGAGGAAAAAAAAGCTTTATCGAAAGGTCGAACCACACCAAAATTGGTGGCTTGCTACAATACATTTTAATTAATATTTTTTTTTAAATTTCGTACATATGATTCCAAAATTTATCTTATGACCAATATAAAAACAAAAATAGCAGTACCGGAAATACCGCCCGACCGATCCGCGCCAAAATTGGAAGCCTACTACAACGAATCAAAATAAATATTTACTCCGCATTTTGTGGCTATTGGTGCAAAACTGACCATTTAATAGCCAAAATAAAAACAAAAATGGTGGTACCGGAAGTACCGTCAAGCCAATCCACACTAAAATCAATATGTCTTGGTCCTTGGCTCAGTAAAAATGTTCGTACCAAATGTCGTGATTATCGGATAAAAATTGTGCGACCTGTACCGTGGGAAGAAGAAATTGACCATATAAATGAATTTGAGTTATTGGTGTCAACATTTTCCGAGGTCATGAAACGAAAAACGTACCCACTCCCAACCCAAGGGGCTAATACCGCACTAAAGCGTAATAAGTAGATTTTCTAAAGAAAATCTACTTAAAAAATTGGTTCAAAATTAAGTATTTTATAGCCAGATTATAAACGAAATGAAATATCTTTAACAGAAGTACCGCCTCATCAATCCGCACCAAAACTGATAGTATTCTACAATAAATTACAATAAATCGTACATATAGTTCCAAAATTATGCATTTTATGACTAATATAAAAACAGAAATGACTGTACCGGAAGTACCGTCCGGTCGATCCATACCAAAATTAGCAGTATGCTACAGTAAAACATAATAAATATTTGTTTCAAATTTCGTAAATATTGTTCCAAAATTGCGTATAAAAAAATAGCGGTTAGTACCGTCCGGCTTGTTCCGAAATTTCGTGACTATTGATGCAAAATTGAGCATTTTATAGTCAAAATAAAAACAAAAATGATGGTATCCGAATAACCTCGGGCTGATTCGTACCAGAATCAATAGGTTTGGTCCTTAGGTTAGTATAAATATTCATACCAAATTTCGTGATTATCTGATAAAAATTGCGACCTTCACCGAGGGAACAAGAAATGGACTTTATCTATCTATCTATCAATCTATCTATCTATCTATCTATCCATATAGATAGATAGATACATGAATTTGAGTTATTGGTGCCAAAATTTTCCTGAGATCACGAAACAAAAAACGTACCCACCTCAACCCTGGGAGCTAATACCGCACCAAGCATAAGTAGATTTTCTAAAGAAAACCTACTTAAAAATGTATACATGAAATTACTGTTGCTTGACCATTTTGTCATAGATAACACAAGATTGATTCAATAGCAGAGTTCTTAAGATTTTCACAGTCTACCAAAAATTTACTTTCACGCAGCAAACATTCGTCATGATAGTATTTCTGAAAAAATTTTAGTATTTTCACCTCTTCGACGATATAACTAACTAACACGTGCTTTCAATGACCAAACAATCGAAAAATTTTATTGACCACTTATTTTATTTTGCACGGTTTTTTCAATGTTCTTAAAAATGATTTGTCACGGAATCGGCGAACGAAAGAATTACGCCCGAAAAAAAAATTGCAGATATTTTGAGTAAATACTGTAACATAAATGGAAACAAAATAAAATGAAAACAGAAAATAAAATTTTTTTTTCAGAAGTTTGAAACATTTGCGGTTACCGTAAATGAAGAAAAAGTTTAGTCGATATTTTACCGACATCCGATAAGCAAATTGCCAGTAAGTAGCGCCACTGTATGCTAGTAATCGTAATCGTTTATTTTCAGACACGTGTATTTCTTTTTTTTGCTAATTTCCACGCTAATCGGTCAATAACCTCAGTTAAAAGTTTTTAGTCAATTTGTTCTATAAACGACGCACCCTCGAAATTAAAAAGTTGGAACGAATACTGCAGCATTCTCAGTACGTATAATTATGTGTTACCGTCAGAACCCGTTTTTGGTCAAAAATCAGTTTTGACCAATTACTAATATTTCTAGTAGGCGATACTAGAATTGACTAAAACGTCAGTTTTGACTAGTCAAAACTAGTGCCAACCGATGTTTCATATTTCTTCCCAGTTAAAACTAGTTATGACAAATCCGCCAAAAAAAAAAAAGAAAAAAAAAGCTACGTAATAGAAATTCAATATATTATCTTTTTTTTTCGCATAAGAAAAATTTGACTAGGTACTTTTAGGTGGATTTCTTAGATTACTAGGGCAGTTTAGGTTAATAATAATTATTTTTCATTCTGTAAAGATGTTTTCCGAATGACTTTAAAAAAATGCTTTCTTTATTTTACATGATATATAGGTAATACTCGTTTTTTCCACAGTATGTTCTGTCAATTCTATTATTGCCAACTAGAAATTATAATAATTGGTCAAAAATAGTTTTGATCAAAAACAGGTTCTGATGGTAACATACGCATCGCGTAAGTAACTCTATGGGGCCCGGTAGCGACAATATCCATCAAAAAAGGCTATTCTGAGGTTATGACCAATTAAGTTAGGTGCCCTGAAGACTGCGTTATTAGATGGCATTACCGTAGTGGGAAAACAAATCAAATCAGTAACTTATGGGGATGAATAACATTGATTTACAAATTCATGAATCTATTATCTATGCTTCTAGAGTCTAGACCAACATTATAAAAATGTAGGTACGTTGTTTTTTTAGCTTGAAATTAAGCTGGTGGTACTAGGATACAATGTTGAGAGAGTAACTATCGGTTTTTGAAATTGCGCCCGGCTGTCTGTTTCATCTGATTTGGCTCAAATGGCTGAATCTTTTTTCGTGAATTTTTGTCACCAGTATTAAACAGACGCCTTCAGAATTCTAATACACTTTGTTTAATCTGGATTCATTTAATATAGAAATTGAGAGAATAGATCTTTTTTCTCTTAAAAATATAAATAAAAATGTTTATATTTTTGTATGCTTTTCAACTCTCTAGTGTAAAGTAGAATTTATACATTAATAGAGAGTACTCTGAGCTGGACGATCTCTCAAAAAAGGTCCAGGGAATTCAGATTTCAGTGGGCTCTCTGCAATATAAACCATAGTGTTTCTGTGAAAAGGCGCAACCCTCATCCTTAAAAAATTTTCTTTCATTTCCCCCAACCCTTCAAAAAATAATATACAAAAGCTGTTGCCTAACAAAATGTTGTCAATCCCCCTTCCAAAACAAATTATGCTCTGGTTACACTAATGGGTTAGACCATAATTATAGTATACATGGTGGAAAAAAGAGGGACTATAAATGAAAGACCTAAGAACATGAAGAAAGAGACAGAGAATGACAGAAGGTTGGGAATAATTATCAGACAAAACAGTTTCAGTACATTGTTTTCATAATTCTCATAGGATCTGAGATACATAGGGTTGTAAAGAAATATATTTTTTGAGAATCATGATATTCGCATTATTTTCTTACTTGGAAGTTAAAATACTTTTTATTTTATCTTTGAAAAAATTTAGAAGAAAAATGAGTTTAAAAAATGATTAAATTTTTTCTTGGAAGAGAAAACCGAGAAAATCCAAAAAAAATGAGAAGCGCAAGCGGAAAGTTTTATTTTCATTGAGCTAAAGCATAAAGCCAAGTGTCAAAGAACGAAAAGTGAAGCTGAAGCTTCATTTCTCAAAGTTATAACTTTAAGCCGAAGTCTAAGCTTTTTATGGCTGTTTATACCCTACTCACAGAACCATCCATCAAGTTATTGTTAGCTTAAACAACGTAAGTTGCTGGAACGACGTTAATCGGTAGTGTGTATAGCTCCCCTGAATTAATAAGGAGGGAAATTAATTTTTTAATCCAGATGGACTAAAGAGCACGGCTCTGGCAAAATAACTTGCAAGTGAATGTAACCAAAAAACGAAGAAAATGCACTGAAAAAATGGTCTCTTCCTCGTTCACGATCACTATTCTCCAACTATTTCGTAAGTTAAGGGAGTGAAATTTTACTTCCCTAGACCTCCATGTAGTTCTCATGATAAGAAGGTTCAAACAAAAATATTAACCCACAATTTTTCACTTATATGTAATTCGCCTCTGTTTGAGTCCGAATTGAAAATTATGAAATGCAATCGCAAAACTTATCCAAACAATCAACAAAAAATAGAGCAACTATTCACTCCCTAATTACTAATCTTCACAAAACTAAATTAAAAAAAAAAGATTGGTAAAATTAAAGCGTTCATAAACGGAGACTCCCATAGCCCAGACATTAACAAGCTGACGGTCAAAAGACCAATGTCAATCTGCATCGACGAGGTCAGACTGTTAATACGCTAAAATCAGGTCAATGAAGCGTAATTCATTTGGTAATCCAGAGGCACCGGCTGATACGTAAGGGGCATTTCGTTCATTTCCTAAACTATTATTTTACTTCTTTACTTTCCGATTTGATTAGGTACTTTGCTTTTTTTTATTAGTTTTTATCAGGAATTTTTGATGATTGCAGACTCAAACACACCATCGAGAATACTAACAGAAGGAAATGCAGGAGCTTAAAACGAAAATTAATCGCCGAATGTACTTTCTCTCATAAACACACACACACACACACACACATACATATATAGGCACACGCACGCACGCACGCACATGCACAATGAACACAAGGGCTCATTACTGCGGCGTTAAGTTTTCATTTTGTCGCCGACAATTAACACCACAAAATAATATTTTCATAAACGGAAAGACAATTATCCACCATTAAATGGTAACACACTAGTAAATACTAAGTAGCAATTTCGGCAGAAGAACCGAGAGTTAAAAAAAAAAAAATCATAATTCACGATATGGTTTCGAGTCGTTGATTGTCATTAAATTATAATTGGTCACGTACATTAAAGTTTCTTTTGTCTGTGTTAATTTTATTGTTAGCAAGGAATCATTCAGAAGAGGCGGGAGCGAACAGAGAGGGAAAGAACTCAGGTTAAAAAATAAAAAACCACCCTGAAAGTACCAGAAGGAGGGAGCTGGGGGCGAAACGCGAACGGTGAAAGAGAGGGTGCGAACAAGATTTTCCGAAACGAGTAGGTAACAGCGAAATACGAATGTGAACTTCCGTCCATCAACGGTAATTATACCGTGTACTCTCTATGTCAAGTGTCGTAAGTTCGTCTAAATTTATTTTTCTTTGTTTCTCATACACGTACAATAGCAAACACAACAAGCGAAGCAATCCAACCCAATATACCTGTTTTATTGCCAAGCTCTTTTCAAGCAACGGAATACCATGAGGCTATGACCGACTAATTACGCTCCTTATTATGGAACACGCATAATCAAATGGAACCTTTACAATAGGAAAAATTCAAGGAATGAAGGGTAGTAGGTTGGAAGCTGAGGATGCATCCAAAGATACAGTGGAAACACCAAGTAAGAAATCTGATAGACGAGTAAATTCTGACACAAACTGGTAGGAACAGAGAATAAGAGGTGGCATTAAAAATGCTTTAAAAACACACAATGAGCATTTATTTCTCATTTTGAAATTAAACCAGTCATCGGTGCTGAACAATAAATATTTGTAGCAATGATAGAAAATGTTGTTTGATTAATAACGGAATGTACAAATTCAAGAACGAAAATCAATCGAGAATTGCCAAACACTTGAAAATATGATCAAAACCAAAGGGTTGATTGAAAAAGACGTGCGATGTGATTCTCTCGGTGGAACTCAACCAACCTCAACCAACATGTAGAATTCTGATTTTCAATTAGGGAACAGTGGCGTAGCAAGGGGGATCAAACGGGTCAATCCCATCTTCGGATTCTTATTTTTCATTCAGATTTCACAGAATCAGACTGTTACAGTTTTTAATTTCATGATAAATGATGACGATCCACATAAAAATAAGAAATTCATAAAATTTTCTCCCATCATTATTTTTAGGGCGGAAAATAAACAGAATTAGATCTACTTAGGAAAAGGGGACATATGCCCCAAAAATTCAAAAAAAAAAAAAGTATTGAAAACGAAAAATACAAAAAACCATCAGAAAAACTTTTTCTTGGCTTGGCTCCCACAGACGGATTTCCCTACTTACTGATGTCCTGACCTAAAAAACAATTTCATTCGAATCCGCTGGTGGTGATGGGGAAAAGGGGGAACTTTTCATTCCCTCAATCCCCCTTCTCATAAAAACCCTAACTACGCCATCGTTAAAGTTAGTTGTATAGTCGTGAGTTCAGGTGAGTTGACCTCAGTTTAGAGTTAAATCATCACAGTATAACTGACTTTATAGAGAAAGTGGTCGCTTCGTGAGTATACATTCTAAGGATACCGAGTTTATAACGCAGAAAAATCTGAGACTACTTGTTTGTTCGCACGAGACGAGGTAGTGCGTTTTTACAGATTTTAAAAAGGGAAGAGAACAAGTTACACCATAAACACACAGGTCACTTCCTATTTGGTAACTCAATAACCAGATAAATTTCACAATTTTAACGCGAAAATCGCGAAATCAAGATCCTCCAATGCCTGGCATAATTTTCAGCTATTAAATTGGTGAGTGGCAGATTCTAAATCCATTTCCGCCGTACGAAAATCGAATTCAATTAACGGGCTACCAGCGGCGGCGGCGGCGGTGCAACGGCAGCTGAGCAATTCAAACAGCAATTTACAAGAAAAAAAGCAATCTGCGGTCGGCATTTTCTAGCCAACTCGACACAAAAAATCAATCAATATTACATCGAAGAAATGGATGAGCTGACCACGAGACTGAAATTCGCATTCCCAGCTGATCCACGGACACGACGAAAAAAGACATCGGCCTAATTTAGGTGTAACTGACATTTCATCCTCCAACTTCTTTTCTTTCTTCCCCTCCTCAGCCTTCTCTTTATTGCCTCCGATGTCCGTATCGCAAGTAAGGAGACAACGCAAAATTTAATAAAAACTCGCCAGGGACAAGCGTTATTCATTCGACGAGGCCGAATTTTCCGCAACGAAAAACAATTTTCTGCAGTTTTTTCCGGAAGTCTCGAAATATGTTCGTCCACGTAATTTGTCAGTCGTGTCACGAATGTGAGGGTCCAGATGAGGTATGGAGATGAAGAGAAGACGAGTAACAGAAGTGTAAATATAGGCGTAAATATATCCAAAAATTTGACGTTTAGCACGAAAATACACCGAATGACTAAGGTATTATATTGCCAATATCATCAAACAGAAAAAACAAAAAAACAAGACAATAAAGATTCCACAAAAGAATACTGAACTGTAAAATTTTCGAAATATTTTCTTGAAATCCGTCATTGTTTCTTTTGGTCAGCCTCAATATCTTGCTGCTGTTTATACAAATTATTCTTAAAGAGTTTTGCACATAATACCCAAACATACTGAAGTTCATTCAAGATGTTCAAAACTAAACAAATGTGACTCTAGAAAAAAATAAGAAGAAAGAAGGGGTGTGTGGGGACTCACTGGTATGAAGTATAGAGGCTCGGACCCCTGACAACAGCCGCTGCCAAAAGGTAGGCTTTTTTTTTCCTTGTGACGTTAAACGAAAACACATAATTACATTTGATCGTAATTACCTGTATGTACTTGCAGGTAATGTACGAGTACCAAATTGTAACTAATCTCGACAATACAATGATGTCACAATCCGTATGGCCCATCATCTCTTATCACTACAAAAGATGACGCAACCAGGCCGCTCTCACAAATGTACGTATTTGTTACATACGTGTGTATGTGTGCATGTAAATAAGCCAGTATATAAACCGTCCAGACTGGCTCTAAAATTGCCAGTGTTTGCCCAGGTTTTAGCTTACCCATATGTTTAATATGAAGTGGCTGAAATTCTGTTGAATTACCTTCTAGTGAGAATATCTTCCTTACAACAAGGTATTCCACAGGGTGTAATGTATTACAATTATGAGGTGTATCGGGTATCACCTCCAAATTCTCATTAACTCCGATTTGTGTTCAAAATTGTTTGTTACATTTCAGTCGTGTCCATAAAATATGTTTACAAACTCAACTTTAAGTCACCTTTTTTTACTTCCAATTATTCATGTAATTTTAATGAATTTAGATATTACAAATGGTAGTTACTTTTGAATATTTTTAGTTTTATAAATTCCAAACAAAAAAAAAACAAATAAAATAAACTGAAACTAAAACTGATAAATTTTTTTTTTGCCCTACAGATCCCTTTTATCAACCAGGAACTACAAAAATGTTGACGAACAAAACAGTTCACACAATTTCACTATACAATGGCTTCATAAGCATACAGTAATGAATAGTATACCCCGTTAAATAAGTTGAGTTCTAAAGAAGAGGCAATATTACATACAAACATTGAATGGCTAATGATGATTACTTATAAATGTTGAATTTCCAATGAGAAACACCGTTGGATTTGTGCGCCTTGAACATCAGAGCTCAACTTATATGCGCCGAGTGTAGGAAATATGATATTTGTCTGTAATATAATGTAAGAAAATATTTTTTTAATGATTTTTAAACATCTTCCAATCTTTATTGAACAAAATAAATCTAAATAATGAACATTAGTTTTAAATTTTGATTTTTCAATTCGCCCAAACTTAAAATAAAAACATACAAAAAAAGTATTTACCCTTATACACTTCAGGCATCATTTTTGATGAATGCAAATGTGGAATACCTTATTGTGAGAGATATTCACAGGTAGAAGGTAATCTACAGCTTTGCCTGTTCTGCCACTTCATTCATTGTAAGTATGGGAGAGCTAAATCCAAGGCAAACACATGATTTTGTAGCCTGTTTTGAGAGTTTATATAGTGGATATGGCACACGCACACAGACAATATATGTACATATACATGTGTATATATGTTAGAAAAAGTACGTCATTTCTTATTCATTTCCATGGCAATTGATAAGAAATGACATAATACGTTTGTGTACTGGTCTGAGACACTGCCGAGATATTTATCTATATACAAACAAACAAAGTGTATGTATAATTTTGGATGTAATGCATGTGATAAGAAATGACCTCGTGCGTACAAAATACATATAGTCCCCACAACTACTCCCCCTAGCTTTTGCGTCGCAAAAATAAGTCGCATCCCCATGGGGACTTATCGAGTTTACTGCTTTCTCACTGTCATCTCTTGTTATTAGAGGTTGGGAAACTGGTATGTTTAACAAATTTTCAATGGACAACATTTTGAAAAGATACACAAAAAAAATAGAGGAAAATAATATTGAAAGACAAAAGGAAAGAAATCATTCAGCTAAGTCAATACAACAACATAAAAATGAGTGAAGATTGTTGTGAGATTTTATTCAATCGCAGTATTGTTCCATCACCTTATCTGAGTTCAACTGTTCGTGGAAGGGATAGCGTATAAGAGTTTGTAGCTCTTAAAAGTTTTCCTGATTAATTCTGTTCAATTTAAGCAAAGTTAAGCGTGAAAGAATTGTGAGTATATTCAAGAATCTTTATTTTACCTAGGAATGCATTTTTGATAGTGATGTCATAGCGTATTGACGTTTTGCTTATCTTTGTTTGACAACAGAAACCCATTGCAATGTTTTCTTCCGTATCACACATGGATTTGTTTATTCCTGTCGTTGTTTTATTGCACACTTTTTTTTTCTTATCTTCGGAATTTCTTTTGTTAATAGAATTCCAAGAGATTCCAAATTTTTCTCTTATTTTTGAGCGGCTTTTAAAATTTGTTTCGAATATTATTTTAGCGGGAATAATTTTATTTTCTCTGCGCTAATTGCTCAGATCTGCGAGTGGGAGATTGATTCTTCAACTTTCTACTTCCTAGGGGCCTGCCTCTTTTTCATGGGCATATGGGGCCCAATGGGTCATATTTTATTGTCACGACTGATTTATTTTTTCTACTTGTTTATGTATTTTCAGTTTGTGAATTTTGATTTGTATCACTTTTTTTGATGGGTTTGTCCTCTTCTTTTTGTAATTGTGTATTTTTGGACTGTTCAGTCTGTATATTTTCTTCTACTTCTTTTTGTCTGTAGTTCTTTGTTGCTCTTTGGAGCATTTTCTTGTCATTATTAATAAAGTATGCAGGTTTTAATCTATCGATAGAGATTGTTTTTTATTCTCCTGCAATTTGTATCACTAAGTTTTTGTTATTTTGTGATACAATCTTATAAGGACCAAGTATGATTCCTCCATTGAAGATCTTATTTTTCTTTTCTTACAAACACATGAGATGTGGTGGCAAAATGTTTGGAGACGTAAATCTTCGGTTGGCCATGACAAGCTGCCTGCTTCAGAAAACTGTTTGCATCAGTCCGTATGTTTTGGACTATTGTTTTGGGGCTAATTTCTTTCGAGTGTGTGGAAAAAGTTACCCTGAAGGCATAGCTCTTTGCCACGCACCAGCTGCACTGCAGATTGACCTATATCAGTTTGAAGAGCAGATCGAAGGTCCAAGAGGATGGTTGGTAAGATATCAACCCATCTCTTGGTGTTGCAAGCCATTACTGATGCTTTTAAAGCTCTGTGCCATTGCTCAACTTTTTTGTTTGTTTGAGGATGGTAAGCTGTGGTGTGGTTGTGTTGTGCACCAAGCTTCTTAGACAACTCTCTAAAGATATTATCAAAGGCCTTTTTGGCTTCTTCAGTCCAA
Organism: Ericerus pela; assembly: GCA_011428145.1. Taxonomy (NCBI): domain Eukaryota; kingdom Metazoa; phylum Arthropoda; class Insecta; order Hemiptera; family Coccidae; genus Ericerus; species Ericerus pela. The sequence goes on from WOFM01000502.1 coordinate 454,079, forward strand.
TTGAGTGGAGTTTTATCTTTCTTTTCATTTGTTGTAATCAATAGGAACAGCTTACTTTGTTGGGCTGCAGCATTTTTTATGCAACATCTATAGAAGTTCACCATCCCCAAGAAACGCCTTAGTTCAGTGACATTTGAGGGCTTTGGGAAATTCAATATTGGCTCTACCATGGTCGTCAAGGGGGAAATGCCTGTGGTTGAGACTTTGTAGCCAAAAAAGTCAATCTTGGTTTGTTTGTGTAAACTTTTTCCACCATTGATAGTAAGGCCAGCAGCGTGTATATGCTGTACAATGGCTCTTATGTTCTTCTAGTGCTGTTGCTCAATGCCTTCAGAGAAAATTAGGGATAGAAAAACTATCGATAGTTATGATTAGCTACCGACAAGAGCCTTATGAGTAAGCTATCAAGAGCAGAAAAATTATCAATAACTATCAAACAAGTCAGGATTTATAAAAAAAAAACTTTAAAAACACACAAAAATGGTAAAAATTGAAAGAAAATATTGAAAATCAAAAGTTGAAATGTTAAACTCGAAAGCGAGGTTATTTCTTTCAACTCTTCGATAATATATTCGATTGAGCATTGAGAATTGAATTTGACATTTCCTAGTGTATGTTCCATCACTAAAAACTGATGCTGAAAATTTAATTTTTTTCATGTTCATACATTTATCTAGGTGATGAACTATGAGAAACTGTTTAATCAACTCCTTATAAAAATCATAATCCATTTTATACCTTTTACACCTTTTATATTATAAAAAATTACTGGGATTGAGATTTTATACTTGATTTACTGATTAGAAAATAGAAATTAGATTTTGTGGAATTTTGGAAAAACAATCGATAGTTATTGATAGTTATCGACAAGGAACCTGAAACTATCTATAGTTATCAACAAGGAAAAGTTCGATCTTTGCCATCCCTAGAGCAAATGCATATGTCATTCAAATACGCATAAGCAAATGTCAAATCCATAGACAATCCATTGATGAATTTTTGGAAAGTTTGTGCAGAATTACGGAGTCTAAATGGCATTCGAAGGTATTCAAATAAATCAAAGGGGGTTATAACCTCTGTCTTTGGTATGTCCCATTTGGCCATTGGAATTTGATGAAATGCTCAGTTGATGTTGATTTTTGTGAAAATTGTTTTACCCTCGTGTTGAAGTCCACAATATTGGGGACTGGATAGCAATCAGGAACTGTTTTGGTACTTAAGGCCCTGTAGTCACTAACAATTTGCCACTCTCTACTCGCTTTCTTTATCATGTAAATAAGAGAACTCCATGAGCTTTTTGAGGGGTGGCATATGCCTTCCCCTATGATACAATCATAGTATTCTTGTGCCGCTTTGAGCTTATCAGGCAGTAGCCTGTGAGTTCTAGCATGGCAAGGTGGTCCTATAGTCTCGATTTAATGGACTGTATCGTGTTTGTATGTAGGATGCCTGCAAACTGATGGTTGTGTAATTCCAGGATAGTCCGACAGAATCCGTAGGAAACGTTCGTCGACTTTGGTGTAACTGGAAATATTTGTGTACAGTTTTTTACGCTAGTGTTTTGCCTTCCATCCATAGGTTAGTTTGACTATCTATGACTTTTCCATGTTTAAGGTCTATAACCAGGACAAAATGTGTGAGAAAATCTGTACCCAGGATTGGTGTTGGAACATCCGCAATTGTGAAGGACCACGTCATGTCTTCACAAACCAATGCTTACTTTGCTGGTTTCTATTCCATTAGCTGGAAGGTTTTGACCATTCACAGTTTGGAGGTAATATTTTGGAGGAAGAACCTTCAGATTTTTATTTACTGGCAATATGCTCAAGTCTGCACCCAAGTCAATTGAGTAATGTCTCCTGTATGTCCTGTCCTTTATGAACAGGCAACATGAGAATTTTTTTGAGGGTTCTTTGGCCGCATAGATGGCCCCTTATTCTAGTTTGACAGACTAGGCTTCTTATAGGGTTTTTTCCACCATTGGTATCTGTGGTTGCATTTGATGGCTTATGTGCTAAATCTATTATGAAAGAAGCATGTTTTATCATCCCTATTTCAAGTCGGAAATTTGGATGATGATCTTCTAGGGGTGTTGGACTCTGACCCCAGGTAGAATTGCTGCTTCTTTCTCTCAATCATGACTTTCTACCAACACTTTTATTATTTTTGCTTCTACTATTTAAGCGGTTATTACTTCCAACATTATATTTTAGTTTATTATTATTCTTCTTTTTTACTTCACTAGTCAGCTGAGGAATTTGTGCTCAAAGCTGAGCTACTTCTCCATTCTCTGCTGACAGGGCACTGACCAAGGATGTTGATCTCATATGCTCTAGTGCGCTGTCAGCGCTTCTTGCCAGGAAGTCTAGGTCCTTGGAAGTGTTTATCACCATGGTACCTACAGCAGCCAGACACTGTACAACACTTTGGGGAAGTTGTTCATATAACTGGTTCCCAATAACTGATGGTGATACTATGTTATTGGCCTTCTGTCCTAGTTTGGCCATTAAGATCGAGGGCTTGTCATCTCCCATCTTCATTCCTCCCATAAAGTCATCAATAATTTGGTTTTTTGTTTTACCAAATACACTTCTGGTTTTCTTGCAGAATCACGAGTACTTGTCTACTTCCATCAAAGGGCATTCCATGATATCTGGAATGTGACATACTATTTCACAGATGTATACATATTTCTGGTATTCTGTAGGTTCTCCACTTTAAATCAACCCTCAAGGAGAGTTAACTGAAGTTCCACTTCCTTTTGTAGAAATTCCGGAATCATTATCCTCCACCTTTGGAATGCAGAGTTCTGCATGGGTTACATCTGCAGTAATTGCAGCAACTCTGTTAATACTTTGGGAGTCAACTGTGGTTGACTACTCCCACCTGTTCCAAGCTGATTTGATGACGTCTGGTTCGAGGTATTACCATCAGTATTTGTTGGAATCGACATTGTTGACTGATTTTGCATCTTTTGCAACTCTTGTGAGTTAGTACTTCTGGTGAGAATTTGCCCAGACTCTGTTTGTTGTTGGTTGGGGTTGGAGGGTTGGAGTCTTAGCTCAAGTTCCAATCACTCCTCAATGTGCGAACTGCTAACTCATTTGGGTCTATAGCAGTTCCCAAATGCAATACTTCTGGCCTTCGGATCCATTTTTGTTATTCCGGAGTTTCAAAGACATCAGAGTCTCTGGTCAAAGGTGGAGAAGTTGGTGGATGAGGACAACTTTGTTCCTCTAGATCTGCTTCCTCAATTCCCTTCCAGTAAATTTATTAGGAAGGAGAGGAATAGACTTCTTACTTCATAAGTCAGACCTCTTCTTTAACAGCCAAAGGTAACTAGGTCTGTGAAAATATTTGTATCACAAGTGAGTTTTCAGAATTAGCACAATGCGCCTAGACACCACGATGTAGCCAAAAAATCATGTTGAGGTCACCACTGTGGAATACCTTGTTGTGAGAGATATTCACACGTAGAAGGTAATATACAGCTTTGCCTGTTCTGCCAATTTATTCATTGTAAGTATGGGAGAGCCAAATCCAAGGCAAACATGTGATTTTGTAGCCTGTTTTGAGATTTTATATAGTGGGTTCGGCACACGCATACAGACATACATATGTATATATACATATGTATATGTATTATAGAAAGTACGTCATTTCTTATTCAGTGCCATGGCAATTGATAAGAAATGACATAATACATTCGTGTACTGGTCCGAAACATCGCCGAGATCTTTATCCATTATATTATCATCGGCCAAACGTTGTATCTTACTTGCCTGTATGTGTAAGTAAGAACATACAAACAAACAAAGTGTATGTATGATTCTGGATGTAATGCACTTGATAAGAAATGACGTCCTGCATACGATATATATAGCCCCCACAGCAAATATTACAAAACCAGAAAATACCCCAGAGTACCTAATAATTCTTAACAGCAATAATTGATACAGATCCACCTACATACATGAATCGGAATTATCAATTAACCTTTGAGTATAAATATAATATCAAGGAGTGGCATTTCTCATAATTTACCATTAAGTTCACCCTAGCCAATATAGTTGCACCTTTCAGTGGACAAATGTATTTTTTATAACCATACCACTATAATAAACATACAAGCCTTTAATTATTTCCGGATATTATTTCGCCAATTATTCTCTCATATTCGATGCGCATGTGTCACTACCCACACAGCCACACACAGATGCACTAAAAGAAAAAAATGTTCGTTGTCTCTTCCAAAGAACAATACAGGGCCGGCATAAGGCAAAGTGTCGTGGAACGGTGCTTCAAGGCTTGTATACATATATGTATAAATATATGAGTGGAACCACATACTTATACATAGATATACAAAGCGTGATGAAAAGTACATTTTCTCACTGAGAAGTGCAAATAATATGGACAAAAGAGAACCAAAGATGTTAATATTATTAACCTCTCTGGGGTGAACTACGAGAAATGCCACGCAATGATATATTTATACCCAAAGCAATTAACCAGGGGCATTAATATCAAAAACTAGTAACTACACAAAAGTAACAAGACTATGATTGGTTAATTTTTCATATTTTTAACTTTTCGTTTTTATACGAATCATTTTTAAAGGTTAATTTTTGATTCTGCCATGACTCCTTCTTGTAAACCATGTCAAGAAATCGTTGGTCGGTGATTTGAATTCCAGATATGGAATGTTACACTAACTTTTTTTTCTTTTTTTTTTGACTATGTTTTTTAAAGATGTTCTTATAGTTACAATTAGAATTTGAAGTATGTATTTCATTTAAGACAAAAGTGGTGGGATTTTTAGGGCAGAAGTAGGGGTGTTAATCTATAGTATGCCACTTTGAGGGCATTGACAGCAGGAAGGTTGAAGTTGGTGGGGTAAGACCAGCCTGCCATCGCCAACATACAAAGTGGCATACCTTGGCCAAGGCGTTCTGCATTGTTCAAAAGATCCCTCTATTAGTAATGGGATGACGTGTACTTAATCACCTTCTTTACATGAGAAACAGAAAAATTTTTAACCAATCAGACTATCATGGGTATATGTTTTTTGTAAAACATATAAGCTATTTGTCCCAATGTGCCAATCTACTGCCTTATTTCGTTAATTAAAAAAAAAAAAAAATCATTTTATATCCTATTATTCATATATTGATACTGGAAAGTATAAATTTATGGTAACTAACGATTATTAATTTTAATAATAAACCCTTTTTTTTTTGGTACAACTCACCTCACCTAATTACCCTCCATACAATAAAAATATAGGAGTGTGGAATTAATAAAATTTAAAATACCTCAAAAAAAAAGTAAAACAAAATTGCCCTGTCTGGAATTCCAACTCTTACCCAGCCAAATAACGAAGTCATCTACCACTGAACCACAGCGACAAAAGAAAACTGGCTACCTATTCAAATGGCAAAACAAGTAACTTTTCAGAAGAAATAATTCATTCATACATGTATAAAATTTAATGAAAAAATGGCGCACAACTTATTTATCTTATAAAAAAGAATTACGCCACTAATCGTTTGCTCCCATTAATGTATTGTGATATGATATAATATGAAGAAAAAAATGATTTTGAGTTAGACTCAAATATATTTGTAGAACTAGTCATGTGACTGGGTTACAGAAGTGCCTTTTATACATAAAATTACACTCTGTTCCAAAAGAGAAATGCAAGAATTCTTGAGAGCGCAAACAAGCAGCCTCTAATAAACGTTAAGGATTTTTATTTAAATTTACTGGCCGAAATTTAAAATTTAAACAAACAGGCAAATTGGACATAAATGTATCCGAATTATCGAATAACCAAGTGCATTAATAGTATGATATTACGAAGAAAGAAACTATTTCAAGTTAGACCCAAATATAGGCATAGGTAAATATATTTGTGAAAATAGTCATGTAATAGCGTTACAGAAGTGGCTTTTATATATAAGATAAACTCAAATGTACGGACAGCAAAATATATGTATAGAACTGATCATGTAACAGCATTACAGAAATAGCTCCTATGTAAACGATATGGTCAGGGGAGTTTTTGTTTTTGTGTATACTCTATTCACTTTAAGAATGACATGACATCATTCAGGCAGTCAGACATATCAGCACAGTTCAGCACAATCAATAAACCACTGAAATTGAAAATTTGTAACTTTCTGGGCCACATAATTGTGAATTATCATTTTTTCCTTTCCCTTTTACAAATAACCTTCCTGTGTCATCATGTCTTTCTTAAAGTGAATTGGGTATAGGTATAGAATTTACTTATAGATTATATATATGTTTAATAATTTATTTTGTTTGATTTAAATTATTTTTGCAACACATGCACAAAAGAACGAGTCTTACATGTATATATAGTGAATGTAAACAAATGAATTTTTGGCCTGTGAAGTAGACGATAATTTTACAATCTCTCGCGCATCCCAATCCTGCGCAAAAGGGTGTAAAATATTCAAATATATAAGCATTTTTATATTATTATTTATGTTATTTCGAGAAAAACTATTTGTCAAGTTGTCACTCCAATCAAACGCAACATTTCAATTTTCAAAAAGATGTCTCAAATGATTCCTCTACCTCTAATTAAGTTAGAGAGCTGGGGTGTGTAATGATCGAAAGCAGATAAAATTTAAAACATTTCCATATAATTTTGTAATTATCTTTAGCTACTTGACAACAAATAAATGAAAAAAACGCAAATTAATGGGAGATTTGCAATTTTTGGAATCTAGAAACTTCTCCTCTTTCCCTCAATGATTCCTCAGTTTCCATTTAAGCTAGAGAGCTGGAAATGGTACCTCTGAAAAGAGGAGAAAATTTACCTGAATTTAGTTTTCGTTAAACTTTTTAATCATCTTTAACAATTTGAAAATAAACGAACTAAAAAAGAAAATTGATGGAAAAATTTCTTATTTTTGAAATCCGGAAAATGTCTCTTTTTTCACTTAATGATTCCTCAGCCCCTGTTTAAGCTAGAAATCTGGGATTAGCACTGCTAAAAAGAGGAAAACATTTACTTGAAAATACTTTCCTTATAATTAGTTAATTGCCTTTAGCAGTTTAAAAATGAACGAACAAAAAAACGAAAAATAATAGAAAACTTGCCGTTTTTTGTGTTTTTTTACATATAATTTCCAAGATTTATTTCCTATACGAGTTTTTTTTTTATTAGGAAAGAGATTTGTTGCTATACTTTTTTTTGTGAATTACTTCAAGAAGTATGATGTGCCACAAGTGCTATTGGGCTATTTTAACTCGTGGTAAGTTTGCAGCATTCGCCTTCGGCTCATTTGCAAATTCTTCACACTCGGTAAAAAAATAGCCCACATTACGCACTTGTCACACAATATACTATTTTCTGCTGTTTCTCGGCGCACGTGTACAATATACAGTCTTGTATGATGGTAAGGGTAAAGGTTTAAATATTAGCTGTTAGTTGTTCAATTCGTGTAATTTGTTACTTATATTGAAATTAAACATGACGTAAATAAACGGTTTTTATTTTCTGCATATTCTCGGTTTTATTGACGACAGCAAGATATTTCACAATTGACGTTTTCTCATAAAAAGTAAGTGGTAAAAAGAAAAGAATTACAATAAAAGGGAAAAAAAACAAGGAAAGAAGAAAAAAACATCTAAATTGCGGTAGAAGAAACAACATTTTGTACTATACAGGTTAGCGTGTATTTTTACTAAGCTTTTACGTTTTTGTATTGTAGTTCTGGCGTGAAGTGATCAAGTGAATTCATTTTTGTACGCTTAAGATGAATTTCGCACACCAAAGTAACAATTCAACTCTTCCAGCGCATCGGTTAATACACAACAAAGCGCACGACGTTATCGAAACGCGAGAAAAATACAGCTTTTGTTTTCATAATTCAGAAAAATTTGTAATAAAACATATCTATCCAATGATATGTTTGCCTAACGATACTCGAACGAATGCTAATGGATTTATTTTCATATTTTATTTCAATCTGACTTCTACATGCTGCTCACTGCCTCTATATAATACACCCATTAACTAAAAAACGTTTAGATGAATGAATCGATCTTTCCTTTGAACTGGATAGGTAAAAAGTAAATTTAAATTAACACTGATAAAATACGAAAACTAATAAAAAAATATGTTTGTTTTCTTGCCTTCCACAATAGCACTTCGAAACATTCAAGAACTAACCTCAAACAATATTTCAGCATAATCCCACATTCATACAGCCGAAGCCAACTTAATTTATCGAGCCATGAAGTGAAAATCGCAACGTCGCAAATTGATAAGCAAGGAACCGATTTTTGACAGAACTGAAGTTTTTTAAGTTAATTTTTAAATTCCCCATGCCCAAAAATATAAGTCGACAGAAATTTTTGATTGTTTTCATTTTTTCTTAAGTTATGCTTGAATATGTGCGAAAGAAGGAAAGCTGGCAACTGTGTTGAGGAACTGGTTTTCATTCTACTTCATGGCTTGATAAGTGAGGTTGGCTTTGATATAGCGTGATTTTCATTAAATTTTCCTCTTCATCCAAACAGAATTTCTTTTTTATCGAATACCAAATACAAAAATAAAAAATGATGGGCTTACCCAGGTTTATTCCTAATTAATCGGTTTAAAAAAAATTGTCAGAAAGCCGACGAAGTTCACTCAAAACTACGAGTGTTAATCAGGCATACTGAGTGAAAGGAAACGAAAAGTCTAAGTTATTTCCCCGTTGATTGGAATTTTAAAAATATTAAGACATTAAATTTTGGAAAAAATAAAAAAACTACATTACAATAAATATTTGGAAAAAAATTCAACTTTAAAGAAATACTTGACATCATTTTCGGGTTCAGTGGCACAGCAACAGTGGAGTAAGTGAAGCGGCCACTCTAAGACGTCTGACCAAGCTTGGACACAAAATTATTGGATTCCCCACTCTTCCTCATTTTAATATATCACCATAATGTTGAAATGGAGATCAATGGAAATGGGGAGGGGGCGTCAAAGTATTGTTTGCTCCAGGAGCTCCGAATCTCCTGACGCCACTATTTAGGTTTTAAGATACACCTACCGTATAAACAAACTTAAATTTAGACACAACTAAAATCTTCACAATTCTCTTGATTTACTGGAACACTAGCGTTGTCTGAATTTCCTCAAATAATAATTACCTTCCTTTTTGTTTTTACCAACTGCATGTATTTTAGTAATGTGTTTGGTATATCCTACCTTCAGATTAAACGAACTCTGGTGCGGGCAAAACATTTTCCCCACTGAACAGATTTTCATGGAAATTACAACAAAGTGAGATCCTACACTCATGTTCCTACACAAAAATTACACAAGCAGTTGAGAAAACTCGGTTTTTAAGGGATATATTTTCAAAGTGAATGAAAATATCGATAGGTTAGTGTTCATCAAAAGCGGCTTTCGGGGAGCACAAATGACCATAGTGCCCCAAAATCACATGAATATATTTTCTATCCTTCATCTGAACGGATGTAGCTATACCAGTCTCATTCGTTACTAAAATAATTCACCTCCCCTACATTCCCAATATGGTACCCTCCAAAAAAAAAAAAAAGTAAACAAGAATAAACAAACGAATTTCTTGAGCCACCCCTGGAGTTCATCGAACTGTATTTCACCGAAATGAATTCAAAAATTCAGATAACTTCTATAAATAATAAATATATTCATACAATGCAATCAGCAATGAATGTTTGAGAATTCAAGTTCAATCATAATATTATTATTAAGTACGCAGGTATGCCCGTGTACACAGATGAAAAACCTGCAACCCATCCAAATATATAGGCATAACCCCGGAAAGTTTCGACGTAAGGCCTCTATTTGGAGTCAATTAAAGAGACAATTTGAAGCTTCAGCAACTCATACGACTAAATTACCAGTAAATGGTTCGAGCGACGAGCAGGCGTGAGCTAACGGCGGAAGTTCGCGAAAAGATACCTATGCATGTTAGTGTATATACGTACAGCACAGCGGCTGCTTATCAATAATTACACACCTGTCTCATTTTCTGCAGGAAGACACACGCCATCATTTCTTACAAGATTCATTAACTAGTTGATAATTTTTTATGCTCACCGCACTCGTTGCCAACTTCGCACATCGAAATACTCATTCGAATTTTGTTTCATTTGACGTCCGTCAATAGATTTTAATATAAAATCGTTTCATCGAGGCAGATGGGCCGTATGGATGCAATTTCTCTCTTTTGTAAGGAACCGACGTCATTAAACGGAGCAAAAAAACCACCCACACCTAGACGGCGATGCGACGGTCACATAAATCAATTTTTTAGCGCCACTCGGCCATTGAAGTGTATATAGCATTTAATCGCAAAAAATTTTCTACCAAAGACGTTACACAACACTGACGGATGAGAAACGAATGATCAATGAGACAGCACCTCTCGATAATACGTACGATAATCAGAGGCGGCCCGACAGCGCGTTTCTGTGGCTAGAGCCACTCTCATTTAAAAAAGGGGTGCAAAAATGGCGCAAATAATTAACGTTAAAGATGAATTTTTTAAAATACTCTTTTACAATAAAAAAATTCAAGTGCTGATGGGGTTCTAACCCGATACTTCCGGATTAAAAAGTTTAGATTCATTATATTACACATTTTTTCTGAGATAGTTCAAAAAAATTTTAAGGGGGGATCTCAAGGAATGAGTGGCACAAAAATATGATGGAACCACTGGCACACAATTAGCTCGGGCCGCTATTGACGATAATATAGTACTTTACCAACATCTGAAATTCTCTTGGCTATTGGAGTGATAGTCATTAATGGGCACCTTATTTAATTAGGAGTTGTCGCCTGAAGGATACCATATTATGTCGTCATCTAAAATATGAAATAATTTTTGATTCCTAGAAAAACTGCAGTTATTGTATGCAGTCAACCAACGCAAATCATTACTAGACACATGGATAGCGACAATTTTAAAGTCGAATATGAGAAGTTTTCGCTAAAAATGTGCAAACTGTACAGAATTTTCATCAAAACAATGCACTCTGCAGCAGAAGAAGTTGAATTAAGGTTACGGAGATGGGAAGAAGATAAGGTGAATTTCAAATATTTGGAATTCAGATTTTTTTGTTAATTATTGTTGAAAATTAGCAAACTGGTTTTTTTTTTGCGAAGTATTGCTGCGCTAAGGTTTTCTTGTTTTGCGCTCTGACAACACTCACGCGCAAAAAAAATAAAGGTCATGTTTCCTTCGAGATTCATGATTTTTTTTACATAGTTGCTTTGTCGGTCAAGGAACTTATTGTAAGGTGTGACAAGTTTTTTAATTTCAAGAGCATAGGAGTTGACAATTCTTTTCACCCAAATGTCATTCTAACTCCGGGAACAGATAAAAATCACTTGGAGCAAGATTGGAGGGATAAGGTGGGTGATCAAACACCGTCCACTTGAAGGATTCGCGAAGTTTAGTTTTTTGGGGGGCAAAATTTGTATATGTCAATCAAAAAGACATTCTCAACAGACAGGCACTTTCCACATCTTTTGTTGCAAATTCCCTTACTCAATTCGTTTAGCAATCAACAATACATTTCTGTATTAACTGTTGTCTCATTGGCATGTAAGGGGGCAATAATATTCCTTTCGCAACCACTGACATAACCAGGCCACCCAAATACACGTTGTCTACTTTTTTTTTGGTGCAGTGGAGATGAAATTCTTTTATGTTCCTATAACATAGCTTCAAAATAAGTCAATCACCTTCACTGAGCGCCAACAAACACACAGTACTGAAGTGCCTGCTTAAGAAGGAATTAGTTCAAATAAATATGGATTAATACGAGTAATACAGAAATTTCGGTTCGAGCAAAAGGGAAATTTAAGATGACTTGTAAGGATTAACGAAAGGTTGAGTAAGACATAAATAGTCGGATATTTGCGAAATTCTGTAATCAACACTTTAGATCGGTGTCACCTCTGGTGTGGCCAAAACTTCAGAGAGAGCTCGTATTTTGGGAGCATAGCTTAATAAATAAGTCAAGCTCTTCTAAACGCTCCAACTTGATTGTTTCGAGACGATCCAGTATCAAGAAAAGCAATACATTAAAAATGAAAAACAAACGCCCCATTTTAAAACGAGTAATATTTTCCTGATTTTTATTCAGTGACCTCACAAAAAGGTTAGAGGTGGGGATGATGAAAATTATCCGTTTCATGAGAAAAGAAAACGACTGGTACCATTTTTTTATTTTCACCTAATTTTTTTTTTATGTATAGCTATATATTATATCTATGTATGTATCGCCCAAATTTTTGTGTTCGATGTTTTCAAAAAACTAACGGGAGGATAGGGCTGAAATTTTTACGAGAGATAGTTTTTATATTGGAGCAGATCCGAGTTTTTTGCCTATTGGTTAATTATTTTCTGAGAAAACTGGAAAACAAATAGTTACTCGAAAAATTGTTTTTTGGGATTCGGAGAAAATGACAAAAGAGATCGGGCTGAAATTTTCACAATGAATTTTCCTTATTCTGAAATTTCGACAAAAGATAGCTATTGTATGGGAGTAGGTCTGAAAGAAGTCTGATGCTCATTGATTCAGTAGTTTTTGAGAAAACTGGAAACAAAAAATTTCTGGAAAAACGGTTTTTAGCGAAGAAACATTAATAGATAAATTTTTTTGTTAAAAATGTTGGCACCACCAATCTTCTTCCCCTAACACTTCTGGGAACACTCGACTATCTTTCTATAAATACTTTTATACATTTACACTCGCAGCTATACTGATACTTGTTCTGCCACTCATTCGTTTGTCTCTAGACATATTTGTTTCCTACATACATTTCATACTCTATTTTACATATTTTCTTTGATGCAATTACACTTCTGAGATATAAATTTGAGAACATCTTTATTTTTTCTTCAATTACATCGAATATCCGATTCACAACCTCTATAAAAGATATGGATAACTATCGATAGCTTTTTGTAATTTCTTAACCTGAAACTAGCAATGAAATATCGATATACTGATAGCTATTGATACAAATATTAAAGAGGTTGTGGATCGATGTAGCAAAGTAATTGTACAAAAAAAATAAAGATGTACTCAAAGTAATATCTCAGAAGTGTGGGTAATTGTAGCAAAAGTGTAAATCATGTACATTGTACAAAGAGTAATTGATAAACAAAAATGTATGGAGATGAATGAATGAGCAACAAAGTAATGTATCAATGTAGCTGCAAGTAAAGGTATAAGAGTATTCAGAGGAAGATAGTGGAATGTTTGCAAGAGTGTGAGGGCAGAAGGATTGGTGATCTCAACAAATACTGATTACTATTGATATAAATATCAATTAATATCGTTATAAATATCAAATAATATCGATATAAATGTAGATGACTATCGATATTATTTTGCAGTTTTTTCAAGTAAGCTCTCTTTCTATTCATCTACTCTCCATTTACATATTTATCTCGCCATCTTTATCTCTATCTCTATCTTCATCTGAAAACTGCGTTTTCTAGCGAAGCATTTCTGCGCTAGAGTTTTTATTGTTCAGAGACCCACGTTTTTTTGGCTTACAAAAATCGTTGGTTTTAATGAATACATTAATTGGTGCTTGAAAAACATGTGAAACTTGTACCTATTCAACGTTTTGATGAAAGGAGGGTGGAGTTGAAATTATTATTTCGTTATCTGTTAGGGCAGGGGTTACCAATTAACTTTCAATCAGGGACACCAGACAAATCGCTTATTTTTTTCACAATCCCCTATATTGGAAATATATAAGGAAACCAAAGAACCCTCTCACCAGCTGAACAAATTAAATTAACAAAATTTTTTCATATTTCGACATCCGAGCTTGCTCAGTGAACCAGGTATTTAGTCATAAAATGCGGAATTTTGGAACTATATGAATGAAATTTTAAATAAATATTAATTATAATTTATTGTAGCATGTTACAAATTTTGGTGAGGATTGCAGAATGGTACTTCCGATAAATATTTTTTTCCTCTTTTTTTTTGTATGAACTCTTCTTTTTACAAAAATTAATCACATGTTCATGTTTTCGTTTATTTTATTTTATAACTTTATTATACTTCTTTGGTTTTATTTGAAATTATACGTTTATTTACCATACTTTATCATCATAATTATTTTTTCATTTCGAGAAATAATGCTTTTAAATTTCACACTGTCTAATATTTTGTGCATAGCTAACAAATTTCATACAATCATAACATACTATTAACGCATATAAACTTACAGACAATTAATGTGACTATCAAAATTCATAATTCTTTTTTTCGAAAAGCTACTTTTTCTTGCGAGGCCTGCTGCGCTAGTTTTTTTTCTTTATCTTTCACAAGAGAAGATAATTAAATGGGAAGCACAAGCAGCACACACAGCTACGAGAATAATTTCTATACTACTAGCGAGCAAATTAATTACGAACTTTAATAGAATTACCAGATTTATTGCATTGAATTCTAGCTAATATGAAAAATGCTAAAGTCAAATACATGGAACACAATTAAAACATGACCAGAAAAATTGAATTGAAAACTAATAAATCAAAAGTTTTCGGTAATTTTAAGAATTTTTCAAATACAACCAACAGATGAGAAAAATTTCGATATGAGCTCTCGCCGGATACCTATTTATGAACTCACATCACAACATAAAATTAATGACATCAACAAACCCCGTAAAAATAGCTAAGAGAATTAAAGTCATTCAATTGTACTCCTCTACCATAAAAATTATAATAACATTGTGAGAAGAAAAAATTAAAATATTTAAAAGCAAATATTCAAAAACATGAGAAAACAAAGAAAACGATGCAACATAAAAAAGAAAGTAAATTTCAACATTGAAATGAAGATCTTTGAGAAATTAATCCCGATGATGTAGAACATTTTAACAAAATTTTAAATGTGCTAATTTATCATATAAATGTTAATAAAACATTTTGTATTAATATAGTATTGAACTTGTCAACACATAATGATGGAAGAGAATCTACTACTTTCAAAGACTTTCAGTAGAAAATTTTGCTCGGAAAGTGATGAACCCTTAAAACTATTTTTTTCACTCAGAACATTGTTGTGAGTGTGTTCCCCTAAATATCATACTATTGACACAAAAAACTAGTATATCTATGCATTCGATTTGCAAAAAATTTAATATGGTTCATCTTTGCTAATAGAACATAACTACATACTAAATTTTAGTCTTATCAGATGAAAACTACAGCATTTATTGAGTTAATAAAAAAGTCATACATTTAGTAAATGTGCTTCACTTTAAGGTGGCATTCAGGTACTTAAGATTAGCTCCATGAAAAAATGTGTCAGAAATGAATTTGTAGAAAACTGAGTAAAAAAGATGTTTTGTCTGAAAAATGTTTTCATATATCGCCCAATTCTCGAAAAATTTTCAGAAAAACCAATTTTTTTGGGCTTCGATCCTGATAAAAAAATTAGCTTGAGATGATGAATGGAATTTTTGAAATGATGTTTAAAGAACCACACTCAACAATATACCGCAAAAAATGCATTTTTTGTATAAAAGTTTCTATTTTTTTTTGTTTGTCTAGACCAGAGATTTTCAAATTGTGATAAGCGTACCACTAGCCGTATGCGAGTGGTAGCTAGGTGATACGCAAAATCTGATGAAATTTGGGCAGTGTGGGAGAAAAATTTGTGTGTAATTATTTGTTACGGTTTATCTTATATAATAAGTACTTGTATTCGATTTCAATCAGAGAAGGGAATTTTTTATTTCTTTACTTTTTTGAATCATACTTATGAAAGCGTATTTTCTAAAAACTCGTTTTTACCTAAATTTATTCTACTCGATTAACTGAAGTATGAATTTAAAAATGATAATTAATGTCAATTCAGTTTTTATAATAAAATATTAAAAAATTTATAGTTTAGTTACAACGTTTGCAGCAAACTTTTATACAATTGATTATTGTCAAGTAACGTTGAATGTAGAAAAACGCGGATGCGGATGTTGAAAATAATTTGGTTGAGTACAGATAGCAAAGTTAATAAAAAGAAAGTTTCAAGATAATAATAATATTTGTCGCTTAATATTTTTTTGGCCCGCTAACGAAATTTACAATTTCACGTCACAAAAAAAAATTAGTTAAATCAACATCTAATGAAGTACCTTTAGATAAAGAGGATAGTTATAAATGAAAGAAATGTTCTCACAATAGTGAGTAAAACACAAGTTTCGGCGGAGGATATTGTAAATAATATATTCATAACAGGGTAAATAACGACTTATGAAACAGAAAAATATTATTTGGTCCATTCGTTCAAAAGTGAAACTGAAGAAGGCAAAAAATAATGCAAGACAGCATCATTAGTTCTCCGAACAACTTGAGAAAAAAATAAGAAAAATAGATGTCTCTATATTTTTGACGAGGAGCAAAAAGAAGGTAAGAATGCTCACTTCAAGTTATAAAACACTTGAATAAGATCCCCCGAAGTTTTAAAATAGGCCTCGTATTTAGTCAGAGTACGTCTTGGTAGCATATTAGATGGTTTTAAATACAATTTTTTTCCCAAATTTCAATCGTAAAGACAAATACTAGCATTTAAATGAAAAACACAATTCAGGCTACATTTTCGCTGTGCACTGAGCATGAGAGGCACCTCTACATCAAAAAATCACGGAAGTGAACAAAATAAAAATATTTGAAATGACGACCGGACGTACTACTAACAGATAGAAAGTTAGAGT
Source organism: Ericerus pela (assembly GCA_011428145.1). Lineage (NCBI taxonomy): Eukaryota > Metazoa > Arthropoda > Insecta > Hemiptera > Coccidae > Ericerus > Ericerus pela. The sequence continues at coordinate 470,850 of WOFM01000502.1, forward strand.
ACAGGTATTACATGGAAGAAACAGGGCGAGGAAACTGATAAACCATGTCCTGAGAAGAATGATTATGTCTGTATCTAGACAGATGTGATTTAAGGGAGACAAAAACATACCCAGCAAATTAAAAACTAAATAAAAGTATGTTACAAGAAATTCACAAATCGTTTTGTAAACTAAATCGAGAAACTTATAATTTGTAGTATTCGACATTGTGAAATGCTGCAGATAAATTAGTAGCAACGCAAAAATAACCAAACAAAACTAAATGATCAACATTTAACGAATGACTTCAACAAACACAGAATAAAAAACTTGTACATATGAATCCTGTCTCAATCGACTACTTAACTCTCTCATTGTTATCAAGAGAATTTTCATTCGCTTAACATTAATGGTTGGCAAAGACCCACATCAAAAAAAGTTTCAGTGAGAAGATAAAAAGTTTCGTCAACACTAATTTCCATTTTTGGAGCGATTCTTTTAATTTGGCCGATCAACAGTCGTTCACGTTGATTCATTCGTACATATATCCTTACTTCTAGTCCAGTGTAGGTAAACTATGTAAGATGAATGTGTAAAAGCTATCAACAATTTTTAGGGTAGAAGGCATAAAATTTCCCCAACATGCATACATAAAAAACTGTAGTATACTTAAAAATTGAAAAACACCACGCAAAGGTAACAGCTTATTAGGCGTGTATTCATTAAAGCAAGTTTTCTTCAACTTGATTCATCAGAACGCATTTCACAGGGATTGCTAGACTGGACAACAGCAGGAAAGTACCTTTATCGAAAGAACTGCACTGATTAAGGCTCATACAGCAGCAGTTATTATTAACAGCGAAAATTCGTCAGCACTGATGTTAATCAAATTCTCGAGAGCTTCATCGATAACTCAGCTATAACGATCTATAGGCATTGAACACACTTCACTCTGAGGTAACGCTCAAAAAAATTTCAATTTCATCTGAAGGTATATTGTATGACTAAAACTACATTATTACACCGTGAAAATAAAAAACTGATGAAGGCAATCAAAATTTTTGGCAACAGTTCACGATCAAATTGTGTTTATATACACGAGAGACTCGCCTATTGATCGAGGTGACAAAAATGAATTTCCACCCCACGATACAAAAGAAGCAATTAATCTAAAAAGCTGAATTATGATGGTATTCATTTCATCTGAAACTGAATCATAGTAGGGCAAAATTTTTAAAACCTATTATGAACACAACCCGCAATGGGCATAATTTGAAATTTTATCTATTCTAAGCGGAACTCACCTTTCCAACTGGCATCCCATTAGCCTTTTCTGTTTCTTGGATAAATATTTAGCCTAACAGCCTTTCTTTTAGCGAAATAAAATAATATTTTAAAATGGAATTAAAAGTAATAAAGGTTTTATGACTAAAAGACATTGGGGGCAGGTTATTGAATAAGTGATTAAAATATGTGACCCTAATTCCATGTGAATGACCTAGGATGACTTGAAAGTGCGACTACTTTTGGCTTTTTCAAGTTTCCTAGATAAATATGCATTGTAGGTTCTTTAAAAATAGGTACTTCAGTAAAAAAATAATGTCCCTATAATTTAAGATAAAAAAATTTCAATAGCTACCCTACACTGTTTTCATAATTCTCATAGCAGCAGAGGTACATCGTGGAAAAAACGGATATTAGCCTGCGTAATAATGCAAAATTGTGAATAGTAAAGCAATAAATAACTGAATCAGTTTTCGATTTGTGACTTTGTGATACATGTATGAAGTCCCAAACTGCAACAGAAAATAGTACGGCCCTTACCTGCATGGAGTCGGGTTAATTGGCTAGTACACTAATATATATGTACATTTTGTATTTAGATGGGAAACTTATACATTTTCTATTGTACCCATCTAATCAGCGGATTAGTACCGAAGATAGTCCGAGAAGGCTTCAAGCACTCGTATTGTATAGTAATTAAAAAAAAAATTCCTAGTCCAACAGTAGTTCAATCACGCATCTCCTGATTTTTCGCACAAGTGTTCAACTGCCAATCCATCAGATCGATAAAAAAATGAGGTAATTATAGAGCTATAGTATTATGTTGTTTAAATCAGTTTCAAATATTTATGACATACAGCGCTCACAATGTGCTGCGACTATCCGAAGAACTAGAAATATAGAAAGCCAAAGAAACCACCAAGTGAACAGCTCATGCTTTGTAAATCCTTACTGTTTCCTCGCCCTACGATGTCCACACGCTCCCAGTATTGAAAGTGGTGGTTCGCGTTTCTCTTTTGGAACAGAGTATATTTGGTCACGCCTAGCCATAAGTTCAAAGCTTTCAAACGGAAAAACAGCCAGTTCTTCAAGAATCAATATTGCAAGATAATAAAGGAGCCGTGGGTCGCGACAACAGATCAGTAAATACATGTCTGCGACATGAACGATAGTGTATTGTTAGGTAAAACTGTCACATCGGAAACTTTCGAATATATTATACTTAGCGACCTTGAGGACGAGACGACAGTCAAGCAGAAGAAGACGATATTTTTGGCAAAGTTCACTCGGTTAAATAAATCATTGCCGTAACACCAACATCCTAAAGAGTTGACTATGATAATAACCTACGTACGTCACGATCTGAACTTTCTTATCTCTCTCGAAAATGTTCGTGACCCACGAACACATACCATTGAACCAGTTCTTTAGTTCAACAACGACAGCAACGGGCAAAAAAAAGGTTCGATTATGCAACTCATGATCAGTAAGTTGGGTATGACACAAGGTAACATCATGTTCGTTCCCATTGTCAACTTCACTTTTCACTTCTCCCAACCGTTACGGATGAGATAAGATACTTTCGATTTGCGGTCTCAATTTAGCTTCCCATCATCTCATCTATGGCCATAGGAAAAAAAAACATTGACAACAACTCGTTGTTACAGAATTGTTTTATCCTTCTTACGTTTTTACCTCTACCACCTACTTTTTCCTATATATATATACACACTGTAATATATACATATATATTTTAATACAACAAGCTCAGTAGCATTTTACATCTCGCTGGTTAACTGACCTTGCTCTTACTTGGTTCGAAAAAATCTTCATTATTTTCAACAAAATTCCGTCATGACGAATCAGCGTAACCACGCTACCTACCAGCACTTCATAGAATACGTGTATATACATAATAGTGATACCGATACCGATTTTTTATCCTTTTATCCGTCCTTCTTCTCTTGATTATTGAGGAAAAAACTGAAATTTCACGGTTTCCCACCGAATCTGAACGAAAAAAATCAAGAAACAAAGGTGAGAGGAGGAGGGAGGATGTTCTAAACGAAGAAAAAGAAATGCTTCAAGTGATTTCGGAGCAACAGCAAAAATATCGCAATACGTGTTTGATCTCGTCAAATTGCTGGCGCTCCTCAATATGTGTGGCCTGTTATTTCTCACTGAAATCGGGCGAACAATTCCTCCTTCTCACTTCTTTCTGTGGATCACAGATGCTTCGATCAATGCGCATTCATCGTTCTCTTCGAATAAAATACACCAGGACGAATATTTTCGCAACGACCAGTCATTCAAAAATCAAGGTTCATAAAAAAAGTCGTGTCCGAAGCAGATCTCCCAAGAAAAACAATTGCTGATTTTAAAATGAAAATTTTAAAATGAGTACGGAAAATTCTATCAAACTTTCTTTTCATTAAAAAAGATCAAAAATGAGAGCTAGCAAGGCACATTTTCTCAGAATTTCCGCTTCAGCAAAGCGAGTGTTGAGAAACGAAAAAGGTTATTCAAAACTCACCCCTCAGGACTACAGTTCTGTTTTAAAAACGGAAGAAAAAAGTCATCAAGAAAGTTTTGAATTTATAAACCCATGTCTGGGTGATTACGATGATACCACTTTCGAGGTAGCACTGACGTAATCGCTGATGTTTTTGAGTGGATCACTTTTATAATGTCGGTTAACGAGGACGAAAAAGTCAACTACATTGCTCTTCATCCTTGAAAAATTCGATAAAAATTAAAAAAATATCCCGCTCGATATTTTATAACTATAAAAATGAAAAAACTTAACTAACATTGAATACTTATTTAAATAGCAGATTCACGTAAAATCAGATGATTTAATTTGTTTTCTCCAACAAACAAACAAATTTTGAATCTTTATTAAAATTTCCGGAAAACGCCAAACAACGTCTATTCTTCTAACGTCTCTGAAATAAGAAAGAGCATAAAGTTGGCTATGACAGTGAAATTCAGTTACATAACTCCAAACGACGTACTTAGTGTAAATATTTGTGGATAAATTATAAAAATAACTTGCACGGAGAAAAACTATTTAATACGGTGAATTTAATGGAAACAAACACTCCGAGGACAAAATATGCATGCCCCACAGGCGTAATTTCAATCTGTAGGAGAATTCAACTTCGTAAACAGTAAAAGTAAAACTCAAATTTTCTGAGGAGAGGAATGACGAACTCGGAAGAATATTTAACATTTACAGACATAACAACTTTGTAATTCAAATTTAAGCATTATCCTGTCAATATTTTACGTGCTTCATTGTATCTAAATACTAATTTATTCATTTATCCTACTCCCAATGGCCAAATGTATAGAATAAGAAGATAAAAAGATAAATAAATGAATGTGAAGTCGAACTACATAGTTAGAACTCGGTACTCAATTTGTATTTTATATTCTGCAGTTCTAATCAAAATTGATTAAAACAGAAATCCGTAATTATTTTCCAACTCCAAAACTGTCCAACACTTAGGTATCGCTTTTGAGACCATGTTAATACGCTAAAGCCATTCTTCGAAAATAACAGAAAAGAAGGAAAAATCATCGGGCAATAAAGCAAAAATTAATGATCCGCACACGCTTTAACAAAAAACCACAGTAATTACAGAAAAACAAGTTCGTCGGCACTCGTTTTAACTCTGATGGTAATTGCTAAGGGAAACGCGGAGTCACATGACATCCGAAAACTCATAAAAAAATAACCACTTTTACCAAGAAGTACACACACACAGGCGTGATCATTCGTACGACGCATGTTGAAAATAAACAGTTCGATGGAACCTACTCAAGTATGTCCACTAATGGAACTGCTGATCATGCGACGTATAGCTAGAAAAATCAAAGACTTGGGTACCTTGAAGCATCTGCTTCTGGCCAACATGATTAGGTGACTAAAGTTTTTCAGTAATTTACTGGACGAGCTAAGCTGGATTTTACCGGAACTAATGATTCGTATTTCAACAACATAGAGTATCCTATCCTATACCATAATACGAGCAATAATTGTATGTATGTGTGTATGTATGTAAAGGAAGAACTAGACTAACAAAGTAAATGAAATTTATAGGATAGCTGTTTTTGAGTGTGAAAATACGATTGAGATAGGTTTCAAGTTTGAGAAAATTCGATGAACAGAGATACGAGCATCTCAATCTACCCAGTATCCATCAGCAGTAGTTGATAACAGTTTATGACGAAAAATTCGCCTAAAATGAACGTTTTATGTAGGTCTGCAATCCACCTAACATCAAATATCATGATTTACATTAAAAGTAACAAATATAAAATGTTTTATCAGTGAATTTTGTTGGGATACGATTCCCTCACTCCCTCACGAACACATAACCTGATCTCAGCTAACACTGTATGTAACATGTTCATTACTTTTAATCGTTTCACATGTGGCGACACTGATCGTCGACATAATCTTTTTCTGCCACTGCTCGACGGAGAATGTTCTCCGCTCGTCAGTCGTTGTACTAACATTGGTAATAAATCTTTTTCGAAGATGATAATTTGTGTCTATCTTTTCCACATCAAGTGATCAGAACTCACCTCAATAAATTTTTCGAGAGGATAGGGATTTTTAATTTTTGAATGTAAGAAACTAGGGTGAGAAAATGATTTAGATAAGTTCAAAGTAAGAGAAAATTCATTTAAAAACTGAAATTATCACCCTAACTAATCCTAACATGTTTCAGTAAAGAGAGATACTCAATATCCGTTACATTTAGTGTTGCTAAGGGAAGTTTAATTGATTATGAATTATGATATAACGGAAACAAATTGTTATTTCATTTCTACATTCAATTTGTGATTTCATATTATTTTCATGTTGACCACATTATATTTATGTTGAATACATGATTAAATGTATTGTTCTTTATGAAAACAATTGATGCAACTTTGATTTGAGAAATAAGAAAAATTACTTACATCTTGAAGATGATTCAAAAAGGCGGTGTGTTTGGTTTGGAATCTTAAGATAAAATATCAAGAAAATTAGCTTATCGATACGTATCTATTTACATCACTAAATTTAGAAATAGAGAAATATAAATTTATCGAATTCAAATTTAGAGATAGAGAGTGAAGTAAAGAAAGACAGGAAAAACAGGGGAAGTCAAAAAGAAAAACACCTTGCACATTAGCAGATTGCACTTTTTTTTATTACATTTTTATCTTTCAGATTCTCTTTCCAGTCTTCTCCCAATTTTTGTCAATATTTTGATTTAATAAGATATTAATTTTTAGGTATTGATATCTCAGTGTATCATTATCAAATAAATGCTGATACTTTTTACACAAGTTTGAAATTTTTTTTGAAAAACTGTGGTATGCAACCCTAGGGGGACACATTTTTAAGAAAAACACTCCTCAATATCAATTCAAAACCACAAAACAAACCTACACCATGAGTGTCACCATAAACTACGTCAGATGGTGACCAGAGCCTTACCTAGCCCTGCATAGCCTTGCTAAGGTCGGTCTTAAAACCATTTTAACCATGCACCACGATTAACAAAAATACCAAAAGACCGTACGTTTTTGGGAAATTGCCATGTGGGAGACTAAGGACTAACAAACACAAGTAAATAACCGAGGGCTTAGCTCATTGCTACAAGTAAATTTAACCATGATATAAGATATCATGTATTGAAAATAATTTAGTACAGACATGAAAAAATTAGAAAAGAATAAAAATATAAAAATGACTAGAAAAAGTTGTTATCTATAAGGAAGAATGCTGGTTAAACCCTGTAGCAGAAAAAAGTTACATCTAGATTGTATAAAATTGGCTGCTTGGTGAAAAAAAACAGAGGTGGGAGATAAAAACAAGTTTAGAGAAAAAGAGATGGTACCGAGGTACACAAATTTATTATTGTTTACCGCACCAGGGAGTGTTAGTCTGTGGTAGAGTAAGGGGAAAGTTTTAGAAAAAGGTGAAAGAAATTTAAATGGAGGGAGAAAAAGTGTTTTTTGTTGTGAACAATCGAGGCTAAGTTGTTAGCCTAACTACGATGCTCATGGCAAAAATTATTATTGTTTTAATTTATTATTATTAATAGTACGTGACCTTGGTCACTGGGAAGTTTAATTTTAGGTTCACTAAGCATCTGGGGATGCGGGGGAAATTTTAGTTTATTTATTATTGAAACACCCGAGGGTGTTGGCAAATTTTATTTCATTCAGATGCGTCCGAGGGCACTAAAAATCATGACGTGTATTTATTAGTAGAATGGCAAGCCATATCCGTCAAAACCACTGTCTACTGGATCCCAATCAACCGCTCCCAGTACACTGATGTGATGACTCAGTTGACTAACTCAAACACGCAACTTCCACAAGCAAAATAGACCTATGTATATTGGTCTCTTTAACAAAAATAGTTCGTCTAATTACTTTTCAAAATTTTTAGTAATCAATGGCAAAAAATAAATAAAAATCGGAAAACTAATCGAAAAAAAATCAAAACTTTGAAACATATGTAAAAGTCTCATATAATAATCAAACTTCACAATAATTCAACTTTATTACCTACCTAGGGTAGTCGATTCTATTATTAATACAATTTTAGAAAAAATCAGTAGAATTACTTGTCTGAGAAGACAGAATAGAGATTCACAAATATTAATTTGATTTTGTGAGCAAAATGCAAGACAAAAATAACAGAACATACAAAATACTTTAACAAAAATTGAAAAAAAGAATATATTCGAGAAATGGTAGGACAACCCGAACGACGAAAGACAGTGAAAAGAGCAATCATAAAAAAAAGAAGTCAAAATGAGGCCGAGGTCGATCAATTAATTAAGAAGAGAGAGAAACAGATATTCGTGTACACAGAGACAGCAGTATTCAACGGATTGTACAGAAACGAAATGTTGCCAAACTGCGAATTAAAAAACGTATATTTATTAATAATAAACACCAAAACTTTTTTCAAAACAGTTGAGAGCTTACCCAAGCTTTTTCATTAATCAACGCACTTTTAAATCGAGTTAAATTAATAAAAACAAGGAACTTGGAATATTAAATAAAATCTGGTGGACAAAAATATAGTGTGAGATACATTCGGACAACCAAACATTTTCATGTTCTGCATATAACACGAAAAAAACATGTTGAGTATTCATTTCTGCGAAGTGTATATCATATTTTGTCATTTTGAACTTTTTTCTTTTTTTGTTTCGTAATTTTATGATTTACGATTTTATTGAGAGCAAAAATACACACAAAAACATCTTTAAAAACGCTGCGCTTCTAACTTTACTAATAACTTTTCAAAAAAAAAAATTAAAAGAAAAACATAATAGCAAGTCAGGTTGCTTGTTTTTCTTCCCGAAATTATACACAAACACTTATAATTTCATGCCTTTCACAGAGAAAAAAATCACATATGGGGCGCGCTATTTATACAAGTACCGTAAATTTACTTCTCTTTTATACCCCAATGCCTCCCTGACCAGAAAGTAAAAGAAAAAAGAAATACATTTGAACAATTCGTAAACATTTTCTACAAATGAAGTTAATGTTATTGAAACATAAGGAAGATTTGTCAAAAGTGCGAAAATTATTCACAAATTGATGATCCATTAGATTTACGATAAACTCCCAACCACACGAACAGTCATTACGTACTAATGTAGAATGAACGTCTTAATCCACTAAGTAGTCAAAACGAAACACAAAATTCAATCAACTTCGATAATAAAAAGCAAAACTGAACATACAAACAATGCATAGTGTGAAATGAAGGGCATAATTTGAATGCAATTGAAACAGAAACGACTAATCCATATCATTGACAAACAAAAACTTAGGAACACTTGTGTGAACTAAACTAGGATTAACATGTTATTCGTAAACCTGCTAAAAAAATGAAATATTTGATAGTTTGACAGAGATGAAGCGACGCAGGATATTGCATAAGTGCTTCAATGTACCTTTTTTAAATAAATATTCGACTATTCGTCTATTCGTCTATTAAATTACGTAACCGTTTCGAAGCGATTTTAAATGAATTTATAAGAACTCCACTCCCCGTATCACTTACCACGACAACTTACGGTTTTTAGCAGAGAATCGCGTCCACAGCTTTTTCAATTTTTTATTCTTCCAGAAATATATGCCTTCGGTTTCACAGAGATTCTATTTAGCAGGTTTAAAAAAAAACTACTATATTTCAATTTTCAATATGGCAATATGCACGTAACGGTCACAAATTCGGATCAAAGATATTCAAATACTACATGTCAGACAAAAATGTTACTTTATGAGAAAAAAAACGATCGAAAGCGCCAGCTAGCGAAAAACCAGCAGGACGTAAGGCCACTAAATATGGACAAAAGCGCTAATTTTTAGGCACTGTAAAAAAGCGCCACCTTTTTAAATGGACGAAAGTGTCATATCCATAGGAAATCTCAAATAAAAAAATTTCTACCCCAGTAATACTTCGTTAGAAAAACCCAGTTTGCCAATTTTCATCCATGATTCAAAAACAACCATAATTCAAAAACAAAAAACCTGTATTTCAAATACATACTTGAAAAAACTGTCAAACAATATCGATAGTAATTACAGAGGTTGAGGTTGACATATTTGTAGAAAGTATAGCAAAAATAAAGTTGTTCAAGAAGTTACATCTCGGAAGTGTGCAATTCCAGCAATGAAAATATGTGAAGTAAAGAGTATGAAATGTATGAACATGGCGGAGATGTCCAAAGATAAATGAATGAGTGGCGGAATGAGAATCAAAGTAGCTGCGAGTATAAAAATGTAAAAAGGTTTGTATGATTAGAGTCAATTGTTTGCAGGAGTGTGGTGTTTAAAAATTGTTTACATTATTTATTGTGTAGTTACATAAATTATTAATTTTAAAAATTTAAATAATGATAAAAAAAAATGGTGAGTATAAAATTTGATTAAAAAAATGGTAAAAATGTTGTATAAAAATTGTAACTATGTGAGACGTGTAAGGTAAGTTTATTTGTACATTAATAATAGGTATAAAATAAATAAATTAATAACAAGCATTTTTTTTTTGTTTTAGGTAATTAAAAATTCAACAGCGTGCAGTATATAGGTAATAAGCATTTTTATTATTTTATTTAATTGATGCATTTAATTAATATGAGAAATTGGTGTTTCAGGTTTGGATCGGGTGTAGGAGTTGATGGATCAAGGATCAGGATTTGGGGATTCCAGGATTTTATTGATTAAGGATATATGCTGCTTACTGGATAAGGCCTTGGTAAGTCAGCTAGTTGGTCTTCAGCAGCTATCTGACAAAATTCAAATATTTTATCTTGATATGCTTGGGCAAGACCATAGTATTTGATCATTAGCACACAAAGATGCTTTTGACCTCCTCCTGAAATAACATATATAATGGATATGTTGTCTTCAAAAACTTTTACAGGATAATCGATAGAGAAGAATTCACGATTAAGGAGTCATGCTACTTCAATATCCCTAAAGGCGTCGTGTAAAACTATCAATTCAGCTCTTGTAGATGAAGATGAGTGAATATTTTGGCAATGAATGCTCCAATTTACAAGGTCATCATACATAGTAATTAGGTAATCTGTAATAGATTTACCTTTTTCTAATTCTGACATTTTTATAGGTTCATCATCAATGTCAGGTGCATAGGATGAATCGACGTATGCAGAGATTCCTTCTGAGTTAGATCTATAGACAAGTGCAAGATCAATGGTTGATTTGAAATATCTTATGATGCGAAGTACATGGTTTTTCTTTATATCATCAGAGTAATTTTGGAATCTTGACAGGTAATTAACTGAAAATGATATATCTGGCCTAGTGCCTCTAGATACATATAATAGTGCACCAATCATGGATCTATATTCTTTATTGTCCATGCCATCTGTTTTACTCAACTTTAAGCTTGTCTCCATAGGAGTTTTTGAAGGGTTAGAATCACATAATTTGAATTTTTGGAGTATCTTTCAAATCTGTTGTTTTTGAATGAGTTTTATAATTCGTGATTCTCTGTTTCTTTCAATTTCAAAACCTACAAAATGGGTTGGGTTATTTATTACATTCATTGTGAAATGAGTTAAAAAATGATTTGTGGTTTCTTTAATCCATTCAGGATGATTTGTTGCAAGTAAGATGTCTTCTACGTAAATTATCATGACGGTTATGCCATCTGAGTCATCTTTACATATGTAGACATATCTGTCGATCTTTGATTTTGAAAAATTGGAGTTTGAAAGATGAGTATCCGGTAACTCTATCCAATTTTTGCTTAATGTTTTTAGGCTATAGATGGATTTTTCTAATTTAAGTAATTTTGTTTCGTAGACTGTACAATTTAATGGAATGTTCGTCATTTATAATTTTGGAGTTTAGATAGGATGTTTTGACATTATATTGCACTAACTGTAAGTTTAACATATTGGTGACAGATAAAAGTCATCTAATCAACGACAGTTGTGCTACAGGTGCATAGGTTTTGGTCATAGTATATTCTGATCTATCCATTAATCCTTTAGCAACAAGTCTAGCTTTTGGTCACATTATTCCTCTTTCATTGGCTTTGGCCATGAAAATCCAACGTGCATCAATGGGTTTGACATTGGGTGGACGATCAACAATTTTCTAAATTTAGAGGTCAGACATAGATTGCAATTAACCATCAACAGCTTTGAGCCACTCATTCTTAAAAGGATTTTGATAGATGTCGCTGAACTTTACAGGCATACAATCTTCTAAAAATTGTTAGTTTTCAACTGAGGTTTGTTTTAAAACATTAACCCTATATATTGCCTCAGTTTCTTCTACTAGCAGTTTTACCTAGAGGTCTTCTGGTTTGTCTGTGAAGTCGGCTAATGTTTTTGCTTCATCGAACTTGATGTCACAAGATTTGTAGGATTTCATTTTTATTGGATCTCGTACTTGGTAGCCTACATTTGAAAAAAAATCCAACAAGTATAGTTTTCATGGCACAGGGTAGGAATTTTGGGTTGAGATGCTCCTCTTTGTTCTTCTTAGCTTTGACTGCAATTTGCTGTCTTTGTTCAATTAGAACATGTTTATAAGCAATTGCACCAAAGACCCAAAGGTGGGAGATGTCGGGTTTGGTCCCTTACAATTTTTCATAGGGTTAATATTTCCCAAATTGACACGGGTTGGGCTTCTGTTCATTATATGTTTGGCAGCTAGGACTATTGTGGACCATAATTTAAAATCTATTTTGGCATCATAAAGGATAGCTCTAACTCTTTCAAGTAGTGTGCAATTTTGCCTTTTGGCTATAGCATTTAGTTCAGGGGTATATGCCACACCATCATCAAGGACAATTCCTTTTTCAGAGCAAAATTGTGTCATTTTGGAGTCGGAATATTCTTTTGCTTAGTCAGTTCTAAGGACTAATATATTATCATTAGGAAATTTTGTATAAAATGATGGATAATATTCCTAAAATTTATCAAAGGCTTGGGATTTTCTATAAATTGGGAAAGCCAATGTGTATTTGGAATAATGATCAATAAAAGTAATTATGAATTTTTCTCCATTGTACACATCTTGAAAGGGTCCAATGATGTCCAATGAGATTACTTCTATTCTCCTAGTTGGTTTTGTTCTCACACCATGGTCACAAAGTTGGGGGGATTTAACTTTAATACAAATCTCGCATATGGCAAAATCATCATCCTTTAACACTAGGTTTTGGGGTATACCTACTACTACTTTTGATAAGAACTTAAGACTTTTGCCACTCAAATGACCTAAAGGTCTTTGCCAAAGAATTTTAGTTTTATTTATGTTCTTTTTGTGCTTTCTGTTTATACTGACACTTTCACTATCTATTTCATCTTTTTATTTGGTATAAACCTCCTGATGGGCTGTTTCCATTACAGTATCTTATAAATTTTGAGTATTGTCATTGTTTTCCTGCTCACTTTATGGATTATCAATTTCTTCCCCATTGGGATTTTCAAAAGTTTGAATATGATCATCTACATGATCATCTTGAGCTATGTTTGGTTGAGATACAGGTAGGCAAACAAGCTCTTGATTGACTTTTTCTTCTTCCTATAATACATAGAACCTCTCTTTGGAGTGGTTATGGTAATTTCACCTGTTTGTTTGTTGATGTCTGCATGGTCCGTGTTAGTGACAATCTTAAATATACCTGATTCCATGATTCTTGCTCCAGACCAGATGTCTAGGCTCAAATCAGGATCACAGTAAACTTCCTTAAGGTTTATTGTGGAAAATTCTGCCTTTGAATTGCAGACATTTACGTTTATGGATCCGACATGTGTGGGATTTACAAAGACTCTTTTTTTGGCACAAAGTGCTTTTTGAGTATTGTCCACTTTACAAATGTTGCTCAATTTTGAAAGGTCATTCACTATATAGTCATCAGCTCCGCTATCTAATAACATTGTGTGTAATTGGTTCTTTTGAGATTTGATTTTGGATACTGTTGATGGGGCAGGCCATTGAAATTCTTCATCAATGTCATCAAAACTCAAGTGATTAAGGTTTGAGTAGAGCATCATTGAATATTTTACACAAAAATTTGATTTATCTTGGGATTTATTTTGGGAATTCTTGTTATTTGGGTTTTGTGGTTTTGAACTACTATTTTGATTGGGGGGTTGAGGAGTGTTACTTGAGTTAAATTTTTTATTGGGGCATTTTCCAGACATGTGTCCCTTTTTATTGCATCTAAAGCAAGTGACATCCATTTGATTAACGTTATCCTTTGAAGGATAATTATTTGAAGATTCTAAACTATTTTTGGGATTGTTTAAGTAGCTAGTAGTTTTATAATTTGTATTTGGATTATTGAAATTAGTATTATTGTTTTAAAAGTTTCAAAAAATTTTTCTATTGTTCATGGGTTGGTAAGAAGGTTTTGGCAGATCAAACCCGGCAAATGTTTTATTAGAGTATTCGATTCGATCTTATTTTTTTAAGATCATTTTTGTTAATCTGACAATTGTTTGTTTTTCGCGTTCAAGTTGACAAAATTAAGAAAAGACAGTATCAAGTTTTTCTGGGAGAGCCATCATTAGTTGGTCTATCTCATCTGCTTCAGAAAGTGGGTAATTAGCATCATGTGGTTCTTTGACTATAGTGGAAAAATATTCTAGGAATCTACGGATGGTACTTATTTTAGGGTCGGATCGAAGGGACTGAAATTTAGATTTGAGAACCATAATATTAGTTGGGGTTTGGTTTCTGTATCTTGCATCAAGAATTTCAAAAATTTGAGAAATAACATCGCAAATTTTGACGTGATGTAGTGTGTGCCTATTAAGTCTCTCAAAAATATGGGCTTTGGCCCTTTCTTGAGTTTGGAAGAATTTAAGCCATTTTGATGTGAGGCGTTCTTCTTGGGATGTATAAATATAGCTAGTTTCTCTTAGAGTTGGAAAAATACGAGATTGGCAACCTTTGCCAATAAGGGTGCTGATGATGATTGCACGCCATCCTTCGTAGCCTGTGCCACAGAAAATGTTTGACACTGTGTCATTGGATTCAGTATTCATAATGTATGAAGTAACTGAATGAAATAATTAAAAAAAAAAAAAATTACAGATATCAATCCCCAGCAAATGCTGCAAGAAAAGGATTGCCGTCCCTGATATTGTTTTATCCTCATGTGTTTCCCAAGTGGGTTCACTTTGGGCACAAAAGAACACACTTTAAAGTTGCGAGCGGACACTTCCCTCAGATAAAAAAAATAAAAAAATAAAAAAATAAAAAAATAAACATGACTTTTACAACCCAAAAATAATTAATTTGCAAATTGATTCAAAAAATGAATAAATATATATATAAATGAAGATGATGCTTGATTAGATACTGATAAACCTGTGGAAAAATTATTAATTAGGGATAACATGGGAAAATTTTCAATCTTTGTCTAAAAACCAGATTTCTTTTTGAATAATAAAATTAATAAAAAATAAATTGTTCAAAAGGATTTGATTTTTTGACTAGAAATAGGAATAATCCAATCGAGTAAATAGAGCAATTTCAATTGAAAAAAAAATAAAGGTGAGAAAAAAATTGAAAAAAAAGTTGATAATTTGAGTAAAAGAATTAATTCGAATTTAATAAATTATTGGAAATTATTTCGTATTTTAAATGGTGTTAGTAGGAGAGAAAAAAATCTATTGTGTAATAAAATATTATACGAAAATAATTCAACAAAGTATAGGCGAAAAAGTTGTGCAATTGCAAAAAATTACATGTTTGAGCAAAATGGGGGTTCAAAAATGAAAACCAAGCCAATGTACTTTATGAATGAAAGTAGATAAGAAAGTGAGAGTTCGTTGCTTTGAACAATAAGCTGAATGTACAAGTTGGAACAAAAGAACAAAATGAGCCGTGCTTGCGTCACAAATTGTACACTCTCGAACAAAAATGACTGGAAAAATTTGCAACTGACTTGCTAAAAATTGATCAAATTGAATTTTTGAAACGGCCAAAATTATTTGAAAATAACGGGATTTCCAAATATACAAGTAAAATTTTGATTAAGAAAGAAATAATATGCACAAAAATATGAAAATAATACGAAATATAATGCTTTTTTTTTACCTTTTTTAGAGTAAAATTTCAGCTAAATACTGTTTTTAAGTTGATTTTTGATTTTTTACAGGTTTTTGATGATGGAGTCTACGATGCTGAAGAGTTTCAGTCGATTTTTGGTACAGCACTTTGGTTTCTGAGGATGCACTTTGGTGATTATGTAGCTGATTTTTGATTATTTGATGGATTTATGTAGCCAAATGATGATTTGAGACGATTGAAATGATAAATACCAATTTGATTTTGAAGTTTTGAAGCTTTAACGCTGGTTTCTAATCAATTTCTAATGGCTCAAGACAATTTTTACCAATTAATGACAGTAGTATGAAAATGTCTTTTATTGTATGTCAGGTTCAGGGCCACACCCTAAAAAACGTCCATTTTCCATATATCACTGGTCAATTTTGAGGAAATGCCTCTATTTGACCATATTAGGCCTACTTGGACAGTATGTCAGGTCTGAACCTGACATACATTCTTGGAATACCATTGTGGTATTTTTCTATTGTCGACCACTACTTCTTTGTTATATTGTTATTATTTAGACCCTACATACACTCTAGGAAGGCCATTATTTGAGTTGGCTATTGTTTTTTGTGTCCTTCACGATTGTCTTTTTCATCTATTGTACTATGCTCGAATATTGACCAAGTTATATTGTATACAAGCACAAAATTGCTCTCTCTCTCCCTCTCTCTCTGTGGATATATTTCGAAATTTTTCTAAGTCCAGAATTATATATTCATCCCTCCTTCCTCAACTCTCCATGTGATGTTTTATTTTGAAATTTTTACTAGTCCAGATATCTGTGATGTTAGAAATACTTTTGAAAATTTTACAAGTCAGAAGTGTGGGAAGAGGAAGGGAGATGAAGTTGTAGTATAAAAGACATGGAAAAAGATTAATAAAATGTCCATATAAATGATGTGTTGTTGAAGTAAGTTCATTGTTATTTTTAGTTTGAATGAAAATGACCGAGTTGGTTACATATTTAGAAGACCTTCGAAGGTCGTGTGAAAATATTGCACATAAAATTCGCAAAAATGAGTATATTTTTTTATCTCCAAATTCGTCTATGTTATTAATAAAGATGGAAACATTACAATCTGGACAATTAGCCTGTATGGAATTGTTATACAAATTTGTTGAACTTGAATTATTTTTAAAACGGAATGAAGTAGCCACCAGTAAACACGAAGAAATGGAAAAAAATAATGAAGAAGAAGAAGAAGAAGCATTGGAGGAAGGATCAAAGAGTCTTTCTTCTTCTGCAGTATGAACATAATCTTTATAATTAATGTTTGGTGGAACAGTTACTATAGTACTGTAACAAATCACCTCATGTTCTACTAAGACTTCAGCCATACTTTATAATTGTTTCACATCACTGTCTACACTAAGTTGATTAAATGTTCGCCGTGAGGGTATTGTATGTCGGAAAGTAGAAGGTTGTAATATACTCTCAAAATCAGCATACACAACAAAATGTAATGGTTCTTCGTATCCTTGCTCAATAAATTCAAAGGTTTCACCTTCTTTAGCTAATACATAATAGGCTGGTTCAACTTCATTTTTCTTACAATAAATTTATGCTCACGTAAATCATCTTTGCAATCTACTCCACAAAAATAAGCTAAACAGCGTTTACAAAATAGAACTCTACCAGTATTCGTAGTATATTGTTTTCTTAGTAATGAATTTAAATCGGTAATTAGACAATAATGACTGTTTTTATGATCACTAGTTGTTTTTACTATATCATCCTCTTCTTCAACTGTTTCAAATTCATTACGCGATCTAACAGGCTGGGTTAAATATAATAGATCAAAATGAAATCGTTTTTCTATATCAATAGTTTTAATTGGATATAGTAGATCATTTGAGTCAATTCCAAAAATATTAATAGAAACCTCGGGATTATACTTTTCAAATTTTATCACATCCTCCAATGGAGTTGGGAAATTGATTTTTGAAAAATCGAACCGTATATTATATCGTTGAGAAATATAGTCTAAAAAGTTACCACGATCATAAGTTTCTGGTAAATGTCGACGATTTCTATCATTAAGTATAAAATAACTTAATATACTATACATAAAACATTTTTCGTTATGCTCATTTTTAACATTAAGAATGCAACGTGTATTTTTTAATTTTACCGGTAATGGAATGTAGGAACCAACGTAAAGAATACGTACACACACTTACATCATAAAAACTAACACCTACAAATGTCCATTCTGATTCGGATAATATTATAGTTTCAAAATGGTTTAAAAGTTCTTGTAACATTTTGTTTCGCACAATTTCCTCGATAGGAAATGCATTGATACGAAAAAAAGTATATTGTTTAGTGCGTAAGGTTATTTCAAAAGGTTCCGCCATTTCACTGATTTTATTCCCATAAGTATGAAGCTTATGAACCCATCTTCGCGTTTGAATAATACATTTAATTTGAACTTTTACAGCTTTTTTATCTAAAACTTCTTTTTTTATAATATCGGTAACAACGGGTAAAAATGATTCTAAATTAGAAATTAGAGATTGCGTATTAATTTGTGGGGCGCCATCTTGTTTTTTCTCTACAACAATGTACGTTGAAAATTTTTGTTTCATTGCGCTTCTCCTCCTGAAAATATTATAATTATTTTCATGACGTATAAACCATTTATCATTCATCATTGCACATGAATGCATCAATGTGTTTTCATGTACTCGTAATTAAGAGAGAGAGTAAAAAATTTTAACGAACAAATATCACAATTATAACTATGTCGTTGTTGCGACGTACCAACTAAATTACTGGAACTTGCAGTTGACATATCCACCTCATCCTTGTTAGCATCATCAATGGTCGTTGCTACGGTTGAACTCGTGTCCACATCATGTCCAGTTACACTCGGTATAATACATTCTTCTTTTTCTGGAGATATGATAGAACCACTAGTGAGAGGGATATCCACAGCATCATCACGCATCATCTCCAATGTCATATGAACTAAATTACATTTATGCACATAACTTCGTAAATGGTTGGATAAACCACTGGAACGAGTAAACGATTTTTGACAAATTTTACAAAAAAACTTTGTTTCGATTTTAATGACTTAATTAAACGACGTCTCTACGATAGAAACACAAATACAGCCTCTATTGTATTATATAAAGTAATTTCATTTTTCAGTAAACTCCTCCTTTTATACTCATCAATTGTGTATTCAACATATATTTTTTACTATGTTACCACTATATTTCCTGGTACTGTAAAAAACAAGAAAAAAAGAAAAAGCAAAAGCAAAAAATGGTCAACCTTGCAAGTACTTTGGAAATTACTGTTATATAAAGAGGTGTATCCGTTCATACGCATAATTATATTCAATAATGACCTCTAATATCTGGTTAAATCAAAGAAGAAAGTGCATTCGATTGCAATCTTTATAAAAAAGATTCATAGTTTTAAGTAGTAATCAACAAAAAAAAATGCAGCTGCAACGTGAATGTTGCTTATGAAATGGAAATTTTTATTTTATATTAATAAAAAATAGGGTAATTAAAATAACGATTATATATTATATCCAGTATATACTTCTCAAATACAATTACTCGTACTTCAAATTGAAATATTACTAAAATTTCTTATTAAAATTTCATTTAAAAAGAGCTGTAATTAACACTATTGTATCAATTGTTATATTTGCAGTAGACGTTGAGCGTAAAGTTAAAGTTACAACGTATTATCGAAAACTTTATTTTTACTATTACAAGGGTTGTCAGTCATTGGCGTTTTATTGTTAAATCGGATGTTGATTTTTCTATTTCGGTTCAAAATGTTAATGAGTTGTTAGAAACGTATCAAAAGTATTCACTGAAAGTAAAATATGTCGCGAAAGATCATAAAGAAATTAAATTAGAGTTTAATGGGTTTTGAATTCCGAGATCGTGTAGCTGCATTGCTGGCTACCACACAATATGCGGACTATCTCATTGTTAAAGGGGTATATATGGAGAAGTTGAATACTCCGCAAAAACATGCTGTATCTCCTTCTCCTGGTCCATTATATGAACAACATGCGCAAATGTGGAGCGATGATGATCAACATACAGAAACGTTACTGTCGATTGCAGAAGAAATAGATCCTAGTTTCAAATCTCCGCAAACATCATCGAATTATCCAGTGCAAAAATATATAATAACTTCCGATCCTCGTTATACGATTGAGCAGTATGCGGAAATTGCATTCTTACCGCAAACACATAATAATGAAAGTGAGTTTATATTAGTAAGTGAAAAAAATTGTTGTTTATTACCTGGGGTTTGCTCTATATTTGCACAATCGTATAAAATTTACGCAAAATGGGAGTACCCGTTATTTTTTTCTTCCGTTGATAACCTCAAAATATTTATAAACGATTTTTTTATTTTAAATGCGATGACTTTCCCACTAAAACTGATTGTGCATAATAATTCTTCAGAAACATATAATATTAAACGCGGTGAACCTATTGCTCGTATGTCCGTCAAAAAATTGTCAGAGTTATTCTCAGCTAAACATCGAGTAGATGAGAAAGATTTCAAAGCTCGTAATGTTAAACAGTTACGTTTAAATTGTTAACTTGTGTCATTGATTAATATTTTACATATTATTCATTGTTAAAAATTGTGTAATATTTGTAATAAAATCTCATATGATTTATATATTTTATTGTGTGCGAGTCGTTTTTTCAGTTGGCGTGAAAACTTTATTCAACCCACGAAACAGCAATGATAATTATAAATTTTTAAAACTAAAAAAAGTAACGTGATGGAAAAAACTTGTTAAGTAACCACTTCAAAATGTGAAACAACTTGAAAGTAGTATGCAATGCGCAACTATAAAAAAGTTGTATACAAATTAGTAATATAAAAAAGAACAAGCAATTTCACACTATATACATTCAATTTAGAAGAAATGAACACCTAATAAAACCAATATATAAATAATTTATGAGGTCGACTAGGTAGCTATCATATCGTCATAAAAAAGTTGTTTTCCTCAAACAGCATACTATATTTCTTGGAACACATCAAAAGCAAAATGTAAAATAGAATAAATTAAAAAAAAACGTTCGAGTTATAAGCTCATCTCCTTTCACTTCCATTATAATCTCTCTCATAGCTCAGTCGTCTACGTCGCAGTTTCATCACTTGGATGTCGCCGGTTCGAATCCCAGCAAAGGTAAAAAATTTATTAAATAGAAATTGTCGATACCGAATAAAGATGGCGCTACTATATAGGTAACCAACATTCAATGGAAAGGGGAGAGGGGATATATAATTCTGGACTTGTAAAAATTTCAAAAGTATTTGTGACGTCACAGATATCTGGACGTAAAAATTTTAAAATATTAGCTCTGACGTCACAGATATTTGGACTTGTAAAAATTTCAAAATAGCGAAGGACATGTGTTGTTGCTGTTGTTTGTTGTTGTTGTTGTGTTGTAGTAGAAAAATGTCTCTTTATTGTATGTCAGGTTCAGGATCAAGCACTGAACAATGGTCATTTCCCATATATCACCGGTCATTTCACTCAAATGCCTATATTTGACAATAGTAGGCCAATTTGGACCATATGTCAGTCCTACTATTGTCAAATATAGGCATTTGAGTGAAATGACCGGTGATATATGGGAAATGACCATTGTTCAGTGCTTGATCCTGACACCTGACATACGATAAAAGACATTTTTATACTACTAATGACTTCGACAAATTAGATCATACACAAGCAGGGCAGACACTAATGACTTTGCTAACTTTTGAGCAACACAAGCATGGTTCTCAAACAGTTTAGCAATCAATGACAGACTTGGATTTTTCAATACTTGGCTAGATTTTACACAAATGGGGTAAAATCTAAATCAGTAAATGACGAAACACTTTAATGTTTACAGCACTCAAAAAAAATTTCAATCAAATTAAATTATGATTTGAAAAAATATGATAAGTTGGAACTATGTTACCCAACAAAAAAATATGAAAATAATATAACACACAATAATTCACGAAATTACAAAAAGATGACTAAGAAGTTTCTTTAAAAATTTCATGTTTCATGTACTAGGATTGTTACCAAGCGATGCTACCATATAGAGGATGAGGATTGGTGAAGACACAAATTAGTAACATGAAATAAAAGTATTGATCGAAGTAGCGTCTCAGAAGCGTGTGTATTTTACATCAGTTACATAATATAAGTTTGAGTACAGTTTGAGTAAGATAAACGATGATGTACGGAGATAAACGAGTGAGTGGCGGAGATGGTAATACAGTGTAGCCGCGAACAAAGATGTGAAATATATTTTAATGAAGTGGTGTGTTTGTAGGAGTGAGAGGGGAGAAGGATTGGTGGTCTCAACAATTTAGAGTAAAAAAAATCATGAAAAACTATCGATAGTTATCGATATCAATAACAAAAATATCCATCTATCAATGTTTTATTGTTAAAAATTGATTTTCCAGGAATTTTTTGTTTACCAGTTTTATTGGTAGTTACTAAACCAATAAGATCCTAACTCCTATCAGATCTGGTCTCATATAAGAAATACCTTTCACAAAAATTTTAGCCCAATACCTTTCAAAGTTTTCTCTAAACTGTGAACACAATATAGAATCAAATACATATCAGCTGGTTATCAGAAGTTGGTACTATAATGAAAATTTCAAAATGTTTAATTCAAAAACTAATGGGTGGATTTAGTTTATCTTTGAACCTGACTGAGAAATAGATCCAAAGTATGCGCACGTCAAGTTTTGTCCTGAACCATAAAGAAATACACCTTCTAGTTCTTTGACAAATTTTTTTATATCTCATGTAGGTATACATATGTACATATTTCGCCATAAAATCTAGAATTTGATCATTTCTCATTTTGACTAGTCTAAACTACATTTGGAAAATGACATCAGACCTATCTGGTACTGATCAGTCAAAACTAGAATTGAAAAATGCCTTGGGTGGCTCTAGTTTTGACCAATATACAAATGTCAAAACCTCAAAATATGTTAAAACTAGTTTTGCCTTAAAATTTAATCAAAACTCTTATCGAATGTCATCAAATCTGCATTTGGTCTTAGTCGACTACACCATTTTAGGTTTTTTCAGCTTATCCTTATTGAAGGTTAGTCAAACCCACACCTCCACAAAAAAAAATGTTAATTTAAATTAGAAATTAAATATATAGAACCTAGGCATAGCAGTTTTTTTTTTGTCTGTAAGAAAAATTCTGATACACCCGGTAACTAATTTTTCCTAGGCACTTTTAGTTTCAACTAAAAAATTTTTTCTTGTTTCAACCGGTCAGAACTAGAACCGCCCAACGCCTTTTCCAATTCTAGTTTTGACTGGTCAGTACTAGAAGGGTCAAACGTCATTGTCGAATTCTAATTTAGACTAGTCAAAACTAGAAATGACTAAATAATTTTTTGAGCAGGGAAATTTTGGGGTCTGGGAATCACGATAGAAAAAAAATATAGTGAAAGTTTCCTGAAGTCGTGACATGCCATTCGCAATAGTTAGATTCTATGAAATCTACTTAAAATTCTAGGCAATGATACTTCACTAGAAAACACTATTTGCCAATTCATATTTGCAATTCAACAAACAATCCGAATTCAAAATGCGTGAAAAAATTGCAAAAAACAATCGATAGTTATCGATACCTATCTAACAAACATGTCAATCTATCGAAATTTCATTGTTACAGTTTTAAGTAAAATAAGTAAAATAACCCCCTGTGCCGTAAATACGAAAAAGATATTTCAAGCAACACAGGCGACTTGCTTTTCTCCAAAAATTGTTTTTGCTTTACACTTTTCTTGAAAATTACTGCATCAATAGGTAGGCAGGTAAGAACTAAACTAAAATCATCGGTGACTTTTTTCTCCTACTTGTCAGTTAAGTCGTACAGGTACCTACTCTTCTTACTCAGAAAAAAATTTGTAAACCCTGCTAAGGAGTGTATTTTTTACTTGGCGCTTCTGGGACTGTTTTTCAATAGATTTTGAAGTCTGATATGAAACAGTAAGTGGCACAGTTGAGCACCTTGCATTCCGAAAGTGGTGCCTATCATATTATGAGCTGCACCCTCAAATACTATCCCAAATTTTAACCAACGATTCATATCCACATTGCCCACCAGAGTTTCAATCCTCAACAGCTTATTTAATTATGCCTTCCACTCCACTTTACCATATTTTCTACATCGAATATGATTATTCAAGTTAAACATCTCTCAATTCTTTCCTTCCTAATTCACATTTATTACTTTCGGATTACAAAATATCACACAAGATCACATAGAACTTGAATCAGAATTGAACTAATTTAAGTTTAATCATCAGTAGCTCAACTAAGTACAATTTCTTCTTCCCATGATCTTTATTTTCCATCAGTTTCGCCAGTTCAAGGAGATTTCACAAACATAGGCTGAATGATCGTTTACTTTCAACAATGTTTACACATCAGTAGCTTTACTCGAGTTCATGTAGGAAACCGATCACATTTATCACACTTACGTAATACAAAATGTAGCGTTTATTTGTCCACCTGACGAAAATAATGAAAAAATATAGTACATAAATTTCAAACAAAGTTGTGATTGTTGAGAAAATAAACTTAATCTGGGTTTATCAGAAAAACGACCGTAGAATCTAATGAAAACAAAATTATGAAAATACATAGATCAATGGAAATTTTATTCTCTCAGGTTCTAATCAACGGGCAAGAAAATTCTAAAAGTTTTTTTTTCTCGAATAAGTAAAAAAATTTTACGAAAAAAAATTTAGCCATTTTCACGTTATATTAGATCGAACTAATAAACAGACAAAATGTTCAAATTTGATAGATACCATCTCACTGTCGAAATTCTAACCACACCAGCTTTATTTCATGCCAAAGAACGAACGCATAGACAGGCAGTACATTTTTATAATATTGTTATAGAATATAGATTAATTTCTTTAGGTACACACGCTAACGTTAATTAGCGAACTAGATGGCAGGTTCTCGGTGGCCCAATTAAGAGTCAAAACCACATTTTCCACTTAAATACTAATAACAGTAGTAAGTCAGTACTTTTTGACAAGACCTACATGAAATTTTACTGAAGAGCTCAAAATAACAAGCTGATATTCCTGTTATTCTCGTAAAAAATATTTTCTCCTCACAGTACCATATTTAACGTGGACTGAAGTTTCCATCAATAGACGGTTAAGAAAAAAATTTCTATACACCAAATAATTTCAAAGTACAGGGTGCCCCTACGGTGAGTTTAATAATCTCTCTCACTAGCGCGAACGCACCTGAAACGTAATTTTTCCCCTCCCTAATTTAAGAATGAGAATACCAATCCGTATGTAATGCAACGTTTTGTCTTATTAATAAGAATAAAAGATGATAGCAATACGGCATTCGGCATGCAAGGGCGCCTACTTTAATGACTGTTATAATCAGTAATAACAGCATCGTCGTCTCTCTTAATGATGATCGGGGAGGGCACCGTACCACACACAATATTCACTCGCTGTGGAAAACTAAACGGGGAACCTGCTTTTCAGTACAGAAATTAAGAATAATAGAGAAACAGAGAGAGACGAAAAGAAAGATGTAGATGAAAAAAGACAGATAGCCGAGACAAAACCACGAGGTAAAAACAAAACAAAACAAAAAAAAAAAAAACACGAAGCAATCAACTAATTATCCAAAAGAAACACGTAAGGAAGTATTCCTGGCCGATTGTTGCAACACTGGATACATCAGAAGTGATAGGTTAAGCCAAGGGATGGGCGACATATAAGTCTGAAAATTAAACCCAAAAACCACGGCAAGAACCTACACGTAGTCGGAGTTGGCGAACAACAATACGTCACCATCAGACAAGCGATTACGAAGAATAAACCAAATCAATACTGTATATTATTTAAACATCACAAAGTTCATAAACCCGTGAATAGAAAGGGCCTGACGACTTTGAGTAAATGAAAGAAGAAAAACAAGAATGGCTACATTCTCCTAGGTGTCCACGGCCCAGCCATGGATTTGATTTGATGTTGAAGAGCTCTCATTTTCGCACACAACAAGCAGAGATCATATGCACACACTTTGGTAGTCAGTTACAGGAGCGAATCCAAAAATATAATAACAAATTTGCCTTTCCAAAAAAAAAGAGCTAGTTACACCACTAATTTTTTCGCGACTCACATACACATTTTACATTTTCTGCAGTACGTGAATAGTCGAATACAATAAGTATAGAAACAGTTATTGAATAGGCTGGATGGTAAGGTGAGAAAAACATTTTGAAAAAAAAGGGAGGAAAGGTCTCTCAATCCGAATTATCACGGCTTTAGTGTCGAGGTGATTTGGCCCACAAAGCCAAAACGATTGCGACAAATCGACCGTCGCCATATTTATACTCCCTACACGGACGTCTTTTTCTTCTTTAATGTCTTTTTAATTAACCGTCAGCCGTCAAACATTAATCTATGACAATTTGTTTGAAATTTTTTCTCGACCTGCTGCCCTTACCAATGCAATAAAATTTTAAGCATAAATTATCATATATGTTCGTCACTGATGCAATAGCAAATGTAAATATACGTTCAGAGGGAAATAACTGCAGCATATCATGGGTCCCATTCAAAAAAACTCAGAAACATACGACTGATACGTCAAGAATTTGTTGGAACTTGGATTTAACAAGTGACGAGGAGGAATGAGTTGGAATTGGTGACAGAAATGATGGTGCTATGAGGAATGTAGCATCTATTAAAACTGATGGTTACAAAAAAAAAAATGTTATTGCGAATACGGCAAGCAATTCGTTATTTGTTATTAAAAAATATTGAATGGAGCAAAAAACTTCCTTATATATTGGCAGGAAGGAGTGATAGAACTGCAATACTACAAAGTTTGAAGAATGAAGTGAAATTTTGATAGTTCTGGGAAAATATAATTAAGATCAAATTTAACATTTTAATCTTCAAGCGCAACATGAAATTGAAAAACTTAACAAGTTGAATATTAAGGAGCATACTGAGATTTCAAGATCGCTTAATTCATAAATATAGATAAAAAGCAATTAAAATGGATTATTTCACATCATAATTATGCTATTCTATTGTTTTTACACAAAAAATTCTATACACACATTTCTGTGAACAAAATCTATAACCAAAAATTCATTCTTTTGCTAAAATTTCTAGGTTTTATTAGGCGAAAGGAAATTTGATTCAAAAGTTACCTACTGCACTGTTCTCAAATATTGCAGTCATAGTCGATTTCTAAAGTTTAATTAATGAAAGTTTCAATAGAAATATACCAAAATATATATTTCAAACAATACAAAAAAAATTTGTTAAAATGTAATTAAAACATGAGATAGATATCCGAAACATGTAATTCTCAAAGTCGCTTCGTGAAAGATTTTCAGGACTTTTTTCTTCATTGAAAATTAACACAGCTACATAGGGATATAAAAGACAGCCTGTCAAAATGGTTCTTACAACTTCAGATAACACTACCTACAGTCTCCATTTTTGAGAAGAAACCCGTTACCCACGGAATAAATTTAATCAATGATCATTTTTCAATCGCACTCTGGCCATGATTCTAGTAGTTAGGTAAATTTCAGTTTCGAATATTTTTTTTTCCATTTTGTTTTTTTTCGCATTAGTTTGAATGTCTATCACACATTTTCCGAACGATAAAAACTAGATACCAAGTGAATTGTTGAAAATTTTGAAAGTTATTTGAAAACAACTTTTATTTAAGATTTGGTTTAGCCTTTGACCGTATAGTACTGAGCCAGTAAAGCTCCATAAGCTCAATGTACTTTTTTATGTCAAGATATGTCGGCGTAAAAGAAGGTGATCCAAAGGTACTTTGTGCGTACTTTTGATGTTTTGCTTGAGTTCACCAATTTAGAATACATTTGATAAAGTCATATCTTAAATTCACAAGGATAGCGTACATAAAAGTAATTTAAAGTACATTAAGTGGTACACAATGGTTGTCTATTTAGCGGCGGCATGTTTAACCAGAAATTATCCTTCTTTACTGGTCCAGTACCATATAGTCAAAGATTTAACATGAGAACTAGTTGTCTTTTTTTTAACTTAAATTTTTACGAACATTAGATAATTATTTTTGAAAATTGATTAATTGGGTAGTTGATGTGTTAGGAAGGAGTTAGTCTGGATCCTTCAGCCTATAACCTCCAAAGATGAATTTTATAATCGCACGTGAAAACATTAAACAGACAAAACTCAACACACTCCATTTTGGTTCCGACTGTGACGGTAGTTATTCTTAAACTTACGACCTTACATTTTTGAGATCAAACACCTGAACACTCAGCCATGCAGATCTCTTCAAATCTTCAATAACCTGTGTCTATTTCAATGTTGGAAGTGGGTAGCATAACGTAAAACAAAAAAAAAAAATTATATTCATTACATAATCAATTTTGACATTTTTTTGCCGTTTATCTTGAAATTAGAACTTGAATGAACAACAAACTATGAAATAATGAATTTTTCCAAAAAATTTCCGGAAATGGTGCCTTCATTTCGAGGAGAGGCTACAAGTAATACGTACGACAATGAATGATCAGCAAATGAGGTTTGATAAAACATGTTATTTTGTAATGAAGGGATGGATAATTAATTAAGAATTCGAATTTCTCCATAAAAAAATCTTGGAAAGTGAGGAAACCATCTGCTCTATTTCATATTAATTAATGTTTCTTCCACGCATCAAATACGGTAAGTGTACATTTTCCAAAATTGTCAAATTTTGTAATGGCTGCCATTCGAAAACTAGTAGACCGCTTTCATTCAAATTCAATACCACCAGTCCTTAATAGTCCCCAAATACCATAAAAATTTCAAATTAAAATCTTTTAATTTACTGAAGTTATGGTGATGACAACATGGTGGGTTTGCAAAACTTCAAGAATCCCTTCCTCCGAAACTACTGAATATGAATCTCAAAAATTTCAACACGAATGAGTAATTCATGAAAGCCTCTAAAACTACCACAAATTTCATTGCCATAGATCAAACGCTCTACAGAATCTCAAAAAATGGCAAGATTAGAAAAAATTGGAAATAAATATAAATATATTGTGTGCAGAAGAATTTGAGTGATATATATATTCGTGATCTACGACACAGAATCGGCGCATTTCCACAAGTTCCGCCCCCAGGCATGGCTAGTATCAATTGTGGTGTAGTGAACTGACTGCAACACACGAGAAAAATTTCAAAAACTCAATAATTGTAATTTCCTTTAAAAAATAAATAAATTTTTCAAATTTCAGCATAACTACAAGACTTTTTAATTTTTATTCTCCTCTCCTTTATTCTGGATACCCATGCCAAAAAAAAAATATTTACCTATACATTTGAAAAAAGGTTCTGCACCACACCGGAAGAAGGAACGATGCCGGCCATGACCACGACCCGCCACTGCACTAAATGCAATAGTTGTATTTTCTATGGGAAATACATTATACGAACCCATCATCTCCTTCAAGTATTGACTGAGTCTGAAAAATGTTAACACAGGCGAAATTTAAGAAGAATTATGTTCTTATTTTTCCTTTTTAAGTCCATTTTGCGGTCAATTTTTCTCCAGGAAACCTAATCTTATACAGTTTGTTTAAAATAATTGGAACATCAGAAGTAATAGAGAGAAAAATGAAATGAACCGAACTGGGATTAGGGCAATAGAAACAACACCAAGCATTAGCATTTTGAAAGGTAAAGAAAATCGAAGCTTGCGTCCAGCGACAAAAATATAAACATTCAATCACACGAACGTTTCTTCTAATTATTAAATTCCTTTATTTTTAACTACATTCCTACATTGAAAAATACGTTTTTCTCATCAATGGTCATAGAAAAAATCTTTTCTTTCTAGTTCTTAGCGAGAAAGGAAAAATATTTTCCCTCGTACAAAACGATAACAAAGATATGTAGATGTAGCACTCGAGCATTGTGTATCATTAACTCGGAGGTATTACATAAATATGAGAAGTTTTTGTTTGCGAACCACCAACTTAATTACCCTCAGCCAATCAAAGATATGCAAGTTCATGTTTTGGCGAAAAGAAAGAAAAAAATGTTCATTACTGTTTTTCGTTTTCGTTTTCGGTTCGGTTCTCTCATAAAGAAAATCTTCAGAAATAATTAATCAATTTTCATTCTTTCCACCTCAATCATCGTGGACCTTAACCGAAGAATGAATAATCAAAAAATTTACCTTTGGATTCCCATTCATTTCTGCCCGATTTTTTAATACCGCCAATTTGATTTGACGCCCGCAGAGAGTACATAAAATAACTGTTTAATTATGTTCACGGTACCAAATTTAAGAAGCAGAAAATGATCATAATAACAACAAATAACAACAAAAATAGTAGTGCATAAGAGGAGACCTAACTTAAAAAGAGAAAAAGTAGCGAAAAAAAACGAGTTCGTTTTCACAACACAAGTGCGGGTAACTACCCATTCTGTTTCTTCTTTTTTTTTTCAGATTACATTTAATTATACGAGATTACTGACTTGATTATTACAGTGACAAGTTTATTAGAACGTTTAATAATATCACATACTGCGACTGTTATAATTATTATAATAAAACCCGTTAATGATCATTTATTAACGAATAACGTGATAAATTCCACCACCGTAATGGTAGAGGAGAACAAAAAAGAGCGAATGGAAGTGAACGAGAGATAGAGGAAAGACAATAGGAATATCGTGTAACAGCACAAAAATATTACGGTATCTGACGGTCATTTCTTAAAAGTATGAGTATCATACATTTTTCAGCTGACCGTACAACAGTGAGAATCCGTAAGATAATACACACCACTGCAGTGTGGAAATAAATACAGCAGAGGTCAGAAAAAATGCACCAATAAAAAAATGAAGGAATATGAGATAGCGGTAAGAATAAGAATCATATTGTTTTGTCAGTATCGACAATTGACAATTAAATCTCGAGTTTTATTATCAATTTTCATGCAGCCGAAATTACTTATACAAGTCAACTAACTTTACGTACCTAACTGCAATGAAGGCTAAATTCGATTTTAACGAGGCATGCTCTCATTGCCCACGACCAGATACTGACATAATTCCAACAGGACAAAATTCTGTACTTTTCATAAGTCATGATTATTATTCACATAGTTCACGTCGAACTGCTTACCTGAAACAAAAAAAAAAAAGCAAACAAAAATTAAATACTCGAAGTTCAATTCGTTACAAAAGACGAATACTCAGCGTCACAATTCGAGGCATATTTTTACTCTGAGGACAAAACTTGTCCTACAGATATTTAAATTGTAACAAGTATGAAAAATAACGATAAAATTGGATTTAATCCGCAAGAGAAATCCACAGAGAGGAGATTGGAAAAGTGGCAATCGCATATCTCCCATAAATTACCATATCATTGATAAATTTGGAATTAGTAGAGATACTGCCGCGCAAAAGAAATCTCTGTAATTTTTCCTGAAGGTCACAAGTTTTGACTATAATTATAATACTACGTATGGACTTCTCGTACTGATAATAGTACCTAGTTTAGCAAGCTTTGTTCGGATGAGTACCATAATCTATAACCACCATGCACTGAAAAGTGAAAAACCATATTTTAAATTCAATATCCAATTTCGAAATAAAATTCGAACAAATTATGAAATTCTCAACCAACGAACATATGAATTATACTAGAGGGACAATTACGTCGTTTTCAGTGAGGCTGCCATCCCACTCTATCAAATCTAAACCTGCCATTTGAAATGTTTAACACGAATTTTTAGTCATAATTCATTTATTTAAAGAGATAGAAATTTTTTTGCAACAAATGAAATTATAGAAGAAGCTTCAAGGAATAAAATGAGCTTAAAAGCAAGACGTTTAGGCCATTACAAGCCAAGAAAATTCAAGATGATACAATTATTGTGCATCAATTTGGTTTAATTTAATCCTAATTTAATGTTATCTCTAGATTTAACATTAAAGACAATTAATGATCAGACTAAAAAACAGCAAATTCTTGAAAATAAGTAGTTATAATTACTTGTATCAAAAGAGTAAAGTTGACCAATAACAAAATTAAATCAATTTAATGCATAATTTCATTGTCTTCTTCAACTTTCTCGGCTTCTAATAGCTCAAAATTCTTGTTCTTAAGTTCATTTTATTCGTTAAAGCCTCCTATAAAATTTCATTTATGATAAAAAAGGAACTATAGAGTTAAATAAGAGAATTGTGGCCAAAACTTTGGGTGAAAACGCCAATTTTCTATGATTTTTTAATATACGTATATGTTCAATGAAATGAGGATAGCTGGCTTCACTGAATAACGTGTAAAACATAGTGTATTCTACCTCTAGTATTAATTCATATGCTCGTTGTTCTCAACTACCGAGATTCAGGAACAACATTCAATATGAGACATTTTTCATTCCCAGTATTAAGCGTTAATCAAAAAATCTGATGATATGCAGATTGTAGATCTGAAAAACACGTTTGTTCCAGACAAATTTTTCATCGTTAGCGGATATATCTTACCGCTGATGGATAGATTGAGATGCTCATATTTATTTTCAACGAATTTTCTCAAACTTGAGACCTATCTAGATCATTTGTGTCTACCCAAAAACCCCTAATCTGAAAATTTCAGAAACATTGTCAGTCTAGTTATTCAAAACACATTTACATACATACATACACATACAATTATTACTCGTATTATAGTATAAGATAGGATTACGCAGAAAACTCGTTATTATTAGCATCCAAACATCTCTTGAAACTATTTTCATACATTCGAATTTTATCAAATTAAAGTGCTGAAAGTCCAAAACTCCCAGTATTATCTCAATGATTAAATCATAATATTTATAGAAGTGCTGAACTTGTTTATCATTATTTATACTGAAGAGGTTGCTTCTAGCTGTTTGATTAGTTAGTGGACTTGAAAGTATGAGAGTAGTTTGAAAGATGTTTGGACGCCGATTGTATCAGTTAGAACAGTCCATACGTAGTAATATATGTATAATCAAAGCTCACAAGAATATTAAGCATAAGCATTGAAGCAATATTCACTCAAGTAAACACAGTTCTTATAGGCGAAAAAGAAGACTGGTTTCATTTCTATTTTCATCACCAATTTTTGATCATTCGATTAATTTTGAAACTTAAAAATCTGATGATACTCAATGAATTAACAAAGGTTTTGATGGCATTTTCATGTAGCCTATTACAAAAGATACATTCAACATTTGAAAACAAGCTAAAGAGCTGAAGAAAACCTATTACATCCAGGACAGTGTAAGTTATCTTATTTACATATGCAAAAAAGACACGCCATTACCTTACGATGTAACATTTAATCTGGTGAAATACTATATAAAAAAATTAAGAAAAAAAATTAATAAGCTACGCTAATTTCGTATGAATTGAATCAAGATTACTCACAGTCTAATGAAAAAATAACTTATGAGTTCGAGGTTCAATTTTTAGCTTCGGTAGTATAGGACAATTTATTAAACTTTATCTTTCCTATTCAACCAAAATCAAGACCATTAAATTTGCCTCGAGTTCATCACACGTTATTTCAGCGCAAAACCCACACTTTCAGATATGATTATCAAGTTTTCAGACAGAACATGGTAATTGTTAACAGCGAATTTCTCAAATTTGTTGAAGATACTTTTAACATTTTTCTCTACATAGGTACCCTAAGCGACTACGGACACATCATATTATATGTATATTACTACTCTAGATAGAATCGTATTAAGGATAAAGCCTTGAAAAAAGTTTTCATTTTTTAGGATGCCCTGTGACTCGAAACAACAAACAAGTATCTGTTCCTCGAAAATCGAATAGTAGTAATACATAATTAACTGCGACTAATCCTTGAAAAATCTATGCCAAGAAATAACTTAAAGGAAGAATATTGGCTCCGAGTGAATGTATGCGGGCAGTTGTTAAATAACCGTCTTTCAAATAATTGAAAAACACCATTGCAACCGGCACAAAGAAAAAGAAAAATAGGCAGCACGAAAGCGCCGCACATCCGAACCTATTTTAAGAAGCACACAGAAAATTCAATAAAGAGTTGCATCTTCGGATATAGTATATGCGGGTCCTAAGTTTAAACACCACTAATTAGAATTTCCCATAAAAAATTTCAAATGAAAAATTATAATTTCCTTTACGATATAACCTGAGTGAAAAGCAACAAATGAATGTTTTAAGGTGCGTATTCCCTAGGCAAATGCTGTGAACTGTCGCAAACAAAATGTACCTAAAAATACAAATACTCAGTGGGTGGTAGGAAGAAATTTTCTTTGTAATCCCACCAGTCACTAACTTCTGATGGGAAACAGAGCGCACATTTGTGGTGTTTGGAGAAATTCACTTCGCGAATTTGCCCTGTTTCCACTGTTTGCGCGCATTTCTTCGTGCCAGTTTTCGTCAAGTGAATACGCAATTACGCACCTTTAGAGAAATATGGCGAAAATCATTCCACTTGGTTCCCAAGAACAAATATTCACTGATTTCCCTTCAACTTTAAAATCAATTCCGCAAGAATTAAAAATAGAACGCACGAAAACGATATGGGATTTTCGATTTTTAGCATTCGATATTAGGGTAAATTACCTCTCAACACATCGGTTTCATGATTCAGTGAATCGATTTTGGTCGTATTTTTTTCGAATGACACGGCGTCTTATCTAACTTTAATTTTTCAACAAATGGTCGAAATAACCGAACATCACTTCATTTCCAAGAGTAATACGAAGAAAATCGATTACATGGTTCTGATGCAATTTGTAACAAAGAGAAGGATAATTTGAAGCGTATAAGGGAACAATGGGATGATTATAAATGATGGACATCAACAACGTCAACCGTGAATCGTAAGGAAATTTTTCAGAACTCTACACACGATATACTGTCCGCAGGATTTATGAAGTTTTAATCACGCCTTTTATTTGAATGCATTTTCTTAAAAATATTTTAGTTCTAAACACACCAATGAGAGAAGGAAGCTATGGAGAGATGAAAAAGAGCATTATCATTAGTCAGAAATATGAATAATAAAATCAAATAACTAAATGAAGGAAATACGAATGAAAAATAACAGCTTAAATTAAAAAATATGGTAAAAAATAAGTAAAAATAAACCCACATTTCAGTCAGCATGGAAAACAATATTAATAAAAAGAAAAAGTCTCACAAAATTATACATGAAATAGCAAAATAAACAGTGAAGTACCGAAGAAGCCTAGAAAACTGGAGTGTGGGTGGAGCTATACAGTTGATCACAATCAATATTCACTAGGTTTTAAGAATCAAATTCTTTTCACAACAATAATAGACAACTTTTGGTAAACTCTTTATTCATCTAATCATTGCAAAATAACGAATACCTTGCGAAATGATCACTTTTGAAGCAAAAGCATATAATTATTAAAACAAGAGAAAATCCATTTACAAAAAGCTTCATATTTCAAAATTGAAGGCGATATTGGGTTTCAAATACTGAAAAATCACAATTTTCAAACCATGGCATCAGAAATATTCAACAGAATACAGTTTCTGATAGAGGCAAACGGAACTACTGGCTACGACGAAAGAAAAAAAATTATATTACTGTAACGTATATTTTCGTCTATTTTTAGAAATGACGAACATATTTGTCCACACATTTTCAAACACCAAAAACGTAGATATTTATCAACAATAATCATCCTATAACTCTTTATAAACAACCACTATATTACCTGAATTCAATTTTACAAATATAGATATACCTTCTGTATATTCATGACCTAGTTGTGCCTGTCCCTCGAGTACTCGACCAGTCAGCACAACCCTATAATAACAACACCCTACCTCACTTTACCTATCCGACACGTACGTTTTCATACCCTGAACGAGTATATAATCCCTCGATTCAGTGGAATAAGACACAGTTCCTCGACAGCTACTTCTAAGTACCTGGAACCTCTCTAGTAGAAGTCTCTGCTGAACAGATAGTCATGCTTGTTGAATTGTGATTGTATATGAATAAATATTAACGTATGTGTATGTACTGTGATGTACAAATTATTATTTTATTAAATGTGTAAACTCACTCGTGTGTTTTAAAAATATTATTGAGACTCTAACATATGTTAAGGTCCACTATAGTTTGTGGATGATAAACTTGAATTTATTCTAGAAGTATTACTGCTTTTAAGTACGTGATATTTCGTGTATGGTGTAACACTGAAAGTGGTTCTAACTAGATACTTCACCACCTCTTTTGGCCGTTACATTATTGGCACCCAACTGGTCTGCTATTGCAAATCGAACTCTCACTCTAGTACCTATTCTACGGAATTGCTTATCCAAGCTGCTGTTTCATTTCCTTTGATCCGAAATACTTTGCATTAACCTTGAAATCTCTAGTTAAGTACTCAATGAGAAACGCGTAAGGCGCGCTCTTGAGGAAAGGAAGTAAAGGCTATTTGCAAGTGGAAAAAGATCAAAAGTGAAAAGAAAATCCAAACTTCAAAACCAACAAAAGGATATTTATTATACAAAAAGTTGAGAAAAAACAGGTGTATGTACAGTCAATGGTGAAGAGGGTTTCGGCATCAAAGGCGGCAACGGATCAATCAAGCTCCTGTTCAAACAAAAGGAAAAAACAAAGTAACAATTAATATTAATTATAATTCGCGTCCCTCCCTTAAATATAAGTTTTGTTAAATAATTATAAGTCGCGAAAAAATTTATTTTTATGAATGAAACTTGGGAAAACCTATCCGAACCCAATACTACTAAAACAAATTTAATTTGGCTTATCGAAGCTAAAAATCTTGAACTAATTAACGTGTGTCAAAATTTAAATATCGAAGTTGATAAAAAATATTTTTCTCGTATAAAAACCCAAGAGGATATCCTACTAAAAATTAAATCTAGTAAAGAAATTCAAAAATTATTAACCCCCAAAAATATAAAAATAATTTTACAAATGACACGAAAACCCCGTGAACAAATTCCCGAATTAAAAAATCCAATAAGAAAATACTTTAACTCTCCCAGTACTTCAACTCCACTTTTGGAAAATTTGGATAACCCCACTCCATTTCCAAGAGTTAGGTCAGAAAATAACCTTGCCAATATTACTGAGTGCTTAGAAAAATCCGACGAAGATTTTCTCAGCCCAGAAATAGAAACTAGAATTCTAGAAAATCCCTACATTCCCTTAGAAAATAAAATGTCAGGAAAGGCTGCAGTAAATATCAGACCTTCCCTATATGGGCACACCCCAACTGAAGATATCTTGTCATTTTTAATTGGTTTTGAAAATGAAGCAGAATCATTCAATTGGGATGCCAACATGAAATTCAAAAAAATAAGAATTGCATTTTCTGGCCTTGCTAAACAAATGTTTGAAGATAGAATTCAAGCAAACCCCGAATGTAACAATTGGCAAAATACGAAACAAAAAATTCTGGAAGTCTTTACTAGAACCAAACCCCAACTATGTGAAATACTGTACGAAAGAAATTATAATGGCGAAGCTGATTTCCCTGCGTACATTATGTTCGTGAAAAGAATTTTAAAACAAATTGAACCAGATATCTCTGAAGAAAAAATAATCGAAAAAATAATGCCTAACCTTCCCAAAAAAGAAAGAGTATTTTTAATAAAAAAGGAACCAAAAACAATTCAAGAACTCGATAAGGCCTTCTCTAAATACTTAGAGTTTAAAGACAAAGTATTTGGACATTCGGATCCCCTCCTATGGAAAAAAATCAAACAACTCGAAAAAACTATTGAAGAATTAAAAGCTGGAAAAACAGAAAAGAAAACTGATAAAAATGTAAACTCAGTATCATCCGATCTACTCTGGAAAGCTGAGATGGAAAAAATGAGCGCTGCAATAGCGAACATTTTGAAATCTCAGGAATCCAGAAAAAATAAAAATCCCCAAAATAAAAATAATAATAATGAACAAAATAATTATAATCAAAATCAAAATCAAAATCAAAACCAAAATCAAAATAGGAATAACAATAATACTAATACTAATAATAATAATAATTGTAACGGCCAAAAGAGGTGGTTTAGTACTGGAAACTAACCTCTTTTGGGGCGATTACACTTCCTTCGATATACGATAATATTCACAGGAATATTATAATATTCGAGAATTATTTTAATTAATTGAATTTTATTATCCACAACTATTGTGGACCTTAACTAAATGAAAGACTTTAATTAAATTGAATCACACAATAAATTTTATCACTTTACTTTTAAAACACAATATTAAATTTACAAGTATTCATTCACAGTCTAAGACTGGAAGAATATTGCAGGTACAGTATACGACTGACCAGTTTATTTACAATAAAATATATTACACTATTACGTAGTGTCAAGTTTACAATTACATTTCTATACAATACAATACAATTATTTTAATGAAAACCAGAGTTTATATACCTGTCAAGGTATATGGTTTTCTATGGTGTTGAGTGTAGAGTAGGGATTTGCTGATTTAGGTATTTAATTATTTCTAGAATATTGGGGTACCAGAATGTTCAGGTACTTGAATATTCCATTAGAAAACGTGTAGTAATTGTTGGCAGGAAGTAACGATACTTTCGCCAGTTGACAGTACATGTTAGGGAAAGAATTTGCTTAATAAGAAAAACGTATTTTTCTGTGAATGAAATATGTACGTCTATATTAAGATATGACGAACATATTCGTTACAATAATAATAATAATAATAACAATGGCAATTGGAACCAGAATCAGAACTGGAACCAAAACAACCAAAATAGAAATTGGAATCATAATCAAAACTTTAACCCTAATTATAAAGGTAGAAATTTTAACCCAAACTTTCGTAGAAACAATTTTCCCAGAAATAATAATGGATACTACTCTAACAGAGCTCCGAATTGGAACCAGTTTGGCCTCCCAAATTGGAACTCAAACTGGAATAACGCTCCAGCATGGTCTGGTATCTCATTCAATACTCCCCAAAATCACCCTTATGTGGCTGCTAATACTCAAATGATTGCCCCTCCAGCACCATTAATGGCAGCCGCACAACAACAAAATTATCTCCAAACATCAAACCCCCAGGCCTGCCAAAATAATTACTCAAAAAACTAAGTGTCCCCCTAACAGGTGATCCGTCAGCTGTAAGGGATGTCTTGAAAAAAGAATCGAAACAGGTTAACAATGTTAGTGAGGAGAAATTTCAAAATAAAGGGTACTGCAGAACCAAATGTAAATTTCACCTCCCTTTTGCCATTTGTGGTAAACAGATACTTAGCCTAGTCGATCCAGGTTCGGAACAGACACTTATTGATGAAAAAGTTTCAAAGAAAGTCAATTTTACGGAACCAATTCTACCAACTAAAATAAGATTTCGTGGTGCGGATAGTCAACCTCTTGAGGTCATAGGAGTAACCAATGTGATTATTTCCATTGATCATTGTATTTACCCACATCCCACTTTCGTTGTCCAAAATTTAGTAGAACCGGTCATACTGGGTTACAACTTTTTGTCAACCCATAAAGCCAAAATGGACTTCTCGAAAAACAAATTCACTTTACCATGTGATGATGAAGAGCGATGTTTTGACATGCCTGAATGTCACAATTACCCTATTGAAAAGGAAAATAAGTTACGTTATGTTAAGCCCTTTAAGTATTATGCACCCCAAACTTTTAAAATTGAGGCAAATTCAGTGCTAATTGTAGCAACTTTGCCTGAGCACCTGGAGTTTCTGTGTGAAACATCCATGGAAGAAAAACACAATTTCTTTATAATCGTATCAGAAGACACGATAGCGGCTGTAAATCATAATAACAGACCTCACGTGATCTATAAAGGCGAATACTTAGGAATATTCGAATTAAGTAGCGCAGTCGAAATTAATTCCTGCCAAATAGAAAAAATAACTGAAACGACTATTTTTAAGGATAATTGAGGAAACCCTATCCCGATTAATCCAAAGTTTTCACTTGAACAAAAATTTAAAATGTATGAAACAATTAATGAATTTAATAATATTTTTATGGGAAAAACAGACTAAGTCTCTGTCTGTAAAGTACCCGAACAAGTTGTCCGAGTAGACGACGAAACTCCACTGTGGCGTAGAAATTTTAAATTCTTACACGCAGAATATAAGGCCCTACATAAACTGGTCGATGACCTAGTAAATGTAGGTGTCCTAAAAAAACAAAAATCAAAATTTGAATCTCCTATTTTTGTAAAAAAGAAACCAGACGGAGTCTACAGAGTATTAGTAGACTACCGAAGAATGAATCAAAGAATTATTATGGATAATAATCGTGTTCCTACGATTGATGTTATTTGGCCGTACTTAAGAAATAAAAAATGGTTTACGACGATTGATTTAAACAGTGGATATTTACAAATTCCTCTTACGGAAGAATCCAAATAATACACTGGAATAAATGTGGATGGAATTGGATACGTATTCAATTCTACCCCAATAGGCCTAAGCATTTCCCTGTCCATTTTCCAAACCATCATGGATGACATATTCCATGATATATTTTGGAAAAAAATGGTATGTTACCTGGACAATATTTGCATTTTCGGAGAAACTTTCGAAGAATGTCTCAAAAATACAAGAGAAGTGCTAAAAAGATTAAATGAAGTAAATTTAAAAATAAAAACAAAAAAATGTCAATTTGCAATGAACGAAATTGAAATCTTAGGACATACTGTCCGATATAATGAATTACGCCCATTAAACAAAAACATTGAGGCTATTAAAAATTTAAACCCCCCGAATACGTTAAAACAATTACGATCATTTTTAGGATCGATAAACTACCACAGAAAATTAATCCCCAACCTAGCTAAAATTACTGCCCCTCTTACTGATTTATTAAGAGGAACAGATAGCAAATCAAATGCCAAAATTAAACTAAATCAAGAACATCTTGAAATTTTCGAAAAACTAAAAGAAATAATGATTTCCAAACCTGTATTGGTAATTTATGATCCAAAATTGGAAACCTGTGTAGAAGTTGATACTTTGAAAATCACATTAGGTGCAGTGCTGCTGCAAACTAATCCCGTTACGAAGCATAAACATCCAGTTGGATACTTCTCAGAAAGAGTCCAACCTGCCCAGTCAAAATTATGTTCTTTTGACTTGGAAATGCTGGCAATTACAAATGCATTAGCCCATTTCCGTGGATACTTACTAGCATTACGCTTTGTAGTATACACAGACCATAAGCCTCTGATTTATCATCAGAAATTCAATACTCCAAGCCCAAGATTAATTAGATTAATCTCAAAATTAAACGAATATAGTTTCCAAATTAAACATATCGCCGGACAAAATAACTATATGGCTGATATGTTATCTCGTCCTCATGACAAACTGGACAAAATTACGTTTGAAAAAGGTGAATTTTTAGTAGATAAAAAATACGCTCTCCAAGATGAAGGAAAAAATGTGAATACTCTATGTAGAATTCACGACTATTTAAATCCTGTGTTTTACCAAAACCAAAATACGTGGTACTACCCAAGTACTACGTCCCAAAAATATTATTACCCCCCCTTCCACCGTATCAACATTCCCATATTATCCTGTAGCACAAACCACAACCCCACTGAATGGATTTAATCATTCCCAAAATTGTCACAATCAAACTACAAATGTAGTTACCAGATCTGCTCTTAAAAGAGAGTCAAATCTCGATAATCAGATTGAAATAACCCCTTCTGTGACTCCCAACTCCCCGCAAATTTCAAATCCCAATATTACACCACTTCCCCAAACAGAAGACCAAACTTCTGAATCCCTCCAAAAAATCGAATTACCTGAAAATTTAAAAACAATGCAGGAAAATGACCTGAACTGGAAAAATGTGATCTCATTATTAAATTATAATGTAATAAAAAAGGATAAAAATAAAATACGAAAACTAAATCGTACAATACAATTATACTTTCTCGATGAAAATAATGTTTTAAAGAAATTACCTAACCCAACTTCATCGTATGATGAAGCGGTTACTGTAATCCCTGAAAAATTAATTCCGGTAGTTCTAAAAAAACCACATGATGATCCGTTGTATGGAGGTCATTTCGGAATTAAGAAAACAAAAAATAAAATAAAAAACCAGTTTTTCTTTAAAAACATGGTACAAAAAATAACAGAATATGTATTGTCATGTCATGAGTGTCAAATGGCACAAAATTCCCCGAAAGAGGCTGGCTACCTCAAACATATTGAAATCGAAAATCCTAAACCATTTTCGCATTTAGAAATCGACTTCATAGGGAAATTTAATACCGAGCATGAACACTCGTACGTGCTTGTCGGTGT
The DNA here is from genome assembly GCA_011428145.1 of Ericerus pela. Classification (NCBI taxonomy): domain Eukaryota; kingdom Metazoa; phylum Arthropoda; class Insecta; order Hemiptera; family Coccidae; genus Ericerus; species Ericerus pela. Next base: position 513,195 of record WOFM01000502.1, read on the forward strand.
TGACAAAAGCACAAATTTTTGTACCATACGTCCAACAAAAAACCCAAATGCTCAATGCGTAATTGAGTATTTGAAATTTATTTGTTATACGTATGGCACACCCGGAAAAATTTCTTGCAACAACAGAGGTCATTTTGCCAATGAATCCGTTTGCGAATTCTGTGAAGAGAATAATATCAAAATTATTTACTCATCTTTTTATTCCCCCCCCCCCAATAGCAAGGACTTGTTGAAAAAATCAATTGTGTCATTAAACAATCACTCTCGAAATACGACCATTCAAATGAAAAAGAATGGATGGAGACCATTAATAAAATTATTTTCACGTACAATATAAGAAAACTCTGGAAATAAAATAACTCGTGAAAAAGAAATTGAAACGCTTCTTCAAACGAGAGAAAAAATGCCGAGCTTAGCAAAGAAAGCAATCGGAAAAAAACGCAAAACATTATAACGCGCACCACAAGATCATTGACTTCAAGCTAAACAACCTTGTTCTGCTGCGTCAATCAAAAAACATCGTGAAAAATAAAACTAAATACACCGGACCACATAAAATTGTTAGAAAGGTCATGGATCTAAATTACATAATTTGTATTAAAACGGACGATAAAACTGCATATGACGAAACGGTGCACGTGCGACGATTAATTCCGTATAAACCTCGTAATATTAAAGAAACAAATACCGAAATAAAGTCGGAAAAAAATTACGAAAATCTCAAAACCCCCATCCCAACCCAAATTTTACCTAAACCAAGGGGTTGCCTTCGGAAAAAACAAAAGTAGATGTTTGTAAAGTATATTACCTGCACCTACTCGTTTTTTCATTCGCGACTTTTCTCTCTCTCCCCTCTCCCTCTTCTTCCCTTCCATTCCCCCTGCAAACTTTCACTATTTTAAGGTATTTCTATGTAAAAAAAAAGCGAAAAAAAAAAAAAACTTACCAGCAGGCCATGTGTCAGCATATCCTGACAGAAAATCGGCTAGTTGCTCCCCATCAGTGGATTCACTGCTCTCGGTGGACAATGGCGAGGCACGGTTATGAGCTTCTTGATCATCCGATGATACTCCTTCGGCCGAGGACACACTTTCTTCAATCGACGGTGTGTCACACAAAAACGAGTACACAGTCGGTTCATGAAGAAGCCACCCACTTCTTAGGGACATCGCCCGACTACGTTCAACTGCATCGTAGTGTCTCACGAGATGAAAACCACGCGACGATATCAACATCCCCAATCTAGGCTTATAATGCTGGTTGATAAATTTTGTAAAACTGGATCCATCTGGCCCTACTAATAGGTCCATGAGATAGTACTGATTGAGATGGACATATTCTACGGTTACGGTATGATTACTCTGCTGTGAAACACTGAGTAATCCTACAAGTAACCCAGATAAAATGCCCAACCCAACCAGTCCCCGGGTATTTAAATTTCCTTTAAACACTAACCATAGACCCGTAGAACTGAACTCAACAGTGAAGGATCGAGGATAAAAAATCCTCAACACAAATAATAACTCCTTCGCAAAAGCCTCTGACGAAGGACAGCTTACAAAATGAACACTGTGGCTCCAATAGCCAAGATCCTCCTTGATAACCTCGTCCGAATTACAATGAGGCTCGAAATCATTTAAAAACGAGTTATGGTTGGAAATGGTAGAAACATGGTAAAACAGCAAAAAAAGCCGATGTAACGCAAAAAACAGACGTGCCTCACAAGGACAGTCTTGAAATGGCCGCATTTTAGAAAGAACCTGGTCCCCGAGTAACCAAGTTTCATTTACTTCAACTGACCCGGTGGAAGTAAAAATGCGATCATTCATGTACATAATGACCATTGTTGAAAAAATGCACAAACTACCAAAAACAAAAAAAAGTGAAATAGAAATTACAGAAAAAAAAAAAAAGAAAAACACTAGTGGTTGTAAAAACAGAAGCACGTCACAAAAAACCAAAGTTGTGCAGACGAATAACTCAACTAAAGTACGGACACAAGCTACTTTATAATTAATAAACGCTATTTTCTCTCCTTCCCTACGTATCAAAAGTATTACGCTTGCCAAAACTAAATCCACTCTTTACGCTTCTCTAAATTGTATAAAATTCCTGAAAATTAAGACCAATAAAACAACTAAATAATTCAGACGTTGCATTTTTTCTGTTTCAGAAAATGTATACGAATATACTTTTCTATTTCGCAATAATTATTTCCTCGATTACTATGGCGCAAAGAACATCGTCTGACCCATATAGGATTATGACGGCGTCAACTGGCGCTTATTTTCAAGAAATAAGCAATATTTTCATATACTCTAAATCTGCCCCAATAATTTACTCTATTAAGCTAGATCTGCATGAATCAGCAGACAAGCTATTAGCAACAAATTTCAAACACCGGTTGTGTAATGAAACAACCTGGAAAAATTGCAAATATGCAGAAATGGCAAAACTTCTAAAAGACGCAATAAAAAACCTTAAAGAACAAAATACCGCCATGATTCAAGACTTCTATTCAATGCCATCTTCCATTCGAAGCAAACGAAGCGCATTCACTCCGATCAGATCTTTCTTCGGATGCGCTACGCTTTTGCTGTTGAGTGTTAAACTTTAGAGATGGACAAAATTTTCTGGCTAATGAAATCTCGTTGAAAGAAGAATATGACATTATAAAAAATCAACCGTTGACTGAACATGCAGCGTTAGTAAATATATCCACTAACCTGCATAGTTTTATTGATCATACAAACAATTTTATGACAAAATTCGTCTCGCATACAAACTCTTTTATGGAAAACTCACTAGAAGAACATGAACTTCTAATCTCTCTAAATTATATACAAGGATTCTATTATACCTACCTTATAAACACGTTAAGATTATCAAACATCCTAACGTCTTGTAAATCTCATATGATCCCCTCTTCAATTATTTTGAAAGAAATATTAGGAAAAGACATACTAAAACTTTTGGAAATTACAAAAAATCTAGACCTTGATCTAGCAATTCCCATTAAGGATATTCAAAACTACTATCATGCTGAACTTGTAAATTGCAACTTCTTTGAAAATACTTTAGAATTAGAAATCAAAATTCCCCTAAAACAATTAGATTCTAAATATGAAATTTACGACTTCATTCCACTCACATTCAAAAGTCATTCTAATGAACTGTGCAGCTGGGATCAAGAACCATCTCTGATTATTCATGAAATCAGAACAAACTCTGTATGTTATATTAGTGGAACTAATCTCCACTACTGTAACTTCGATAAACCATTATGCTTCCTTCCGTCTAATAGAGGAAGTAATAAATTGTCTTCTTGTGCAAAGAATCTTTTCTATCAAGACTTAAATCAAAATTTATTGCAATCCTGTTTGTTCAAATGTAGTCCTAACAATAACCAAACATTAGTGCATCCTATTGGACACACCAAATTTGCTATCGTAAACTTCAATTCCCTCGTAGCAACTAATTCCATTACAAAAAAATCAGAGAAATTAAAAATCAATAATAATTCCCCCAGAACCTTTATTCTGGACGTACCTTGTCATACTTAAATCGAAAATATTGACGAAAATAATAAAAATACAGTAATTATCCCAATAGAAATCCCCTGTCTCTCTGAATCATTGGACGAGACTATTAAAATTGAAAATCATTTACCACTCCTGTGGACATATTTTTCCAACTCCACGGAACCTTTTGATCTTGCCATAGACTTAGCAACGACAAAGGTCTATAACCCCTGTAGGTTTTGTCGGCTCGGGGAATCGAACCTGGGACCTACATATTTGCCAGCTAAAAGCGGTGAACTTAACCGCACGGCCATTTCACCACCGACTATAACTGGCAAATGTATTTTATATTAGACAGGGTATGGTGGTTCCCACACACTCCCCCCCCCCTAGAGAGACTCAACACGAGTTGAACGACATTAGATGCTGTGGGAGGTTGGGCGTAATCAGAAATGCCTCTTATTCCTATACACACAGGCTTATACTACCTATACGGGTTCTATTTCCACTATATAGGGCGCCATCTATCGGCGACTCAAGTTACGAAGGAGAGTTGTGAGTTCCACCATGCACCACTAGAGTGTGTGCATGTCCAGCACACGTCAAGGGTCACCAGATGTAGGTTTTGTCAGCTCGGGGAATCGAACCTGGGACCTACATATTTGCCAGCTAAAAGCGGTGAACTTAACCACACGGCCATTTCACCACTGACTATAACTGGCAAATGTATTTTATATTAGACAGGGTATGGTGGTTCCCACAACCCCAAATGGAAAAACTTTGTTCCCCACACTGTTCCCGTTAACGACTTGGAGAACAAAATTAAATCCATCGAACTACAAATACCTGACCAAAATTTTAATGATTACATAACTTTTGTCAATGGGATGTTCGTATTGTGGTTAATTACAATCTCGTTTATTTTAATTTTTATTATTGTATATTTAAAATTAACCTCCTATTGAAATTGTGCTAATTTAACAAAAAGCACAGCATTGTAAAAAATTACGCAAAATAATACGATATATTAAGTACCTATATAAGATTGATGATCTTATGAATAAGATGAACAAAAACGAAAATTGAGAATGCTTTATTTCTAAAGAATTCGAACAAAAGCCGTTTTCGTATTAATGTAAAAGTAGAAAAAATAATTGTAAGCAAGAAAAGTGAACGCGACACAAAACGTGTGTATAGCATGAAAGCTGTTAAAACATAGAAAGGTGAAACAGGTTCAAATAGGAAAAGTGCGTGAAGCGGATAAATGAAGGAGAAGATAAGATGTAACAAGCTGACAGAGTGGCGACGAGTAATCTTTCACCTATATATACCTAAGAAAAAATTTGTTACTCATAATTAATATTCGTAAAATGTTTTATTCTAAGTATATATTCTCGCATTATATGACATAATTTTAACCACACATAATTAATAAGAATGTCTTTCTCTGTTTTTTTCTCTTTTCGTACTTGTTGGATAGACTTTGGAAATTTTTTTTTCCTGATTTTTTTTGTTCCCCCCGGAGAATTGTGTAACGTATATTTTCGTCTATTTTTAGAAATGACGAACATATTCGTCCACACATTTTCAAACACCAAAAACGTAGATATTTATCAACAATAATTATCCTATAACTCTTTATAAACAACCACTATATTACCCGTATTCAATTTTACAAATATAGATATACCTCCTGTATATTCATGACCTAGTTGTGCCTGTCCCTCGAGTACTCGACCAGTCAGCACAACCCTATAATAACAACACCCTACCTCACTTTACCTATCCGACACGTATGTTTTCATACCCTGAACGAGTATATAATCCCTCGATTCAGTGGAATAAGACACAGTTCCTCGACAGCTACTTCTAGATACCTGGAACCTCTCTAGTAGAAGTCTCTGGTGAACAGATAGTCTTGCTTGTTGAATTGTGATTGTATATGAATAAATATTAACGTATGTGTATGTACTGTGATGTACAAATTATTATTTTATTAAATGTGTAAACTCACTCGTGTGTTTTAAAAATATTATTGAGTCTCTAACATATGTTAAGGTCCACTACAGTTTGTGGATGATAAACTTGAATTTATTCTAGAAGTATTACTGCTTTTAAGTACGTGATATTTCGTGTATGGTGTAACACTGAAAGTGGTTCTAACTAGGTACTTTACCACCTCTTTTGGCTGTTACAATTACCATGTTTTGTTTTTTATCTAAATTGACAGAGCTGGAAAATATGGAATATTAAAACAGTTTAATTTTTTGGTGAAAGGCCAAAAAGGTGGAATTTTTGATTTTCTGAATTTAAAATGTATTCCAATTTTGTCAGTTTTGAGAAGAGGAAAAACCTGTCATTAGTTAAAAATATTTTTCAATATTCGAAACACAATAGTGCCTTCAGTTTGGAAATATGCAACTTCTTATGCGTGAATTTATTGAGTTCTAATTTCTAATCCACATTTGGCAACCATCTAGATACCTGGTATGTCCGTATATATAAATGGTGAAATAATGAAAATAGAACTTTTCTTTAGAATAGACTGGCATTGTACTCTCTGGTGTTTGCAATAGTTTTGACAAAAGGCTGATTCATAATTAATGGGAATTAGAACGAGAATGGTAATGTAAATTGAAACAAGAAAGATAATTTTACTTGAGTGTTCACAAAAAATCCTCAGAGGAGATCATAAATAGATAAAAGGAGATACCATGCAGGCGCAGTTTAAAAATCTGAGAACAAGAATGGGAAAAATGAACTTCAACCAACTTTTCATCTCACATTCTCCTTCTTGGCTGAATGTGAATAGCTCCATTACAGTTTGTATTTCTGTATTTTGCATTCGCATTAATTGTGAAACCGCTTTAAAATTTCAGACAAAATTGGTTACATTTTTTTTGAAATTGACATGTCAGTTTGAAATAAAATTAAGGAAGGTCTATTGTACATTCTTGTATTAACTAGTCAGTACTAAAATTAACCGAATTATAGTTCTGACAGTAACATAATATGTTAATATTGTGATGTCCAAAAAAAACATACATCCCGAGTATTGAGGTTTGAAATCACCAGGTGAAGTATATCAAGAAGTCTCGAGAAACCATAGAGTTGAAGCCACAAGTCAACTCAAACAGTTAGGCCACCAGCCTACCAGCGAAAGTTCCCAAGACTATGAAATATGTTGGGTAATTTCGTATAGACGAGTTAAATAAGTAGGCCAACTCATCAGTACAATTTATGTTTAATACAGTAAAAGTTACTTACAGTCAAATAACATGTATATCTGGTCGTGCAGTTGTTAAAATTTGTATTGCCACATGGTCTTTTGATATCCAACAAACCAACAGATTCCAACTAAATATACTCGTTATTGGAATTAAAAACGGTTATTAGTTGAAAAGAAAATGGCTCGGCTAACAATGTTCACTTTTCAAGTTAATTTTGGTATAAACAGTTTATGAAAAGGACTTGAATGTTGAAATCAAAAGATGTAGAATGTCGTGAATATAAAAAGTATTCACAACGAACGAAAAACGTTGATGTCTAAAATAAAACTAACTGTTCACAGTGGTATCAAATTTGTGAACAGTTAAGGAGATGAAATGTTAATTCATTGGTGATCTAATTACAGGAATTTTATCTTGTGCTGAATTCGATGTATTTGTCTGTGGTTTTAATAATAGTATAACCTTATAACTCGTGAGCTGTTCCCTATAGTAAGTATATGTACAATGGTTGAATTTAGTGGTGACATGAAGGGAAAGCTGTGGGGTTATAGATGTCTCAATATATGTATCAATTTTAGGTTTAAACGCCAAAAATTGTCCGGGGTGAAAAAACAAAAACCATAACCAGCCCCACTCTTGGGTGGTTTTATGAGATCAGTTTTATTGAGTGGATTTGCATAAATAAAAACATATGTAAAATATATCAAGCCGATAAATACAATAGTAATCAACCAATGCACATAAAAGAAACTATAGTTTCAGATTTTTAGGACGCTGTAAGAAATCCGCCCCATGCTTTTAGCCTTGAAGCCATACATGGCACGCAAAACTGAAAAAGTAGAAAAATAAAAATAAATAAATTTCCGATTTTTCTTCATTCAGTTTTTCGGTAGAGACCAACGACAGCTCTTTTCAACAGAACTTCCCACCAAATAAACGAGTAAAGAAACGTCCACGTTAAATTAAAAAAATTTTTGTTCTAACACCCATAATCAACGACGAACTTAGGCATTACATCCACGCCCGAATGGCGCGAGCACGAATAAGCTTTTCAGTTTCACGTTAGTCTTCCTTCTTTTGAATATCGAAGCTACAGACAATTCGAAGAATTTCCTAATATCTTATTTACGACGAACTTCCGCAATTTCTTACTCTTCACCATGCTATAAACTTCAGAAATAACGCTGTCTAAGGGAAAATACCTAGGCGAACAGGTACTCTTAAATTACAGGATGTTCAGAAAGGTTGATACCCGTTTCTATGAGTCAAATTAATAATCTAAGTAAAACATACCATTCATACTTGAAACCAAAAAATTAGCTAGCAAATGAAGGAAAAAAGTTACCTATATCACCTACATGAGTTTCTAGGCTTCAGTTACATTTAGATGTTTTTGGTTTTTTTTTCAATCATACAGTAGAATTAATATATTAGTAAGAATAACAAAATACATATTTCTCAATGATATTTTTGATTTGAAATAACCATCATGTAAAATCTCAAATCTCAGAAAATCGGAAAACTTGAGTAAAATTATTAAAGTAGGTAGGTAGTTTTTTTTCTGTTCATTAATTTCAATTGTAAATTCACCACCGAATTATTTTCTCTCAGCTTTAAAACAAAAGTGTCAGCAAGTTCCCATGAGTTCTATCAACTATTTATACAGTGCGTCAGCAATAAAACACCCTTCATATATTACATGATTGAATGGCATCATAGAATTCGGGCAAAGACGAGCATGAACAAAAATTTTTTCAGAATCGCTAAAACATCTGATTAATACAACAAACGTTTAAAATAAATTAAAAAAATAAATTAAATTCGGGAAAAAAAGTTAGAATCACAAACAAAAACCTTGTTATACCTGCTGAAATATTGTAACGAGACGTGTCTCACTTTCGATACGCTATTTCAAGTCATGTAAATTACTGCAAACTCTATCTTTTCTCTCTGTCTGTCTCTCTCCCCCTATTTTTTTAATTTATTTATTTTTTATAATGTATTGTACTGTATACGGTAGTAGTATTCTTTTTTTTCAGCATGTAATTCGAAAATCGAATTTCCGTTGAAATACAATCAAGAATTGCACGAAATCGGGAAACTGATTCGATACGCCGCCGCGAAGCAAACAACTTATGAGTGGACCACAAGAGTTAAAATTCGAAAGCTAAAAATGGTGACGAATTCTAAATACAACATAATCAGACCGCCTAATAAGTATCCGCAGCAAGGCTAACGCCCTCTAAAATGCACGCTTTTACACTCATATCGTAGAATAGAAGCAAAACAACAATCACCAAAGAACAAAACAATATAAACCTATAGACTATATCGGTAGGATAAAAAGGAGGAAAAATCGGGACAGGAACTACCTACAAAGAAGATCCATAACAAGATCCAGGGCCGGCATTATTTAAGTAGAAAGCTTATGCTTTCAACAGTTTGAATTTTCCAACTATAGAAACTCTACAGTCGGAAAATAAATGTACAGTACAAGGGAGCTATTCCACTAATATTTTATGTCGTTTGAGTCATTTCAGAAAACTTAATCGAAATAATTAGTTGGGAAAAAGATGGAGTGCCGGTCCTGATGAGATCCATAATTATGCAGTCTCATAGAAAGAGACAACTCCAACAATTTATTTCTTCAGGCTCTTTATCGAGAACTGGGTGCCATTTGCTATGACTAAAATTGATCGCCGAAACATATCAAAAGAAGATCATTGAAAAATAGATAAATGTCTAAATGACTGTATTGATTCGTCAATAATCAACGATTCTTTTTCCTGAGTAATCAAAAAAATTGTTCAATGTAACTAAACGAGCTAATGCTCAACAAAAGCAAGTGTTCTCGAGAATTTTTCTCAATCTTGACATCTGGCACTTCCGAATAGAATAGCAATTTAAAAGTTTAATAATTATAGATTATGCAGTTTTACAATCAACCTGGAATTTACTTATGAGTTCATCAAAAATTAAACAAATCTATAACCATTACAAAGAGTTTAATTCCAACATGAAGATCTCCCTCATTTCTACTCGCCCAATGAAAATTAATTTTACTTTTCAACCTCTATTTATATTTAACTAAATTATGTAGGTTATGACTGTTCAATAGGTTCTCTCCTAGGACTGTACCACCCGCATAAATTTATTATTCAGCTCTCGTATCATCATTTCGCATACCTCCTGCTAATGCACTTCCCTCTAAAACCGTTTATCAATGTAACACACACATAGACCACATCTGCATAAAATATAACCTTGTATACTTAACTAACTGTCTCGACAGTCGTGTATCTGTACATACATACGGTCAACCAATGCCAGCCTTCGTACATTTCGAGCCTTCACACTAAAACAGCGACAAACACGTCGTAAGTACTTCATAATAAGTCTCCATAAGTCTTAGTTGCAAGAAAACCTGTGGTTTTATGAAAAATTGTTACAATTGAGGAGAAACTTGTTTTCAGAGTTTCGTTTAGAGAATCGAATTGAGGAAAAGCATAACTTTCATGCTGGGCAGAGAGCTTTGTTCACATTACTTTGTTCAGCGTTGCCGTAGAAGGGTAACCTCGATCGAATAGAAGTATAAACTACTGAAATTGAATAAATTCATTATTATCCAAATGGCATCGCGATAGTACACCTTTCGAAAAAAAGTGTCTGCAAGATGACAACATCAGCCAATAACTTTGCTTCATTTTGTGGTATGCCAAATCGGTTTTCACCTATTTACAAAAATTTTGGTTTTCATCAGCTCCTACAAGTTTTCAACCAATCACTTACCTGAATTGATTCACAGAGTACGTAACGAGATACCATACACATGATATCTGAAGATGAAAACATTGAAGACATAGATGTTTTACCGATGATAGAATGATTATGTGAAATTGAAAAGTTGTCGAAATAAAAGATTAAAACAAAAAACAAGCGGAAATTTTGAGTATCAAATTGATAATAACCCACAGTGAGAAATTCCAAAATTCACTGTGGGGGAGAAAAACCGGAAGGGAAGACCCAGGGTTTGTTCTCACCGAACTCGTGTAATATTACGTTTTAAAAAAGGTTTACTGAAGGTCGAAAAATATGCCCAACATCATTTTAAATTTTACCCCATTTTCTCTAATTTCCCCCTAGAAAATTCACCCATTGTATTTATACCATTTCTCCATGTCACTTGACCTCGTTAGCCGGACATTCTCAAGAAAAAATCAACGAGTCGAAAACAAAATACCAACTATATTAAAAAAGAAACACATACCTTTTTCAATACATCAAAATGTTCACGTAAGATGAGAAGCATTATTAAAATAAAAACGAGACATATTACGAGAAACACAAGGTAGAATTGTAGGTGAATTCATACATCGATCAAAAATTTTTCTAAGTACAAAATCGGAATAAAAAGAATAAAATATTTCATGAAGACATTACAAAATATATTAGACTTGAACGGACAAGAGTTCCAAACGGAGTGATTTCTTCTAATCTCAAAAGGCTAGAGCTAACCAGCAAACTCGTGAGAGAAGGAGAAATCACTTTTATCTAATTTAATTTTCGATAGTAACTTGACAATAGGCCAAGTTACGAGCAAAAACGAACTTAGATATGGGGAAAGAACGCCAGATAAGGCCTTCTATTCATCAACAGACGAATGTAACAAATTATCTGTTTTGAGAATTCTATGGATACTTCAATTTGGCAACCATAAATATAGCAATGCAAGAGTTGATTGGCGAAAGAAACGAACCATTGACTAACTCAATGACTGATCTGTTTCACTCATCAAGTGAGGGAAAATATGAGTGTTCAGTTCATTTAGTCTTGGTGTTTAAATTGATTGAGGTAAATGAACTAGTTATTCCAAAAAAATTGAAGCTTCAGGTATCATCTGTTTGAGAAATATAACCTATGTGAATTAGAGCAACTGAATAAATTCATTTCGTTAAATGAATCAATCTAATCAATTATAACTAATGCAAGCGAGAGAATAGGTAATTAGGTCTTGTTTATTTAAGTCATTGAAATGATTAATTCGACTGAATCAAAACTCAATTAATCAACTCATCACTATTTTCGTCAAAGTATTAAAAGATAGAATTTTTCACATGCCGATGTTATAAGCCACGACTGTTCACTCCCTCCCATGAGATTTTCGAAGTCTATAATTTAGCCCAAACATATATATATATTACTAAAGGGCTTGGCGCCAAGCAGCCCAACCCCCTTTGGTGGTGTTTTCTCAAGACGCTTAGTGCTTCGAGTTTTGAGTTTTTATGTAATTTTTATAGAAAATCCTCTCTTTTGTGTTGATGAGCGGAATTTTTAAAAATAGGTCAAAACTAAAAGGAAAAAAAAAGGTTAGACTACAGTGGGAGTAGCCAAACTAATCGTCACCATATGTGTCAACATCCTTGTTGTGCGAACATCGACAAATCAATTACCATAATTATGTATAACTATATCATTCTAATATAATGAAGAAAAATAAATAAATATGGTTCGTTTTTTGGTTTGTTCCCCTGTAACTTCCGAAAGAGGGAATGAAGTATAACGCGAGAAGTTTCAGTCAACGCGCAATGATTTTCCGATTATTTTAAGACCTCATTTGTCATTTCATCTTAACATAAGAACTAAGATATTTCTCCTTAAAAAATTGTGTAAATACATTTTATGGAAAAATGGTCAACAAAATGGGTTTCACTCTACGTGGCATGATTCCCCCGAGTGTTTTAAGCCCCCATTTGTTGTTATATCACATATACGTTCGAGATATTCCACTTTAAGTGATTGTCTGACACCATTTTATAATAAAGAGAAGATATTGTCGGCAAATTAAGTTGGTATCTACGATATTTATTTTTATTTTTGGCTAATTTTTTTTATAGTAATTATTTTAATTTTCATCAACATTCATTCTAGACCGCATTACGGTAAATACCATCATAAATAGACGTAACAAATTTTAAAATTCAGGAAATGACTGTGGAAACTGTCCTGACTAAGACGCGAAAGGATAATCCCAAGACATGAGGTGCTGTGTCCCGGGCACATACGGCATGCGAGCATCACTCTACACCCTTTCATTATCCAAATAGCGATAGAAATATTTTAAAATTGTTCAAACACTGACTTTCAGAAGAATCGGTCTAACAATTTCAAATTTATGGCATACTAGCCTATTTCGAACGATAATTTTCGCACTGATTAGAACGAACGGTTCAAAAAATTATTTTCAAATATTGTTTTAACATGATTATGAGGACTGTCTTGAATACTTCTACTCACACCAGTGTTTGAAAACGTTTTCGAGGGATCGTAAGCGTGAAACAACCCAGCTTCAATAAGTACAAAGCAAAAAAGAGGCAATATTCAGTTTAGTAGAATATTGGTAATCGTCAGTAGATGAGTGTTGTCGTAAAAACACCCAATTCTTTTATTTCCTTACATTTTTCTACATGAACTTAAACTTCAAACGTACAAACAACACAACACTTCGAAAATACCCACGAAACAATGTAAGCACTACGCGACCAGCAACCAAAGTATATTCGTTGACATTAATTTAGAATGCATTGCATATAATCGGCCTGAGAATTTATCCACGCTAGCCAATTCAAGCTAACCGACCAGCAGCAATCGTTGCAAAACACAGACAAACGTGTTACATCGATTAAATGCGTTTTTCCGAGAAATTAAGATGGTACTCAGCGGTAAAACAAAATATACGAGAAAAAAAATGAAAAAGAAAAAGTTACATCGGGATGAGTAGATAGTTACAAATAGAAAGAAAAAAAAAAGATTTAAAAAAAAAGTAAAACAAAAGCTTACAGCGCTATACCTCATATCCATATTTGAAATCATGATCACGGTCGATTAAACTACTTTACAGAAATGGATGGAACTAGTAATCGATGTAAATGTGAAATGACCGTTTAGAATATTAAAGCATTCCTGGCCAGAAAAATGACAACATTTTCTGATAGTGACACATACATAACACAAGCTTTGACTCTTCTTGCACAAGACCAAGATTGTAAAATTATAAAAATAACATTCAAACAAAGTTTCAAAAACATAATTAACACACGAGTAAACTACCAAGTCCTGACACCAATTTTTACAATTCAAAAATGCCCTCTCTCTTGATTTCCCGGAATACAATTAAAAAGAAGCGATCCTTGATATCGCAACCAACTGCGCCGTAATAGGAAAAGAGATATTTCAATTCTGTAGTAATTTTTTGTTTTACATTCTTCTCGAAAACTATCGAATCAATAGTCAAACCTTCTACCAGATTTTCCCATAAAAAAGAAATAGCCTATTTCTCATAAAAATTTTAAGCCGATCTCATTTGTAGTTTTTTGAAACCGTGAAAAGAAAATTTTCTCCAGTAACTTTTTTTAAGGTTTTTTTTTTTTCAAAACTATGGAATAAATAGGTGCCAAACACCTATCAGACTTGCATTTCCATAAAGACTGGGTCTCGTAAAAATTTCAACCCAATCTATTTTTTATTTTTCTCAAAATTGATAACACAAAATTTTCTCTAGCAATTTCTTATTTTCCAGTTTTCTCAGAAACTACAGAATCAATAGTCACCAAACTCCTATCAGACCTAGGCACTCTTATTAGACAGTATCTTTTGCGAAAGTTTCACCTTGATCTCTCTTGCATTTTTTTCAAAACTGTGAACAGTCATATATATGTATATATACACTGCTATTTAGTACAAATTCTCCTCGGTACCAATACTTAAAAACTGAAATCACCATGAAGTTATGCAGTTTCTCGACTGACAAATAGGTGAAATTTTTCTCCAGGTCCTCCATGATAAATATATATAGTAATATTCAGTGTTTCCCGTAGGATTAATTTTATAGAACTACCAAAAGAAACAAAAATCCGAATGACCCGCCAGTTGAGAAATTAGATTTCGATTAAAATAGACAAAATTTCAAATTATGTGTAGGGCTGATTGCGTTCATTATAGGTTTCAATAATTTTTTATCAAGTTGAAAATTTCGAAAACGCAATTTGGAAACTAATGGACGAATTTTGCTTTCTCTGAACATAACCGAAATGTAGATCCAAAGTATGCACATCTCGAATTTCGTCCTAATCCGTAAAAAATTACGCCTTGTCACCAATGTCAAAAATTTCAAATTCAAACAGCCGCCATTTTGAAACTAATGGGCGGACGAACTTGACTGACATATGGACTCAAAGAATACTCATCTTGTTTGAATTTCGTAAAGAAAGACGACCCCCAGTTTGTTGACAAATTAAATTATATTCCATATATACGTATAAACTTTTTAAAGGAGGGTGGTTTTGAGGATTGGGGACCAATATCAAAAAAACTATAGTGAAATTCTCCCAAAGTCGTGACCCGCACCCTCATTATGTTTGAAAAAAAGATTGCCGCCGGGCAGTTCTTCAAAAATAACTACATACGTAATTTCAATTAATTAATTATCGTAAGCATAGTTTGCCACTTTTCATCTCACAGGAGTCAATTTGAGGAAAATTTTGAAATTGGTTATTAGCAGCCCGGGGGTTTAATTCAGACAAATCACAGAATTAGTTTTGTAGGCAACAAGAGCGTATCAAGAAAAAAAGGCTTGAACTCTAAAAATTGTTTACTTTTATCAGTTTTGTGATTTTTTGTTGTGAGGGAGGTCAGAAGATACCATTGAGAATGTGTGGACTTTCCCCTAAAAACGGAGCTATATACGCCAGTGGTAGGAAATTGTATTTGTTAGTGATTTGAACAAAAAGCTAGTTGATGTGTCCGTAATTAAAAGAATTATTGGGTAATATTTACAACCCACCAGAGGATGAATTTAAAAAAATAACAAAAATGTTATCAGGAATTTGTATTTGAAATATTCTAAAGAAAATCTACGTTATAAAAGGAATATAATCTTAAAATTTTATGTTTTTAGGTTCAATAGTTTGGCAACGATTTTAAAAGTAAGTTAGAGCTTGTTCCTTTATAAAAAATAGAAAGAAATGAAATTAAAGCTGCAAAGTTGCCGAGAAACAGATTCAACTAACGGTCCTATACCATTCCTACAAATTAAGAAAAATAAGCCTACTTTGGTTCCTTGGGGTTAACAGAATGCATGGGCGAGGGGAAACGCAGTATACACCCAAAAAACAAATCTGCATCATTATACTGAAACGGATTTGTCATTGATCAAGATTTGATAGAAAATGTCCCATGGGGTGAGGGGTGAGACTAATTCTGAAGCATATATATATTCATACATATAATTAGGTCAAATTGGGAAAATTATGGCAATCTGTTTTTTTTTTAGTGAAACGGATAATTTTCATCGTACCTAATCCTAACCCTTTCATAAGGTGAATTTTAATTTTTCATATCCGTAAAAATGGGGATTTGGAGAATATAAACGAAATTATCTGATTAAATAGTTTTATTTCAACACAACTGACTACTTCATTCAGAGAATGAAAAATTAAATGAAGCAAACATTCAAGCCTAATTAGAAACGTGTAATAACTCATTCTTCGACTAATATTGGATCTCTTTCACAGACACAAAATTAAATTGCAGCTGACATTCGTATTTGCGTTCCACCATTCGAAAAAAGGAGATTCCATAACTAACTATTCTAAGCGAACGAAATATTGATCGTCCCCGATGTTTTTGCACAAATTTAAGCAAATATTGAAACCATTATTTTTCATTAAATGCTTACATTCATCAAGAGCGTATTCTACATCTATACTTTCTGATTTCTTCTCTCATCTAATAACATATGACGGCTTTCATTTCAATCTTGTGAAAAACCTCGATAATATTATCACCCCGATGTTAATTCTTCCACATGTACAAGAATTTTAATATCAAAAATGGGAAATTACGAACTCTTATTTTCCTCGCTGACGAATACGTAGCCATAAAAGCGAAATGAAAAGAATTTTACGCCAGGAATTTCGTCCAGCATTCAACTTACAGACGTCTCTTTCGCCAGAAAGAGAGCAAGAGAGAAAATGAGCGGGATTGTGAGAGTGTGCTTGACAGAGAGAGGAAAAACGGATCTTAATTCGAATGTTAATCATAGATTAATTGGGTACGTTTATCGAAAATATTTGCTTATTGTCGATGCAGATGAGAGTGAAAGATATTGCGACGAAAAAGTGTGTCAAGGTACGTCGTGGTTCGTATAACTTACATACATGTATTTTACATACACACTTATACTAAAACATGCAAACTAAAGTAGGCGAAATAAAACGGGGAAAAATTAGAATAATATAACGCGTACGTTCACACACATACACACCACGACAAACGTCATTATTGATCCATATACTATTATGTAAGTGCGGAATTAGCTATTTTTAACGTTTTCAACTAACCGATTCACACCGATTTGCTAATTTTTTTCTTCGCATTTGTCTTGTCGAAAGGCCAATGCAGGTAAAAGAAAAGACTTCAACGATAACAGCAGGAAAAATGTATTTAATAATTTCACAAAAATTCTACAATAGATTTCGGCCAAAGGAGCTTACAACTGTCGGAACGCTTAAAACAATTACTGGAAGTAGCACCAACTTGCCCTAAATTTTGGTTATTCCTTGTGTCTTTTAAGGATAGCGAATAATCTGAAAACGATGGTTTTTTCATTCCTCTTCTTCTATCGCGTAAAATTATGATTTTGATATTATTTTTCAAGTTGACAGCATTGAATTTGCGATATCCGATCTAAGATTTTCACGATTAATTCAGGTTAACGATAATAATGATGACCAAGTAACGGTGAATTAAGCTTAAAAATAGTTTGAAAATGAAGTTTTTTCCGTTAAATATAACTCGATGTTTAAAAACATTGAGTCTTAAAAGTTTTTGACGTATCGGAATGAACATGAAGCAGAAGATACACCGCGTCTTGAACTTCACAATAAATTATATTGGCAAAAACAAATTAAATCAAATTAGAATAAAAATAAAAGAAGTAATCTATGACACAAGGATCAAAGAAAAAGAAAACTTCTAAACTAAGCCT
The DNA here is from genome assembly GCA_011428145.1 of Ericerus pela. Taxonomy (NCBI): domain Eukaryota; kingdom Metazoa; phylum Arthropoda; class Insecta; order Hemiptera; family Coccidae; genus Ericerus; species Ericerus pela. The sequence goes on from WOFM01000502.1 coordinate 530,990, forward strand.
TTTTACGCTGAAAAGGCGTAAGTTGAATGGTGCTTCTACAAGACCTGTGTTCTTTTTGAAAGGTTGAGCTTCCTGTGTTTAAGACTCGAGAAAAGTACAACAAGAAATTGTCAACGAAGGTCATGAATAATCGACCATTCGTCAATTCGATAAAATATAAAATAAAAACTGTCTACAGACTATAGTTTTGTAATTCGGCATTGATAGTCCACTGACTTTTCTGAGAAGTAATTAATATAAAATTTTTCACTTTTACATTACCAAAAACTAGCCGTGACCGTGCGAATAACTCGCACGAAATAAGAAAAATTAAAACATTGTTACAGTTTCGTCCATCCGCTTTTGGCGCAATTAGTTTGGATCCACCTTTATTCTTTTTTCCCTTATTCTGACACCATTTCCCCAATTTTGAAAAATATTAATAGCACTCCGGTATTATGCTCATCAAGCCTTTCTGTTGATATCTTTTTCATTGACATTCATCCATCCATTCTGACGCAAAAGGGAAAAATAGGTGCTGTAACCTTACTTTATTAATTTATATAATTATTATAAAGGTATAAGATAATAATTTCGATAGAGTAAGGCTAGAAAAGCTTTACTTGTGGGATTAAGTACGTCCAAAATTGTATGGTTTCAGTTCGGTCAGACAAATCAATTACAATTTGGTTGTGTTAGCAGTAGTTATGTTATGTATGGTCTGTCGTCCTAATTATTCATCATATCAGTTACACAGCAGTTATTAATGAAGTTACAATATTTTTGAAATTTTCTCAATAAAATAAAAACTTTTCGGGAAAAAGGAGGAAAATACAAATAAACATTCACTGGTTCAAAACTGGCAACCGATAGGATGTATGTGCTAGGAAATCTGAACCTATTATGCTATTCAGGCCTGTAATCACAAAAAATGAAAAAACTAGACAACACAAACTTCGCAACACTATCAGTGCGTATTTGTAAGAAGTTTAATGCTAAAGTTATTCAATGGATAAAATGTTATCACTTTAATCCCAAAGGCCATACATGTCGTTTGTGGCAAAAGACGCAACTTTATTTCCCAGATGCTTAAATTAGCTCAGCATTGCGACACCAACATTTTCATCAACTCATCTGAATATGAACTGGCCGTATTCCATTACTATGTTGATTTTTATTTTAACAAATTCATTCATGCAGTCAGCACTTACTAATAAATTTATACCGCAAGTTTGTATTTCTTCGATTGGAGCTAAATTTAGTCATTTTTCATACACAATTAATATAGGAATCGTTTAACACTGCCACTAGAACTGATTGACCAAAATGTAAGAATGAAAACAATCTTCTTTTTTCTTTCATCTAGATGCAAATACTCGAAAAATGTATGACTCCACTACAAGGATGGATGCAATTATGCAATACATCAATGAAATAACATTTTTCTCAGCCCTTAAGGCAAATATCAAAGTGGATTAAAAACAATAAAAAAAAACACCGACCACAATTTGGTCTACCAGCATGACAAATTTTCAACTCAAACTAACAATTATTCCAAGAACAACTAAAATTAGCAATTGTTCCAAGCAAAATGAGCATGAAGAAGAAAAGTTATGAATATGAATTTTTGATGCCAATAAGTTCTTTTGATTGGAAATGAAAAACAATGTACATCCCATTCATATTTCTACCTTGGGTTCAATTTCAATAGCAACTACTTAAACTAGGGCCAAATAGGACGCAGGGGATTGAAGTTGATCTGTGCTTATTACTTCAAACTGGAACTCAGGCCTGCGTCACAAAAGCGGCAAAAGTTATGTATTTCCATGTTTTTAATTTCCTCGACTGGTAAATTAACGTTGAAAAAAATTCTAACGCAGTAAACAGCTCCACCAGAAAACGTAGGCTTTCAAAAAAAAAATCAAATTACATTCAAAATTGAGAAGTGTTAGTAGGTACTAATATAAATCATAAATAATGATATATTAAATTGAGTAGCTATTGAATGAAATTTAGATATTTTAGAACCCAAAATTAGAATTAAAACGGGTATTTCGGAAGTACCATCCGGCAGATACAGCCGATTTGAATCAAAATTGATAATATGTTAGAATAGTTTATAGAGAATATTTATTTTAAATTATGTAGCTATTAGTTGAAAATTAACCATTTTATAGCCAGAATAAAAACAAAAATGGCGATACCGGAGATACCATCTGATTGATCCACACCAAAATGAGTAAGTCTGATTCTGGGGTTGAATACTAATGTTCGTACCAAATTTGGTTACTATCGGCCAAAAAATACGAAACGTACCGAGGTAAAACCATAAAAAACTGTAGTGCAGCAAACCTCGCTAGAAAAAGTAGATTTACGAGAAAAAGAATTACGAATTTTGATGGTCACATTAATTGTCTGTAAGTTTATATGTTTTAGTGGTATTTTACGATTGTACGAAATTTGTTAGTTGCTGTCAAAATATTAGACAATACAAAATTTAAAAGCATTATTTCTTGAAATGAAAAATTAATTAAGATGACAAAATATGGCAAATAATCATATAATTTCAAATAAAACCAAAGAAATATAATAAAGTTATGAAATAAAAATTAGAAAACATGAACATGTTAATTTTAATAAAAAGAAAACTTCATGCAAATTAGAAAAAAAAAAATGAAAAAAAAAACATATGGTTCCAAAATTCTGCATTTTATAACCAATTTAAAAACAAAAATAGCGGTACCGGCAAAATTAGTAGAGTACTATAGTGAATTAAAATAAATATTTATTCTGAATTTCGTAGCTATAAGTGAAAAATTGATCATTTTATAGCTAAAATAATAACTAAAACGGTAGTACCGGAAGTACCGTCCGGCCAATCCGCACAAAAATCAATAGGTCTGATCCTTGGCTTAGTACAAATATTCGTACCAAATTTCGTGATTATCGGACAAAAATAGGACCGGTAATGTGAGAAAAAGAAATTCACTTACATATCTATACCTATCAATTATCGTTATAATAAACGTGTAACCCGATTTTTAAAGTCAAAAATAGACTTTAAATTATTAAGACAAAATTCAAAAAAAAATTATTCAGAAAAATTCAAGGCGCATGTGCCAACTACAAATGTTTGTTGTTTCCATCCTAATAACGAATTGATCAGTGTGGCCTGGCCAGTACAAGCGAAAATGCCGCAAAGCGGCGCTTCAGGGCTTGTATCTATATATCTGTTCACCTATATATATGAATTTTAATTAACGGAGCAAAAATTTTCCTGAAGTCATGAAACAAAAAACGTAACCACCCCCAACCCCGGGGCTAATACCGCACCAAACGTAATAAGTAGATTTCTGAAGAAGTTAAGTATTAGTTCATTGAAATCAATTTATCAACCAGATGCAAGCAAATGCAGGAGCTAGAAAGTGCCCCTCGATCACAACGCCACGCAGTACTGCGTCTGTCTTCTTCGGTTTATGAACCTGCGACAGCTGTATGAGTAGTTTCCCACGCTTAATATGGGATGTCCTATCTATCTACCATTTGTCACAAAAACTGCCCTCTGTGGGGCTCAATTTGAGCATAGCCTTAAAGGGAATTGAGAAATTACTCGAACCCAAAATAAAATTTATCAAAGTATCTATACGATGAGTTATAGTTCAACTACCAGTCAACAATGTGAAAGAAAGGAATAACTTTTCTAACGATACTTGGATTTTAGAATCATTTTTGATGAATATTGACCTATAAAATATAAAATTATGACCATTCAAATATTTTTCAATTCAACGTTTCCATTAAAGTTATATAGACTATTTAGACAAGTTGACGCACTCTGATGAGAAAGCCTAACAATTCATTTTTATGTAGGTTTATATTATATATATAGATGAGTAGATATATATATATATATATAGATAGATAGATAGATAGATGCATAAAACTTCCATTTCTTGTTTCCACGGTACAGGTCGCAATTTGCATTACATAATCACGAAATTTGGTAAGAACATTTATACTAAGCCAAGGATCGTCTATATTGATTTTGGTGTGGATCGACCGGACGGTTCTTCCGGTACAACCATTTTTGTTTTTATTTTGGCTATAAAATACTCAATTTTACATCAATAGCCACAAAATTTGGAACAATTATTTATCATAATTTATTGTAGTACGCTACCAATTTTGGCCTCGATTAGCCAAACGGTATTTCTGATACCGCTATTATTTTTATTATATTTGTCACAAAATGCGTAATTTTGGAAAAATATGTAAGAAATTTGAAACAAATATTTATTGTATTTTATTGAAGCTTATCGTTAATTTTGGTATGGATTAATCGGACTTCCGATACCGCTATTTTTGTTTTTATATCGGTCATAAAATGCGGAATTTTGGAACAATATGTATAAAATTTGAAACAAATATTCATTAAAATTTATTGTAGCATGCTACCAATTTTGGTGCGGTTTGACAGGACGGTACTTCTAGTAAATAACCACATGTTCATGTTTTCTTTTTTTTTATTTCATAACTTTATGGTATTTCCCTGACTTTATTTTAAATTATGGGATTATTTACCATACTTTATCATCATAACAGACTTTTCATTTTTTTAAGTAATAATGCTTTTAAATTTCATATTGTCCAATATTTTTTCAGCAGTTAACGCATTTCATACGATCATAACATAACATTAACGCATATAAACTTACAGACAATTAATGTGACCATCAAAATTCATAATTCTTTTTCTCAACCCACTTTTTCTAGCGAAGCTTGCTGCGCTAGAGTTTTCAATATTTTATTCCACTAAGTAAGCGCTAATGTCGTTTGCGACTCAATTCCCTCCACGTGCCCTACACTCTGAAAAACTAACGACAACTTGCGCTTATTTAGTGGAATAATTTGTCCCAATCACAAAATTATGTCGATTTTATAACACTGGCTTCATGGGAGTGCGTCAACTTGTCTAAATAGTCATATAACTGTAGTTTCTTTACTTGCATGAGGCGGAACGGAACAGAAAAATTAAGATCTACGTATATGAACGTAAGAAAAATCAATGATAAGTTCAAGCTGTACCTGAATAAATCAGTAAAAGAGTTGATTATTAATGTTTTATTGGAATAAATTCCTCAATTAAAAAGTTTATTTAACAATGTTGCTGAAGGTGGTCCACTGAAAATCGGGAGTCATGCAAAATTTAAAGAACAAGATTTAAATGAGAAATATAAAAGAATGAAAAGGTGCCTTTCTTTTTGCCTGGGTAATTAAAATCTTCAAATCCCATTCGTTTGGTTTAAAGGAAACTTCAAAAAAAAAGAAATTGGTATGAAATTATTCTAAATAAGATTTAAAATGGAATACATTTTGAACAATCAGTGATTTTAATTTGATAATATTTTATAGTTGATAAAACAAGAAAAAGAAAGCAGATAACTACTCTTCGTAATCATAATGTAGTACCATCCATCAAGAGACAGTTTTTGGTAAATTCGTCATTCATTTATCTACACAGTGGATAAAATCGTAGAAGCAGGCACACCTTCGGTACTAAACTTTAGTTCACAGTTAAATTCAACTTCTACCAACAGTAATTAACGAAAAAAAATTTTATAGAAAATGTTTCTGTACCTGATTTGGTGTAAATCGGTAGTCAGCATACGAATTTATCCTACAACTCGCGGAAGCAAATGTGTGTGAAAAATCGCTTTTTTTTCTCGTCTCTTTCACACATTGCAAGGACTGTGAGGAGCACATGCACATGAATTACGTAGATTGAACATGGCCTACATGTGTAAGCTGTAATGCTTGATTTCATTTCCCACGATAGAATCACGAGTAGGTTCTCGCAAACTTATCACAAAAAAATTTTTTGAAAACGTGATAGAAACTGAAAACAAGTCAGTAAAAAGCAAAAGTATCAACTTATATTTTCTACTTGCTTTTTTTCGTTTAGAACATTCGGTATGTTTTCAAATTGAAATGTTTAATTGTTCCTTTCTTTTATAACACTCAAGAATAACAGTTTGACAGAAAAAAGAAACAGAAAGCGTGCAAAATTGTAAACTGATTACCTCAAGTCTATTCCAAAACAATAAATAAAACCGACAATTATTCTTTTTTTGGAATGAGGATAAATTAACGCCCTAATATTTGTTCGAATGTGAATTTATTTTCATTTTTTACCTTCTTCTTCTATCAGTATTCATTATGCCACTAAAATCTGAGTTTTTTAAACTCATGGGGAAAAAAGTAAAGTTGATCATTTCCTCCTCGTCTAAACTATGAAATGGACTCGTTAATTGAATGAAACTCGTACGCGATGTGGATCATAAATCGTAGAAACACATTAGCAAAATGTTAAAAACTCGTTAATTGCGTTCCAAAGAGTATAATACTGTGGAAAAAACGAGAAAAAATAATTACTGATACCATATGATGATGTATTTAAAACGCGATATTCTGAATTAGCCAAACACCTGATTCTGAACATTAAAAATACATTGTAGAAAAAATTATCACTTCTCGCGAATACATATTCATAAGTTTAAATTATTCGGAAAAATTTGAATTCGACAAGCTCGAATTGTGATAACTGGAACGAAATTTCAAAATAAGCAAGTACCAACAAAAAAAATCATTTGTGAAAATTAAATTTTTTTTCGGGACGGAGGTATCTCTATATGAGAGTTCAATTTGGAAAAAGCCATTAAATATCCAATAGAAACATAGAAAACTATTTACTCGGGAGTAAAAGAAAAGTATAGGAGAAATTTTGGCTTATTTTCAATACTGAAACAACCAGCCTACAAAGTTTCAAGAATCGACCAACCTGAGCAAATATTTTTGCAAATAGTTGACTACTATCTTTAGCATAATAAGCTATCTTCTACTGTCCAAATCTTTCAAAAAATTATTCGGTTAGTAAGAATGAATTTTTCTAAATACATTTTTAGAATAAGTGTAAAACACCTCCCACCAAAGTACCATGTCTAAAATTCTGAAATAAACATAAAGAAAAAAAGAAAAAGAATCTGTCACTTGTGGGATTCGAACCCATTAACTAGGAGTTGAAGAAAAATGTTGATGCCACGACGCCTGTGAAGTTCACCCCTGAACCCACCAAGATAGACTTGGCCTATGTAAAGGTATAGGAAAGGCGCATGATAAAATAATACACACGAACCGCCAATCGAGCTCAAGCCGATTGGCAAACGAAGCGTGACATTAGCATAGCGAAAAGTGAGCAGCGAATGGCAAGTAGTGAAATCCTATGTGAAGAAACACATAGACATGCACTCGCCAATAGACTGCCCTACCAGCCGCGCAAATACCTGCACTGTCGTATCCTACCTTTGCCAGCATGTACGAGGACTTGGCTCTCTGTATAAGGTAAAACGGACACGCAATGGGGTGTATACTTATAGAACCTAATATCCTCTGGTGGGAATCTCATTCCCACAACGCCATATAGCAACGACTAGGATAAATAGAGTGAAACTTATGTTCAAAAAGCAAGGATCTTAATAAGAGAGATAAATATTAACAAACCAAATTTTAACGCACCCAGTTGCTAGTATGAGAACTACATCACATTTTATGGAGTTAGTAACAGCAATAGATAAATAAAAACAAACTAGAACCTAAATAGGCACGCAAGTTTTCATCAAACTTATATCTAAATAAGAAAAGAACCTCGAATTAATTGTTCACTGGCCAGGTAAACACTAGCAAAAAATTTAAATGGATCGGTATATGGAAGCATTAGAAATTAGAAGCTTTTTTGGCGAGTTTAGAATTCCACACAAAAGTGGTCTTGAGTGCAAAAATTATGAAACACTGTCTTAGTCCAAATTCTTAAGAATGAGTTTTTAAACTCTGAACTAATACCAATGTCCCACCCAGAAAGGATTCACGTCACTCATGCATACATTAACATGAGTGGGCCACTTATTGGGCAACGATATGTCTATCAAAATTTCACAACTAAAAAATTGAAAAAAGGGTTAAAAAAATATGTACGCAACTCGGTCAGAGTGAGCAATTTACCAACTCGTGCAATTATCATACTCGCCAACAACTCGTGCCTGTAAACATTGCACTTGTTGAGAAATGGCTTACTTTCCTCTCTATTTGTAATTCTCACATACCCAATCCGAAAAGAACAAAACCAATGACCCGATTACTAAGTTTGGAAAATTTTCAGTGGAAAGCTTACCTGTAATCAGAAAAAGTAAAATAAATGCATATTAGATTTCGTGAAAATTAGGTTTTTAATAAAAATGAAAAAAAGTAGTCAGGATAAAGCAAAAATAGAAGAAGGGAATTTGTTGAACTTGCATGATTATTTTGAATCTATGATCTAGAATACATTTCAAATCAAAATATATTTCTCTTCCAGCAGATGACACATATTTTTGTCTTTAATCGATGTAAATTGATGTAAATAAACACACTACATCCAAAGATTGCAGGTTAAGTAGTCTAAAAGAAAAAATTCCACCCCAAATTGATTACACATACATATACAACAGGATATGTTTCTAAAAGTAAAATCTTTTTTTTTGCTTTTTACCAACTTGATTTCCTGAAACCATCAGACTGATTTTTATAATTTAGATATAATTTGAAAACAAAATGTAAACCAACCAAAAACGTATGATACTTTTGAAAGGACCCTTTCATATGATATTGGGGTACGTTTTTAAAACAGTTTAAAATGGTCCGACATCAACGACATTAATGACATCGACATCGACTATATGCGTGCGCAAAGACTTATTCTTAGGCATAAACAAAATCTAAAAAAACATCAAAAATATATATTACTTATTTGACAGGATGCTGGCTAAAAATTAAGTAGGTTCAAAATGAAGTGTCAAGGAAATTCATAATGAATATTGTATTGTAAAGTTATAAAAAACATAATCAAGGTATTAAATGATTGCTTAGCAAATCAAGATGGTAAGAAAAGATACATAACAGCAAGCCTGCTTTCCAACCATCTTCTTTCGTTTATCATGAATTATTTTTTCTTCTTAGCAATAGTTAAAAGAGATTTTTTTAAATCTCTTCTACGACTAAACCATTAAGCAACTACGCAAATGGAAATCAAATTTCGCAGAATGTTAGAATATAACATATCCAATGTCTTTACCATATTTCATGAATATTGGTCAAAAATGACACATTTTATGGCCATTAGAGCTGCACAGATAACAAATATGTTTATCCCTCTATAAAAGTCAACCTCCCTACAAGTTAGGATACAAGATTGCCTCTATAGGTAGATAAACTAATAGACACAGGTGGTGTGGTCATTACCACATCCACCTTCCACTCAGTGCTGAAAACACGAGTAAGACAGTGGATAAGGAGTGGGGTGTGAGGTACAGAAGGAACAGATAAAACCCTGGGAACAATCACCGCAAACCGCTGCTGTCACATCAGCCTTGGCTTGATGCATATCAATAGGGAAGAAGCAAGAGGTGGTGCTCAGCCAAGCAACAGTACTGATGGGAAGAGGTTGTTCTAAAATACGTGGATTAAATTTAATTTGTATTATTGATGTGGAATACCTTGTCGTGAGAGATATTCACACTAGAAGGTCTTCAACAGTATTTGCGTGTTCTGCCACTTCATACGAATAAGTATGGGAGAGCCAAATCCTCGGCGAACACTGGCGATTTTTGAGCCGGTTCTGAGAGTTTATATACCGAATTTGGCACACGCACACGGACACACATACGTATGTATGAATACGTAATTATGTCATACGTTGCGTCGTTTCCTGTCTCCGTCGAGATGATAAGAAACGACGCAGTGCGTTTGGTACCGAGTCGTGACATTACCGAGATCGTTATCAGGTAATTGATCTCGACTCGTACGATGTATCTTACCTGTACGTACGTACAGGTACGAACATACAAACGCATTCGTGTGTATTAGTTTAACGTCATAGAGACGAATATTGCCAGCCTTTGGGCAGCGACTGTCGTCGAGGGGTGCGAGCCCCTAAAACCTCATACGAGTGATGTCCCCACAGCTACTCCCCCCCAGTTTTCGCGCCGCGAAAATGATAAGTCAAGTGCCTGGGGGGACTTATCAAGTCTACTGTCTTTGGTCTCGCTCCCACTTAGCGAGGGCCAAGCCTACCGCAGCCCCGACGCATTCATAGGACTGCTTCCTTGCGTCTAGCTGGGCTTGGTAGGCCTCCCTACTTGTCTGCCCCCTTCTTCTCGGCGGTCGTTGAGTTGGAGCCGGGTGATAGGGATGGGAGCGGTGTGACAGGCGGGGGTCGGTTAACGTCAAGGGCCTCCGTCTTCTATACATCGGGGAGTTAGAACTCCCAGATGGTCTGTAGGCCAGGCTGGTGGTGAGGGGAGGGCGTGGAGTTCGCACCTCTTCCACCTGAGGTTGTTTCGTCTCCATCCTCGCTAAGGCTAAGGGCTCCGGAGGTGGGTTTGCCACTTCCGGTGCTCTTTCCGGCGATTTTGGCGGCGAAATCAACGGAGGAAGGGGGGCGGACATTATTTTAACAATATCCGCCGCCGACGTGTCCATTAGTAGTTCGTTTTCTATTCTTTCCGCTTCCTTTTCGCGTTCCAACTGCTCCTTTGTCTTTATAGGCTGGGGGGCAGGTGGTACTACGAATTGGAACGGTTGAGCAGAAAACGGGGGTACCAGTTGAAGACGACATGAGGAAGGAATACAAGTATTATGAAAAAAGGAAGAAAAAAGAAAAAAATGGTAAGAATTGTTTTCAGCTAGTTTTTACTTTGACAGTCGAAAAGCGAATGAAAAACTTTGCGAGAATAATTTCGATCGCTGCATTATTCCAAGTCGTTATCTTTTTTCGGACTTGTTCGGAGGGGATAGTGCATTCAATATTCTTTAGCTTAAAAGTTTTCCGGTTAAATTTGGTTAAGTACAAGCAGAGTTAAGCGTGTTTGAATTTTCGTACTTCGAATTTTGTATTTCACAAAGGAATGCACTCTTCGTTTGTGACGTCACGATCTATTGACTATTTTGTTATCGGTATTGTTTGTCAATAGAAACACGTTGCAATGTTTTTCTTCCGTATTGCACGTGGATTTGTTTATTCGTGTCGTATTTTTATTGTACGCACTTTTTCTCTGCTTATCTGAAGAATTTCTATTTTTGCGAATATTCCCAGATTCTCGTACGTCTTTTTATGCGGGTTTGTTTCTTCCGCTACGGATATTAACTTTTCGTGAATATTTTTAGTTTCTCCGTGCCAATCTCTCGGATTTTCGAGTTGGAATTTGGTTTTTCTGTTTTCTGCTGCCAAGGGGCCTGCCTCTTTTTCGTGGGCACAAAGGGGCCGACGGATCGTATTGTATTTTGACGATCTCGTCATTGAACTTTACCGTTTTCTTTATTTTTATTTTTTCTTCTGGTGATTTTTGTGATTTATCACCAATTTCGACTGGATTGTCCTCAACTTTCTGTGGTTGTGTTGTTTCGGACTGTTCAGTCTGTTCTTCCTTTATTATTTCCTTGTGTGTCATCTTCCTTTTTGCTCTTTGGAGCATTTTCTTGTCGTCGTTTATAAGGTACGCAGGTTTCAATCTGTCGATTGAAATCGTTTTTTGTTCACCTGCGATTAGTATCACGAAATTCTTGTCATCTCGTGATACTACCTTATAAGGACCGGCGTATGGTTTCTCCAACGAAGATCTTATTTTTTCGTCTCTGACAAACACATGAGATGTTGTGGCCAAGTGTTTGGAGACATAAACCTTTGGTTGGCCATGACGAGCTGCCTGGTTCAGAAAGTTGTTGGCGTCAGTCCGTATGTCTTGGACGAGCGTTTCGGGGCTAATTTCTTTCGAATGTGTGAAAAAGTCCCCTGGTAGGCGTAGCTCTTCGCCGAGCGCTAACTGCGCTGCAGAGTGACCCGTGTCCGTTTGGAGAGCAGATCGAAGGCCCAAGAGGATGGTTGGTAGTATGTCAACCCATCTCTTGGTGTCGCAAGCCATGATGGAGGCTTTCAAAGCTCTGTGCCATCGCTCAACTTTTCCGTTTGCTTGAGGATGGTAAGCTGTGGTGTGATTGTGTTGTACACCAAGCTTCTTAGACAGCTCTTGAAAGAGCGAGCTTTCGAATTGACGACCCTGGTCCGTGATAATGACTTCAGGTACGCCATAGCGGGCAATCCAGGTGTCGTATAACCTGGCAGCTACCGTGGGAGCTGTCATCTCATGGAGAGGAACTGCCTCTGGCCATCGAGTTGCTCTATCGATCATCGTTAACAGGTATCTGTGTCCTTGGGATGGGGGTAATGGACCCACCAAATCTATGTGTATTGTTTTGAACCGCTCCGTTTGTTTAAAAGATTTGAGAGGCGACCGAGTATGTCTTCCTACTTTGGACTCTTGGCAATTCAGGCAACTGCGAGCCCATTTGTTGCAGTCGGACTTCATCCGAGGCCAAACAAATCTTGATGATACTAGTCCAGCAGTGCATCTTGGTCCAGGGTGCGATAGATTGTGCACACTACTGAATGCCAATTTGCGATACTTTGTCGGCAGGAATGGCCTATTCTTGCCTGTACTAATGTCGCATGTTAGTAAAACATTAGTACCAGGGATTTTCCTTTGTCTCAATTTGAGAGCTGTGTCATCGTTCGACAACAGTTCTTGCAGTTCTGCATCCCTTAACTGTTCTTTAGCTATTTCAGCGTAAGGTAATTGAGACGGTGCCCAGATAGCTTCGATCCTACTAAGAGCATCAGCTGGAGTGTTGAGTTCTCCACTTATATACTGGATGTCCGTAGTCAACTGTCCTATGTAGTCCAATTGTCGAGCTCTTCTCGGGGAAGCTGGTTCTGTCTTTTGTGTGAAGGCATGTGTTAGGGGTTTATGATCTGTATACACAGTGAAACATCTACCCTCTAATTGGTGCCTGAAATGCTTCAACGCAGCAAATATTCCCAGTAACTCCCTGTCGTATGTGCTGTAGTTCTTCTCGGTTTTTGATAGCTTTCTGGAGAAGAAAGCGAGCGGTAACTTTTTGTCATTGTCCTTTTGGTACAGTGTTGCACCAATAGCAAAGTCGGATGCATCAGTTGCGACACATAACGGCAGACTTTCGTCTGGGTGAGCTAGTAGAGTTGCATTTGCCAGTGTTTCTTTGATGTTTTCAAAGGCTTTTTCAGCTTCTTCAGTCCAATCGAGTGGAGTCTTATCTTTCTTTTTATTTGTTTTGATTAATGCGAACAGCTTACTTTGTTCGGCTGCAGCATTTTTAATGCAACGTCTGTAGAAATTCACCATCCCTAAGAAGCGTCTGAGTTCTGCTACGTTGGAGGGTTTCGGGAATTTCAGTATGGGCTCTACCTTGGTCTTCAAAGGGGAAATGCCTTCGGTCGAGACTTGATAGCCGAGAAAGTCAATCTTGGATTGTTTGTATAAACTTTTTCCAACATTGATAGTAAGTCCAGCAGCGTGTATACGTTGTACGATGGTTCTTACATTCTTCTCGTGCTGTTGCTCACCGCCTTCTGAGCAAATGCATATGTCATCCAAATATGCATAAGCAAACGGCAAATCCATAAACAGTCCATTGATGAATCTTTGGAAAGTTTGTGCAGAATTACGGAGTCCAAACGGCATTCGAAGGTATTCGAATAACCCAAAGGGGGTTATGACCGCTGTCTTTGGGATGTCCTGTTCGGCCATTGGAATTTGGTGAAATGCCCAGTTGATGTCGATTTTTGTGAACATCGTTTTACCCTTCATATTCGCATTGAAGTCCATTATATTTGGGACTGGATAGCGATCAGGAACTGTTTTGGCATTTAAGGCCCTGTAGTCTCCAACAATTCGCCACTCTCCACTGGCTTTTTTGGTCATGTGGATCGGGGAACTCCATGAACTTTTTGATGGGCGGCATATGCCTTCACCTATTATGCGATCATAGTATTCCCGTGCTGCTTTGAGTTTATCAGGCAGTAACCTGCGGGCTCTAGCATGGCAAGGCGGTCCTTTTGTTTCTATATAATGAATGGTATCATGTTTATAGGTCGGATACCTGCGAATCGATGGTTGTGTAACTCCAGGATAGTCTGACAGAATCCGTAGGAATTGTTCGTCGACTTTCGTGCAACTGGATATATTGGTGTCCAGTTGGTACGCTAGCGTTTTGCCTTCCACCCATAGACCAGTATTGTTGTCTATGATTTTTCCATTTTTGAGGTCAATGACCAAGCCGTAGTGCGCGAGGAAATCCGCACCCAGGATCGGAGTTGGAACGTCCGCAATTGTGAAGGACCACGTCATGTCTCTTCGCAAACCGATGCTTACTTTGCTGGATTCTATTCCGTAAGCTGGAAGGTTTTGACCATTCACAGTTCAGAGGTAGTATTTCGGAGGAAATGCCTTTTGGTTTTTATCTACTGGCAAAATGCTCAAGTCAGCACCTGAGTCAATTAGGTAACGTCTCCTATTTGTCCTGTCCTTGATGAACAGGCGGCGTGAATACTTTTTCGAGGGATCTTCAGCCGCATAGACGACCCCTCTTTCTAGTTTGACGACTTATTGTAAGATTTACCCCACCATTGGCATCGATTGTTGCACTTGGTGGCCTCTGCGCCAAACCGATTGTGAAAGAAGCAGGATTTATCGTCCCAGTTTTGAGACCGGGGTTTGGGGGACGATGTTCTTCTTGGGGGAGTTGGACTCTGGCCCCTGGTAGAATTGCTCTTGCGGTCTCTGGACCTAGATTTTCTATCGTTACTTCGGTTGTTGCTCCTGCTTTTCGAGCGGTTGTTATTTCTACCATGTCTTGGACTATTGTTGTTACTTTTCTTCTTAATTTCGCTAGTCAGCTGAGCTATCTGGGCTCTAAGCTGAGCTAGTTCTCCGGTCTCGGCGGATACTGCACTGATCGAGGATGTTGATCTCGAATGTTCCAGTGCACTATCTGCACTCTTCGCTAGGAAGTCTAGGTCCTCGGAATTGTTGATTACCGTGGTACCTATGGCTGCCAGACACTGCACAACATGTTGGGGAAGTTGCTTGCAGAACTGGTTTCCAATAACTGACGGTGACACTATATTATCAGCCTTTTGTCTGAGTTTGGCCATGAAGGTGGAGGGTTTGTCGTCTCCAATCTTCATTCCGCCCATTACATCATCAATGATTTGGTTCTGAGTCTTACCAAACACATTTCTTATTTTTCTGCAGAACCAACTGTACTTGTCTGCTTCCGCCGGAGGGCATTCCATGATATCCGGAATGCGGGGTATGATTTCTGCGGGCATGCCGCTGCAAATGTGTGAATATTTTTGGTCGTTTTGCAGATTTTCTGTCTTAAAACGACCCTCGAGGAGAGTTAACCATAGTTCAACTTCATTGGGTAGGAACTCCGGAATCTCTATCCTCCGTCTTTGGATAGCAGGGTTCTGCAATGTTTGCAGTTGCAACAGCTGTAGGAGCTGTGCCAGTACTTCGGGGGTCAGCTATGGCTGACCACTTCCGCCTGCTGTTGGTTGGTTTGATGATGGGTTCGGGTTCGTGTTTCCATTGGGCATCGTGTGCTGGACTTCTTTACTTGTTTTTTCTGCGAAGAGTCTTCCAGGCTCCGTGGTTTGTCGGTCTGGGGTTGAAGGGTCGGAGTCTTGGCTCAATAGACGACCGCTTCTTAGTGTTCGAGCTGTAGTTTCGTTCGGGTTTACTACAGCTCCCAAACGCAAGGCTTCTGGCCTCCGGATCCTTTTTTGTTTCTCCGGAGTCTCAAAGACTTCTGAGTCTCTGGTCGAAGCTGGAGAAGTTGGCGGATGAGGGCAACTTTGTTCCTCCAGGTCTACTCGTCTTGGTTCCCTTCCGGCAAATATATTTGGAAGGGGGGGTGTAATTTCCCACTTTCTAAGTCAAGACCTCTGCTTCGACAGCCAAAGGTGTCTAGATCTTGTAAAAATTATTTGTATCACAAGCGAGTAACTCGCCAGCGCACCGCGCCTCTTTTTAGTCATAGCGCAACGCGCCTCTAGACACCCACGACGTAGCCAAAAAATCACGTCGGGGTCACCACTGTGGAATACCTTGTCGTGAGAAATATTCACACTAGAAGGTCTTCAACAGTATTTGCGTGTTCTGCCACTTCATACGAATAAGTATGGGAGAGTCAAATCCTCGGCGAACACTGGCGATTTTTGAGCCGGTTCTGAGAGTTTATATACCGAATTTGGCACACGCACACGGACACACATACGTATGTATGAATACGTAATTATGTCATACGTTGCGTCGTTTCCTGTCTCCGTCGAGATGATAAGAAACGACGCAGTGCGTTTGGTACCGAGTCGTGACATTACCGAGATCGTTATCAGGTAATTGATCTCGACTCGTACGATGTATCTTACCTGTACGTACGTACAGGTACGAACATACAAACGCATTTGTGTGTATTAGTTTAACGTCATAGAGACGAATATTGCCAGCCTTTGGGCGGCGACTGTCGTCGAGGGGTGCGAGCCCCTAAAACCTCATACGAGTGATGTCCCCACAATTGACAAAACTTCTTGATAAATTAGAGCATAAGGGAGAAATGTTTGCCATAGAGAAAAAACATATTAATTTACATATCAGAATTATTATAAATGTATAAAAATTATATTAGAATACACTACTGCTCTATTTGAAGGAAATTTTAAAAGGAGAATTTTCTTATTTATATTTGATTTTTTTAAATTGTGAATGACATACCGCTATGGTGGAAGTTATACTTATGCAACAATCCTGCTAATACATAATAATTTTCTATGTACTAAGAATTTCAACGGTAAGATGAACCATGCTAATTTTTTCTTTGGGGTGGTACCGAGCTCAAATTTTGGATCAATGTTTATATGAATAAAGCCCTTTCTTAGTTCCAATATAGAGTATTAAATTATTGGAAATAATTAATAATTTTTTACCTATTTTCATGTTTTATACAAATTCCAAAATTTTTTGAGGAACTGTGTTCTAATCTAGTGTTATTCGACAGGGCTTGACGTATAGATGTGGTGAATAGGAATTTTGGGAGGTCAAGGCCTACGCTGCCTCCTCTAGTTTCATCTCAATAGATATGCCTAAGTACAAAACAATGCAACGTTCCTAGGAGTATTAATGTATTCATCAATATTACAAATACAAACTTTGAAGATGATAAAATATTTTGAAAAATTAGAAAATAAGAAATTTGTTCTGCAAGAGCGGAGTTTGATTAGACCAGAGAAATATATAATTTGACAGTTCCACAGGCCAACGTATTGTGACAATGCAAGAAGTATCCTACATGTGATAAATAATAAACATCTGATGTTATAACTGTTACGCTACACTTACATATCCGGGAGGAGAGAGATGAGCGATTGTAGAACCTAATTACAGCCTAGGAAAAAAATGAAAAAATAAAACACCGAGACGAAAAAAGAGGAGTTTATGGCAACATGGCAGTTTAGGTTCATGTATACGATTATACAGTACATTAGGCACACACATACATATATGCAGCCAATAAGTTTTAAAGAAGATTATAGAACGGAAAACTTCTTTTCTGGCCAATCTGACAACGTGGTTACAAAAAAAATCTGAAATATCCATGATCTATGTAAATTGTTCGAAAATTCAAACAGTATTCGCTTTTAGCCAGGTTATTTATAAATAATTACTGTCACTCAGCCATATAAGATATTATAACAAGACCGACTCTCCTTCGAGACACTATTACGCCGTATATGCTACGAGCGCGGTGTATCATTAGCAACAGGTTTTGGTAAAAGACTGAACAACCCGCTAAACAGTGCGCGAATCAAATTGGGCGGAGAATGGTATGGTGGGGGAGAAAAAGCCCTCTGGTAGTCTAATCAATAATACTCATTTGTGAAGATGAAAGTTCGTTCATCAAGCCAGGATAACTGCTCACCGGTATCTAAAATTAAAAAGCCAACGAGGCTGCAAGGAATTCCTTAGAAATTTGATTATTTTATCGACCTTCTGTAAGGATTTGCTTACCGCAACGCACGGAGCTCAATTTGCCCCTTCTTTCTTCTACAAGAACGATGAACTCTATTGAAAACGTTTGATTTTTAAAAAGTTGACACATGAACACATGAGATATTAATTTATTTTCAAAACTATTTATTGACTGGGAGAGGGAGAGGGAGAGAGGGAGGGAGAGAGAGAGAGAAAGAGAGACAAGATTTTCAGCTTCTCTACGCATTGGATTATATCAGATAATATAAACAATCAATATTGAAATGACAAATGCAAAAAATGGGGGAAAAGGAGGCAGAGGCCGGAATATTTTTTTAAAGACTTTTTGGCAAAGTCTAGTCTGACGGACCTCGTTTCCTCAAATCTGTATCAATAAACAGATGCATCACTTGTAGTAGTAAAAATTGTTAAATCTATTCAGTTCTTGACAATACAGTCGAAGCAGGCTTAAACAACACAAACGAGGAAAATTAGATGCTGTTTTCCCCCATAACAATGCATAACCTATTCACAGGTCCCCTCTCCGAACTATTCAAGACTACGTCCACCCTCTCTTTTTCTCGGCATCGTATCGGTAGATTTCAAAATCAATACCCAATACATTTAAATGCATGCACCGAACCGTGAAAAACCTGTCAAGGACGTTATGAGGTTTACAACTTGATACTGCATACCTTCATTCGAGTTCAGTTCGAACAATTTTCCAATCATTGTTACCACTTTCGCAAAACAATCAATTCTCGTATAAATTCTAAACGTTCGGTTGTCTTTTCGATTCTGATATAAAAGTGGAAAAAAAAATTGTATATATTATATAAAGTACCTTAATCATTGGTCTATTATAAAAATAAAATATTAACCGTGTTCGAAGTGACGTCATCGCATTACACGAACGCTAGCGGCGAACGGCTTGCGTTTGTTTGGCTAAAGATTTCGATTGTAACGAGTTGCGATCGCACAAAGCAGGGAGGAGGAGAAGGTGTAACATTGGCCTCTTTTTTAGGACCTTTAAACATGATGGAGAGAGGCAGAAGAATGAAGTGGTGCGGGAGGTAAACACGCTTTCATAAACGTAATGATAATGTAGTTTGTGCGGTATTTCGTTGTCACTGTTGCGTGATTCGAGTGTTTAAAAAATAACTTTAGGCCCACCTTACAAGGTAGCAGCGATATCGTGCATCATTTCATCTCCGATACCGTGTCCCCAATTTTACTCACAAACCACAACCGTAAGCGAATTCAGAAATAGTCACTAATTTTAGTCGAACGTATTCGAGATAATACCAAAGCCAAAAATAATTTCCACGTTTGTTAAATTCTCTGCTGATACCTATAGAAGAAAAGGCAGAAAAAAAAACCGCTCACAAAAGACACCAAAGTGTACTTACGACGAATATTTCTTCCTTTCATTCATTAAACAATACAAAAAATAAAAACACTCGATTTATTTGGCTGCAAAAACTGTCAACGTCTCTTTTTTCATTCGTGTATCGTAAGTTTTTCTGTTCCTGTCATCCTACAGTGCACTCGGTCGAAGAAATTACAAATACAGCGACTTCATTCGAGAATGAAAAGAAACTAAGGAATAAAAAAAAACATCAGTTCAAGAATATTCATCCAACAGAGAATAAAAAAAAAGTGCACAGTAGCGCACGTTCTGAAACATTCAAAAGCTCAACGAAATTGCTGTCTGTCTTTTTCATTTTGGAAAGTTTGTCAGTTGATGTCGCCCGTAATTGTAGCTTTTGAAAGTATGTAAAACACTCCACGGAAAATTTTGTAAGCAACAAAAATCGAGAAAATTTTTTTGAAAAGGTTGACGTTTCAGTGCCATGCGGTTCTCGACCAAAGTACATTGACTCTTTCGCAAACAACGGTAAATTTTATTTTCATGCGAGACGTTGGAGAATAAAATATTAAAACTTAAAAATTTTAAAGCGCTTTATTGTTTTTGCATATGAGCCAATATTTTGAAATGCAAACGTTAATTATGTAAAAACGAAACTTTATAACATCTTCACTATTCATATACGATAAGTACGAAGTCTTACAGCACACACCATATGCCACACAAGTACTTTTGGCTTTTCTCCTGTTGGTAAAATCGAGATATTGAAAAATTTAACAAACAACGCAAAGAATTATGAATTTTTCTTTGGAAATGAGACAAATAAAAATTCAAAACAGCAGAACGAAATCAATCTTCTACTTTATAAATATTAGTGACCAAAGTTTTATCGATATTAAGAAAAATTAATAATTATTACAAGTCAAATTTAGTTAAGATTAAATTTTTATCAGATTTTCTTTCCTTTTCTTTTCTTTTTTCTTTTTTTGATTTCGGAGGGAGTTTGAATTCCAAAAACCCCCTTCACATCTGCGCCTGAACAAAGTATTATTTTTTAGGTGTTAACTTTTGTGACAACTAAGAGTAAATATTTGTTATTCGACAACGCGCAACTACCGTAAAATAAATATTCGTTGTTTCTTGCTCGTGCAACAAATTTTCCATCCTTAAATTAGTAATCTCAGTAGTTACTTACTCACGGACAAACAAAACAAATTTTAGTTGCGGAACATTAGTTGCGTGAGTAACTAACAACTATAATATTTAATGTTTGTTTTCATTATAACTAAACTAATTAAGTTGTTGTTAGTAGTTCGTTCCAACTAAATTTTTCCCAACACTGAACTCCCCAATAAGAGTACAAGTATATCCTTAGGTAATGCGTTAAAATCTAAATGAGACTATTATTATTTTAAAATTCTGCTCATCTCTCTCCCTAGTTCTCAATAAAGTAAGGAAACGGCAAACATCGTGGAGAAAGTCAATAAAATATTTTAAAGTTTTAATAAACATGAATACTATTAATAACAATGTTTAATGAAACGCCAATCCAATTTTCATTTACCTACATCAAGGCCTGATACAAGAAGTGAACAGACTAAGCGAAAGGAACATATAAATTTTACGTTAAGACAGTAAATGAGTACAACAGAACTACTTACTGTTTTCTTCATGATTTTTATGATAATTTAATTCCATTATTAGGGACACCATGTATGAACGGATAACGGGTATGAAATATGATATAAGTATAGGCAAAATATTGATGTACAATCACGGTATGGTAATTTCTTCGGGCATATTTATTTCCATACTCATTTTCTGCTTCCCAATAATAAGAAAATAATACGATACTTTATGATTCTGAGAAGAATACCCTTTTTTACCGGTCTATATTTCAACCCCTATGATAGTGACGAAGTAATATGCATAAAAACTTGTTTGCACCAAATTTTATCTAAGTTATTTTTATACTGCAGTATTTTCATTACCATACTTACATCGCTTAACAATTGAGTAAAATTGAAAACACCAAAACTAATTACACGTTTGAGCGCTCCTTTCTCGGTCAAAACAAAAAGTACGAGGGCTGAGCCCAATTAACACCACCGTATTCTAGGCGTCAAAAGTTTTGTATATATTAATGCCTTTTCAACCTCATTTTCGAACCTCGTCTGACTGGACTAATTTCATATTTTCGTGATTTATTTTTTTACAAACAGATTACGACTTGTTTCGTATGAAAATTAATATTTCCGCGCCCAACATTAACGGTTTATGGATTCGACAAGAATTAAAACTGTACTGCAAATAAAAAATACAAGAGAAAAGAGAAACAATGTCGAGAGAATAATAATTTTTCGCCATTAACCTCATCCATCGACTAGGTATTAATTAGTCGATACCAACGTCAGATTATATCGTAACATCGTGAAAAACAAAAAGGGGAAAAGAGGAAAAAGCCTCACACATACGATGTATGTATATATATGTAGGTACCTACTTTGCATTAAAATACGAGAAAGAGCGACGACAAGCCCAAATGAAGGCTCGCATAAATTAAACATGAATTATTAATGGCCGCTGGGGAAAGAAAAAATGAACGAATGAGAGGGGAAAATGGGAAAAATTAACGACAATCTACGCACAAATCGCTTAATTAGCACGAAAATCGCGTTTAATGATGAAATTTTTGCAACCATTCGTCGAGTATATGCGTCAGATTTATTCTTCTTTTGCGCTAAAGTAACCAGTCGCGTGGTATGCCTATATTCACACGATCGCCACAGTTCAGATTCTCGATAACTCGTTTACACATATTTTCGAACCGGGGAGAGGGAGATGGTGAGTCGAAACTGAAAGGAGGTAATGAAAATAACAGAAAAAAAAAAATACAGAGAAAAAGTTTATTAAAAATTCTGGTCTCGTGCTCTGTGTCGCCATAAATTACCCGGCAAATGAAACACAAACGCGAGTGTTGCGACGCGGAAATGGCGCTCGTTTCGTCTAAAAACATTTTTTTGCATCCATCACTTGTTCTGAAACCCTCCCATGTTCCCAGCCACTACTCGCTCATACATCAAATGGCCGAAATAGACGCTTGCGAACTTTTTTGGAAGTCACACTCGAGAAGCGAAGAGAAAGGAGCACGCATTACAAACTAATTACGATAAACTGACGACTGACGTAACGATGGTGAGTTCGTGAAATGTACGTCGAGAAGTGAGGAAACGCCCGTCCTCACGCAGGTCGCAACTGGGCTTACACATGACCGTCGGTAACCACGACCGTATGTGGATATAGCAGAGACTGCAGAGAAAAGGAAGCCGATATTGCCCGACTGATTATTCTTAAAAAAACAACAACAACAACAACAACAGATTCCTTCTATGGCTGAGAGAAACAGTGCGTTAGACTATGGTACGTCGGTGTCGGTTCACGTTAGTCAGTTCACGCGAGTTGATTCGTCGGGTAGCGCTCAAGCGAAAATTGTACCTGCATCCCGATTTATACTTGGCCTATTAGACTTCATACTTCGTATCCTGAACGTCAGGAAACCTCCAGTCGATTATTCCACTATAATAGGGTAACTTCACCAAAAAATACATAAAAAGTGATTTTCTAAACGGGGTAAGTCCTTTTTTGACAATTGATTATAATGGACCTATCAACCGACCTGCACGTGCACGATCATTAACAGACTTGCTCAACTTAATTCGATTTCTGAGTTAAAGGCCTGCGAGGTAACTAAGAGAATTGAACAAAAAATTTTCTCCAGAAATTTTTTTCTTTCGAGTTTTGTCGGAAACTACCAAAGTAATAGGCATCAAACTTCAACCTTTCACATACATACGAACAATGTACGAAAAAATTTCAGCCAGTTCCCTTTTGCAGTTTCCTAAAAATCCTACATATAAAATCGACTTTTCAGGAATTCTTTATTCTCCATTTTTCTCAGAAACTACTGAACCAACAGGCAACAAATTCCTATCAGACCTGTTCCTACATAAGAAGTACCTTTCGTGAAAATTTCAGCCCTATACCTTTAGCAGTTTCCTCAAAACCGTGAAACCAAAATTTAGGTGATACATATACAATAAAACCCTACTAATACGTTTTTCAAGGGACCACAACGAAAAAACGTATTATTCAAGAAAACGTAATATACCGGAAATATAAAAACTCAAAATTTAATCGACAAAAAAAAATACCATTTTTTTAAATGTCATTATAAAAAATTTGGAGGGGAAATAAATTAGGGTGTAATTAATAATTAGGTCCATTTCATACGGTCGAAAGTGCGGAGTTACAGCACTTTTTATAAATTGGACTTTGAATATGGAAAGCGCGGAATTTATTCTTTGAAGAGATCATTAAATTTCCTGGGTCAAAACAAAAAAAAAAAAAAAACTTTTCCACTCAAAAATTTAAAAATTTCCAATAATAAACCTGACCCGACCCTTCCTCACAAAATGTAATATGTGGGAAAATATGTAAAACAGTAATGTCTTACTCGGGAAATTTTACATAGGTTTAGTATTGGAAATCAAGGGATCTTAATAAAATGTAGTATTATGCGGAAAAACGTCTCGCGGGAGAATGTTATAACGAGGTTTTTCTGTGTATGTACATACTAGAGAATACTCAATGCTGCTACAGGGCAATAATTTTATTCTCATAGACCTAGATAATAATGTATTATAACTTGAAATTATCAATTAACCAGAAAAAAAAAAAAAAATTTTAGAGTTTGACTGAAATAAATGCATAGCCAAATATATCTGTAAGTATGGTCACGTGATAGCGCTGCAGAAGTGACTTTTATTATTTTTGTATATATGTATATATAGGATAAAGATAAAGTGCCTTCTGCATTCTCCTGTCCACTGAAATATATATTAAACATCTATATAATTCTAATAATAATAAAAAAAACAAAAAAAACTGACTGTGCCTGAGAGTTCTTCATCAAAGCTACTGCACCACCAATACAGCCAAAAAAAAACAGGATTAATACACCTATTTCCCTAGAGATGGCGTTAAATTTAAATATATGTACTGGATGTACAAACGAACAGACATAAGCCTTTTATATGTTATATTTATTAATTACTATACAAATCACGTTAATATGTTCTTGCATAATACATATTCCGCATAATACGTTTTTTTAGGCATGTCTACCCAAGTTTTTCTGAGAATTTATGCCACACTTTTCTAAATTCAGTTTCCAGTTTTCAACACATTCTGTAAGTTCAGTATTTTTGGCTATATTAAACAACCAAATTATTAATCTCATAAGAATTTTTTTTATTCACATTTTTTTCTCATAAAATATTTAAGAAAATTACTATTTTGTGAGGTCAACTTCAATACCCTGTGGTATGCCAAATCGGTTTTCACCTATTTACGAAAATTTTGGTTTTATCAGCTCCTACAAGTTTTCAACCAATCACTTACCTGAATTGATTCACAGAGTACGTAACGAGATACCATACACATGATATCTGAAGATGAAAACATTGAAGACATAGATGTTTTACCGATAATAGAATGATGATGTGAAATTGAAAAGTTGTCGAAATAAAAGATTAAAACAAAAAACAAGCGGAAATTTTGAGTATCAAATTGATAATAACCCACAGTGAGAAATTCCAAAATTCACTGTGGGGGAGAAAAACCGGAAGGGAAAGACCCAGGGTTTGTTCTAACCAAATTCGTGCAATTTTACATTTTAAAAAGGTTTACTGAAGGTCGAAAGATATGCCCAAAGTCACTTTAAATTTTACCCCATTTTCTCTAATTTCCCCCTAGAAAATTCACACATTGTGTTTATACCATTTCTCCATGTTACTTGACCCAGTTAGCCGGACATTCTTAAGAAAATCAACGAGTCAAAACAAAATACCAGTTATATTAAAAAAGAAAAACGTACCTTTTTCAATACATCATTACATTCGGCATAAGACGAGAAGTACTATTAAAATAAAAACGAGACATATTACGAGAAACAAAAGGTAGAATTGTAGACGAATTCGTACATCGATCGAAAATTTTTCTAAGTTCAAAATTAGATTAAAGAGAATAAGGTATTTCATGAAGACATTACAAAATATATTGGACTTGAACGGACAAGAGTTCCAAACGGAGTGATTTTTTCTAATCTCAAAAGGCTAGAGCTAACCAGCAAACTCGTGAGAGAAGGAGAAATCACTTTTATCTAATTTAATTTTTGATAGTAACTTGACAATAGGCCAAGCTACGAGCAAAAACAAACTTAGATATGGGGAAAGAACGTCAGATAAGGCCTTCTATTCATCAAAAGACGAATATAGCAAATTATCTTATTTGAGAATTCTATGGATACGTCAACCCTGTTGGCAAGCAAACAGGGTAAAAGGTCATTTTGATATGCATTTTAGTTAACAATCGTAATGTGTAAGACTAAAAGCCCGGGCAGTTTTAAACTAGAGAATGTCAGTCATACCAGAGTAACTATTTAATTAATTTTTTGGAAAATTTTCTTTGAGAATCAATATTTTTTGGAACTGCGAATGGTGGGAATAAAAATTTTTGGAAAAAAATTCTTTATTGGAAAAATAGATTGGAAAAAGAGATACCAATCAAATAAAAAAAATTTATAATCACATTACTAGTCAAATAACGCAGTTTTTATACTCGTCTGAAAAATTTATAAAATGAACTTCAACCTGTCTGAAATATCACTTTTCAATAAAAATCTTTCAAAAAGAAGGAAAAATGGTTCAAATCTTCCATTACCTATTCATATAGGTAATAAAATCTTAATGTCGGTTATAGTTGGAAAATAATAATTGATTTGCGGTGGATTGATGTTACCTATAGGCTGAGATATGATATCTGAAAATAAGAGCTCATTAAAACCAGTTTTTGACCTCAAATTCAGCATTAAAATGGTTTTGGAATTAGGAACTAAATAAATAAATGGGTTTGATAAAGATTTCATATTTTTTCATTGTAAGTAGTATAATGAAAGAAAGCTATGACAACTGTAGCTGATTCTGAGCGTTCTCTTTTCTGGAAACAACAAGTACATTGAATAGATGAAATGATCAGACTCCCAAATGTATCTATATGAGGAAAGCACAGTTTATTGAGGGAAAAAATTTATTCAAAACTGATTCACTAGTGATAATGAAAAGCGCAGATGAAATTAAAGAGAAGCTTTTTCCCACGGAGATGCATTATAAATTAAAAACTCGTTTAAAAAATTTACTTAGTTAAAACTACACAATACTAGACTTCTGTATCACGAATTTTATTTTTAACAATTTTTCTGAAAATTGTAGAATTTTTCACAGCAAGTAAAACATAAAACCTGGCAAGCAGATGGTTATTGTTAGCTTGGCCCGAAGTGCCTAAACAATCATACCTTTTGAAGACTAGTCCAAAATATATCACGTATTTACTTCGCTTTTCAAAGTCAAAAAGTCCCAATTGGTAGCAATGAACAGAAATTATCATTTCAAAACAGGGTTTATTTTTTCAAACATCGCAACAAAAAAACAAATTCCCGAAAACCACAGATTTCATGTCTACAGTTTTCTACGAAAAAAGCACCGAAATTGAATGAACTTGACCGGAACACTGACCGCTGAAATTATTCATCCAAATAAAATTTCTCACAACAAGGCAAATCGTTTACCTCTAAATATCTGCACACGTACATAGTTTATACATACCTACACTTTTCGGTATGTAACCAGTCAATGGGAAAAAAAAAGAAAAGAACCGAAGTAACATGAAATCCAAATTAACAACACAAAGAAATGCGTAACGGTACTGACACTTTCTAAAAATCACAACTTGTTAATCGTTAATTTTCGAGTCACCACTGACCACACCTGCGGTACGGTAAATGTTTTTTCTTCTTTTGCCCAAAAGCTATCATACGTCACCACTAATCCTCTTTTAATTTGCTTGGCTCGCAGATAAATTAAAACGTCTCGCGTCTATTGCGTACAACAGACCTTAACATCAGAGTTCTATGAAGAAAAAAAATTCCTACCTTCAAAATGCTCATTTTCTTAATTTGCAGATTATATCAAGTCCACTAATGAACCAAAAATACACGTTTATTCCCACTAACTGATGAACTGAAGTTTTTATGAAAATCGGAATATTAGAGTGATAACATGAAAGAGATTTGTTCAATTTCAACATAGAAAAATGAGTTTCTAAACCTGACGTCCTCGTTAGATAACCATCAAACTTGAAAAATGTTCCAACCAAAAAACGCTTTCTATGATATTTTCGGCAAAAAATCTCCTCACCATTTTACACAAAGGTTACAATGAAATACAAATTGGGACGCTAGAATGCTACAAAAAGGAAGCAATTGGGATGTCCAGAGATGGTGGAGCGCTATTACTTATCAAGTGCTATCACTTCTGAAAGGGTGTTTATGGGGATTATTTACATTATTTTAAATACTATTTCCCATAAGGAAAAAAAATCTATATTTTCCTTTTGGAGTTATTTTTTATACAACTGTGAGTTTTATCATATACGAGTAACAATAATAAAACGAAATCATGTTTTAGTCATCAAACATTTCGTTTCTAACATTAAGTATTTCCTCTCAAAAATGCCCGTTTTGTGCTTGAAAAAAGTTATCAAACATATATGATCACCTGTCACCAGAGCGAGACTCTTTTATTCTGGACTCCCCAATGTTTCATTATGTTGGTCGGGTATCTCGCTTAAAATCGGGCGTACCAGCAGTTCATTGAAATAAGAATGCAACCCGTAATACATTCCGTTTGAGGGAAAATGGTTACATTATTTTCAGCGAAATGTTTACAATAATAAAAATTTTTATATTATTTTTTAAATGTTCAAAAGCTACAAAGTCGGACACTTTGGTACGAAAACCATAAGTGAAAACAAAACAGTATGAAATTTTCAATGTCTTTTAGTGGACACTCCCTTCATGGACAAATCTGATATTACTTATTTTTATGAAGCTCTCTGCCTGGTGTCTTATGGAAAGCTAAGAAAGAGGATGGATTTGGGTGTGCGAAAAAGTAAATTAGGCTTTGAATCCTCAAAATCAGAAGAAAGTGCCCATAACGAAGGTGGAAATGGCGAATCAATATCAGTCTACCGGTTACTAACGTTGTCTTTCAATCTTCTTATTCTTTTGTGCATTTTGCATTATCACGCATACAGGTACAATATTTTTTACCAGCCGCAAATGGAGAATTAGAAACAGTTAAAATTAACTGGATTTTCACAAAATAAATTCACCGATTTAACTTTCACAGGATTGTACGAGTATGCGAACTCCCGTTACTTCTTTTAGAACGGAAAAAAAATCCGCTATATTTGAAAAAAATTACTGATGGCACACATCCAAACTGTTTAGTTCGAAAACAATTACATCAAATGTCGTCGAAAATTCTAAATGTTTTAATCAAAAAAAATTTCAAAAGAAAAATTCAACAATGTTCATCTAAAATTTGTAAACTATTTCGGTGAAGCGAATATGGGACACTATTCCATAGATTGCATAGATAATGTCAAAGAACCGGCAAATGGATAGATAACATATAGTTAAGTCAAATTTTTTCTAAAAATCGACGAAATTCATCCTCATACTCTTTTTAAATCATTACAGACACCATTAACGAAGCATCCGGCGACATTTGACAGCTTAATAAAATCTCCTTCACTATAATTTCTTATATTATAGTAATTCTACTTTTCGTCCCACCACAATTCACTATAGACTTTTAAATTTTATAAGGCCACTTCATTCATTTTATGCACTCTTGAAATGTTTGGGAATACTTGTATGGATGATACTTGGTTCGCTTGGATTACGAGGCTATCAAACCATTAAATCAGAGAAAAATTGAAACCTACTCGTTCGGTGCCGTGTTATGTAACAGATCCCGGCATTGTCAATGTTTCCCTTTCCCTTCCGCCAAACATCTACTTTTTTTATGTTTCATTTTTTTTCTTTATGCCTCAAAATAATAAGAAAAAGATCAGTAGCAAGACGATGTAACGCCTGACTGCAATTATCGAAATGTGACAACAATGGCGTTCGAATTCGAATCGCTGTAGCTAATTGATTTTTTTCTCATTTCCATTACTTTTTTTTTTTTTTTAAATAGGTAGTTTTTTTTTTTTATTTCTTTCATTCCTTGCTTCTTTACATTTAAATGCCATTCGGGAGAATAAACGATTGTGCTTTGTACACTCAATATCGTCAGCGGATATTTTAAAAATTGTATCGACAGATACAACCACGAGAAAACAATAATAATGTGCGAAAATCGTGAAAAAAAATTATAAGACAATTACAGTTTTCTCGATAAGGCGATACTAATCTAAGCCATTGATTTCATGCACTAAAGCCTCGTGTACACTATCATAGTATTATCACGATAATGTGGCAAGCTATCACGTCTGTGTGATAGTGTGAAGTACACTCATGCTAGTGACTGACTACACCATAATTATTTTACTAGAATGACATCAACTATCGCGAAAAACAAAATTATAGGGTACACTAGGCTAAAGAATGCGAACTTCGAATGATTGTAATTCCACAATTAACGATAATGAATATTACGTAAAAAAAATTTCAAAACAATAATATCAGCATGCTTAAATGATGACTTGTTGAGAGTGCGTGAGGACGTACAAAAGAAAACTCAAAATTAGGGTACTAACTTCGAACACTTGTTAACGTTCATGGATTAATGTAATCATTCGACTGCAAATAAATTCGATTCAATTGTTCCTACAATATTTTCGATCAATCAAATATCTACGTCTATAGGATTAATTAACAGAAAAAATATACAGCAGATTACACTAAATTTGAAAGAATAATTCATGGGGAAAGAAAGATGAAAAATATAAAAGGGTGAACCAGTTTTATTTGAAGCCCAAACCCAAGTTAAGGAGTTCGAGTAATGTAACAATATAACAACTAACTGGATGCATGACTGATCAATCAGCCAAAATTTTATTAAGAACAAATTTAAAACTTTTCAAGACCTGTACTGGGGTTGCCTATAAGATTGTCGATATTTTGGTAATTAATTCCACAAGATATGGTTAGCCAAACGGAACTTCACGTTGATTCGAAATACAAGTTTTGATCCTTTCGTTGGAAATGACATAACGAAACCGCAGGATTGAAGAAAAATTGATCGACTCATTAAAAATAAAAAGAACCAATTTATTTACAAACGAAAAAATAGCATTTGAGCATTTCTTAATTTGGCACTAATTCTAATTCTATAAACGATCACCACGAAGGTGTACTTTTTTTATATTAAATTTGACAACAAATAAACAGAGTAATATTTTAAGAACCTACACATCGAAATAAAAAAAAAACTGAATATATTTTTCTATAAAATTCAGTAGTTCAGACAAAATATTACAGAACATTCAAATAATCAGCCACCAAAATGAAAGATTTCAGATTTGTGATGTGACCAAAATAAAAGTATTTGGCACAACTGTATTGAAAAAAATGCCTCATAATATTCTATATGAAAATTGACGTCCAGCCTAAAATTCTAAAACCCTAGAAAAATTTACACGATTTGCATTTCTTGCACATTCGAAGATACATTGCAAATGATGTTTGTATTTAATTTTAATTTTGTTAAATAAACATGCACGTCATTTCATTTTTAAGTAGGTTTAATATTGAAAATTTACTTATTAATCTTTGTGTCAAAGAACAATCAGGGAGGTGGGGGTGGGTACGTTTTTCTTTTCATAATTCAAGAAAAATTTTGGCACTAATAACTCAAATTCATAAAATATTAGACAATTTCTTGTTTCCATGGTATAAGTCGCAACTTTTATCCGATAGTCACGAAATTTTAAACCAACATTAGTACTAAGCCAAAGATTTGACATATTAATTTTATTATGGACCGGCCCTACGGTACTTCCGGTATGGATATTTTCGTTTTAGTTTTGGTTACAAAATTTTCGATTTTCGACCGACAGCTACGAAATTTGAAAAATATATTCGCTATAAATTATAACTTTTTATAAATTTTAGTGCGAATCGGCCGTATGGTACTTAAGAGTATGACTATTTTCGTTTTTGCTTTGGCTATAAAACTTCCAATTTTCCACCAATGGCTACGAGATTGGGAACAAATATTCACTATAATTCATTATAACTAGCAATAAATTTTGGTGTGGATCAAACGTACGGTATTTCCGGTATGCCTATTTTTGTTTTTGTTTTGACTGTAAAATTTTCAATTTTTGACCAATAACTGCAAAATTTGAAACAAATATTCATTATAATTTATTATAACTTGCTATAAATTGTGGTGCGGATAGGTCGTATGGTACATCTGGTAACACTATTTTCATTTTTATTTCGACTATAAAATGCCTAATTTTGGACTAATAAGAACGTAATTCTGAACAAATATTTATTATAATAAAATATTGATAACTTTTTAGTGACTACCTAATTTTATAATTTTTTAAAACCTACATTTTCTAACGGAGTAGCTGCAATGTTAGAGCTTTCATATTAAGGTAACACGGCTAAATTGTTAAGTGCGGGGAAATTACAAATCTGATTTTGAGTTAGTGTGCGTGTGTTGAATCATGAATACAATCAAGCACACACGCACACTAACAAAACAAGCATGGTTTTTATATTTTGTTTACATTTTTCACTTTTCGTTGCACGTGATGTCATCTTTTAACTATGTACCTCAGGTTAAACATTTCCGATGTTAAAAATTGCCACAGCAGTAGTAATACTTTCTTTCCACTTCATCTCTTCAAAAAAATGGATGGAAAAGTTCAAATAGATACTTAAAATAAGAAAAAGCATAATAAAAATATCTTCGAAAGTTTTCAAGTTGACGCAGACGAACCTCAGAATGACGAAAATACTGATATTTCCGAGTTCGACACAGAAGATCATAAAAGAATCAAAGATAAAATGTTTACAACCTTAGGTAGGCAACCAGAAAGGCAAAACAACTGATCCATACGGATGCCTGGAAACGTCACTCAACTCCACGAACTCCGAGGATAGATTCCATACAAAAAGCTTTGGAAAAATACTGTAGGCACATTATACACACATCATATCGCAAGTTTTTCTTCTCTTGTCAAAGAATGTGGCAAAGCGTCCTTTTCATAAACACCGCATCAAGAATGCCAATCTGCAAGAACATCTGAGGCAGCCCAAAAACAGAGACTCGCAGTAGACTGAATCAACAACTTGGAAACTTTTACCGCAACCATCAAACTCAATATTTTTAACACACGTAAAACTTTTCCGGCATACATGGCACACAAGCGCAAATAATATTCGTATGGTATGAAAGAGGAGCATCCAGTGAAAACGTATGGTAGGTTAGAAATTACACAGGAGAGGAAAAGTTTCAAAAGCGCCCATCAAATGTCGTATCAACATTTATTGCACATCGGTCACTTCCCAACTCCGCTGGTAATCCACCAAAATTGAAATCTTTCGCAGCGAAAAATATTAGCTGGCGGTACGTGCGCAACGTTGACGCAGAGTAATGAATCAGACGACCAGTCAAAGGATCCGGTGGATGGCGGGAAAGCAGCGTTTAAAAAGCAACGGAGATTTAGCCAGACACATGAGATTAGATAGCTCTCAGATTAATGGTAGCATTAATAAAAAGGTACACTGGGGTCTCGGAAGTATCTACAACGTTTTACGGACGACTCGAGAGTTCGATTCGACAACATTGGATCCCAAATGAAAGAAAAGCGCAGGTGTGCGTCTATTATGATTAAATTTTCTTTTCTATTGAACACACACAGAGAAAAGTCGCCGCTGTCGCTTCTTTATTTCGCCACACAATTTCGTTGATTATCGTCCGCAGAATAGTAGAAGAAAGAATAAGAAAGGTATTAACAGAGACAGATTAGCAGAAGAAAAAAAGATACATGACTCTCGTAATTTCAATGACAATGAAATACACGCGCGCGCACATCGATGAAAAAAAAAATATAAAAAAAAATTTATTCCATCCTTTACAAGAACTGGTGGAGAGGGCGGTGTACTGATTCGACGATACTTCCTAACAGTCGGGACAAGTTGTCAAGTGTGATAATACAGATTTCTCGTACGACTATAATATTCATTTCCATTTGGACATTTAACATTTTACAATTGACCAGGAGTCGAAAAACGGGCGGAGAAAAAAAAACTCGCATAAATTTTAAAACGGGTTGAAGAAACCAGTATACGTGGCATACCTATAGGTACCGTTATGACGATACATTAGCATAAATTTAGCGATTTCTTATTTGCAAATTGCCTCATCGACACGGGACCATCCATAAGAACAACAATTTGAAGGATTTGAGTAGTGCACCGACATTACTCGATTTTGTACGAAGTACAGAATATTTTTGCACGAACACACGAATATTATCAAAAAGTTTGGGTTCTCAAGGGAATTCTCAACTGAATAACGCGTAATTTATTCCCTTCTCGTGAGGTAGAAAAACTTTTCAGTCACAAACAAATTATTAAACGCGCCACTCGATAGCTTTACTGACGAAAAAATATCAAGACACGATGCGTCCGAAAACATTCGTGAAATATACAGAGGGCAAAAATTTCATCCAGAAAGTTTTTGCAAAGCAAGTTTACATGATCAGCGAGATAGAAGTTGGGAACTGAAAGTAAAATAATTTATTTCATCATTCTACTTGATAAATACGAGCAGCCGTCGGGATACTACTGTCGATACTTTTTCGCAATGAAACAATAGAATAGATTATCCAAAAATTTTTTATTAACTTGCACAGCTGTAATTCAGCATATTTTATCGCAACTGAAGCGTCATAACCATACTGGGCGAATTACATTAACACTCGAGTTTTGACGGATTTGAGTTTCACATATTTTGTGCTATCTGAATTTAAATTCGACTCCGGTATTATAACTCACTCCGGGGTTTTTCTGTTCCATTCAACTGACCTGCATTGGTTACTTTTTGTTTTATTTAGAGCTGAGCAAAAGCAAAACCAAGACAATGGTAATTCAAGTACATTTATGGCATAATCGAGCCTAGGTTTTACGTCTCGATTTAGGGTACAAGATTTTTACTATTACTGATAGCTAAATTAAACTTACCATTAATGTATTCCCAACGTATGAAATAAAACAATTACACTGATTGATCGTTGGAAATTATTCAAGAAATAAGATGCAGGCAGCGAACATTTTACAGCATGTTCACATTATTTCTAACATTTTGCATTTGATCTTGGTTTTGTACAGTCGATTCTTGGTTTCGCCCAAAGTTGGTAACGGAATTGCTACTGCTGTCGGTATAGTTTTAGTCTTGTCACTGAAGGTGTAATCCAGACCAATTTTACTCGTCACTAATTCCATTAAACCTGTCCAATTTCTACATTTGACCGACAAAACCGGTTTCCTCTAACTTTCCTTGATTTAACTCTAAGCTCAGAAAAATTTCAAAAGCGGATTTGAAGAAGAAATGGTAAAATGGCTAAACTGCCTCCAACTAACCCTCTCACATTACCAGAATAATTTTTATTTAATTATTTTCAAAAGCAGACTATACAGGTCAAATTATCGTATCGTCAATATACCTTTCCTTAAAAATAAAAACGGAAACGTGATCTTTGATTTGGACCCTCTTAATTGAGAAGTTAAATCCGCTTTTGCAATTTAAGACTGAACAAAAACATAAGAATCCATAAGAATCATAGCAGCCGATTTCTTGAAATTCCAACTGGAGTTCACCCACAAAAAGCAAAAGCTGTTAAGGGAATACGAGTACATTTGTAAATTGATATGCTTCCTCCCAAATTTGAAGTATAACGTGCAAAAAAATTGAGGCACATCGAACATGTGTATCGTATTAACACTTAAAAAACTAGAACAAATTATTAAACATTTCATTTTTCCACTCCTAAACTTAGATTTTAGTTTCTTTTCCTATTTTCGTAAAGGATGGAGGAATTTCCCAGTGGATGCTGAGCACCCATAGAAATCAGCTCTTATGAGAACAGTACAATTTTAGATTGTTTGCCATACCCTGTAGCAGTGAAAATCAATCACCTTCAGTCTTATGCACTAAAAATTGAGAAAAACATTTGATCATCCCTTTTTCTTCTGACCTAAAATTTTTACAGCTTTGAACTTTTTCAATCTAGAAAAAACCAAAAAATAAAACAATAAAGTTTATGTCGTATAACTTGGGTTTGGTTAAACTGTGACAGAATTTGGTACTTGAATACACCTGTCTGCATTCTCAAGCGTTCCGATATTATTTCTACAAAGACCAAAATGGATGCACCAGTCCTCAGATATATCTTGAAAATTTGAATATCTTAACCTCGAAGTAGCCACAGAACAGAAAGTAAAGGTCGATGAATTCATTTCACATACTTAGTTATACTAATATAAGGACAAAATCTTCAGCTTTTAAAATCCCATCTGTACGATGAAATGAAGCTGGAGATAGGTAAATTTTAAAAATTTGATGCGATCAATAACCTGCATTTCCAGAATCATCAGAGGTTGTCCAGGGCTGCACTTTGAATATTATGTTTATCTCATGGGTATGTAACACTGTACATGGAACAAATGAAGTAATACCTAACACTGTTAAAACAATATAAGAAAATCTAAAAATAACTTGAAAATCCAGTTTTGCTTTTAGGTAATCCATCTAGATTGGATAAAATCCATTTATAAACTTTGTTCCATACCATCATAGAGAGTAATCACAGTAGAAGACATATATGATTGGATTTTGGATAAAGGTTTTTCTAGACCCAAAACTACGCCTGGATCAAAGTTTCATATTGTAAGAAAAAAAAAGAGGAAAACATATTAGTTCCATATTAGTATTTATAGTCTGAAGTCCAAAAACTATAAAACTATGCAAGACTTAATTACTAATATTGTCCAAACCAGAAATTATATGGTCTCTTATCATAAATCAAAATAAAACTTCACCTTTAAATACTGATTGCAGATGATACAGTTTGAGAGATACTTATTACATTTATTGAAATTTATTCCAAATAATTAGACAAATTTCTATAATGTGAGAATTATCATCTAAAAACTTTTTAAATTTGTGAAATACGGGACTATAATAGGAGTTCCAAAGCTACTTTCAACAAAATTATCAGTCTCCAATCTTCATATCACATATACTGTGCTAAACTATTATGAAAAAATCTATCACAATTATACTCGAATCAAAAACCAGAATCATGAAAAATTTAATTTCTTAATTTTGTCATAAGAATGAAATTATTCTCACAGGTGAGAAAAAAAAAAAAAGAAACATTAACTTTTTTCCACATCATCATATATAGGACCTGTTAAATGGATAGGAAATAATAATAGATTATCGATTCAGAAAATTTTGGTTCTGGAAACGTCCTGTCTGAAAAATCCTTATTACCATAAGGTGAAAGTCAACAAGGATGATGGATTTGTTCCTTATCAATGAATAGTGTATAAAGCTTTGAAACCGGAAAACTGTGTGAGAATTCATTATGATTATTAATTATCAAACTGGAAATAACTAAAACATCTACATCCCTGAATGCAGTTCAATAAACATGCCTATATGGGCATGAATACAGAATTTTTCCGGGTACACGAATGGAAACTATCTAATTTGGTTACAAACAAGTATTATAAAACAAGAAAACTACGAATGAAGTGCCAAAGAAAATCCAGAAAAACTTTAGTTTATTCCGAAAAATCAATGCCAAATTTCACACCTGGATACTGGATGAAAATACCAGTGTTGCGGAGATTCTCTTTACATTCGAATAATTTGTACCACATAATTAGTCAGATAATTATAGTGTAAAAATTAGGATATTACAAATTACAAAAAATGAAACTTTTCTCAAATCCAGTTCTGTGAAAGCTCTTACTAAGTTTTTCATTTCAAGCCCAGGAACATCTGTATCCAAAATTCAATCTGTACGTGCATTATACTGTAATTACGATCTACGATTGTATGGAACAAAGTTTAGAAA
Organism: Ericerus pela; assembly: GCA_011428145.1. Classification (NCBI taxonomy): domain Eukaryota; kingdom Metazoa; phylum Arthropoda; class Insecta; order Hemiptera; family Coccidae; genus Ericerus; species Ericerus pela. Next base: position 568,400 of record WOFM01000502.1, read on the forward strand.
TCTGGATGGATTATGTAAAAGTAAAATGAATTTTCATGTCATTTTCGGACTTTCTCATATTTTTTTAACTGAGTTGGGTAATACTTCATTTGTTCCATGTACGGTGTAACATACCCATGAGATAAATATAATATTCTAGGGAAACCCTGGACAACCTCCGATGATTCTGGAAATGCAGGTTTTTGATCACATTAAATTTTTAAAACTTGTGTAATTCCAGCCCCGTTTCATCATACAGATGGGATTTCATAGGCCGAAGATTTGGTTCTTATATTAGTATAATTAAGTATGTGAAATGAATTCAACTATCTTTACCTCCCACATTCTGGCCACCTAGAGGTTAAAAAGAAAAGAGTGACCCAATAAATTTCCAGGAGGCCTTTTTACACGTACCTACGGTATGTTTTATAATATCGACCCGCACAATACGTTTTTCCTCTTCAATGTACGTTAGATGAGACAACAAGTCGCTTACCTATTTTCGGCCGAAGTCACGGGGGTTGTGGCTGAAGCTGACCCATCGTTGTTATTGTACAACGATGAAGGGGTGCTCGGTGATTGTAAATCATCGTTGGTGATCGAGTCGAACGTTAAGAATCCAAGATTATTAGTGCTGTCATGGATGGGATTGCTGAAGAAGTGTAACGGATCCCCGACCGCAGCACTCGAAGCGCTCGAGGGGGGTATTGCGCTGTGATAGGCCGCCGTGGTTGCCACAGACTTGCGAATCGGTTACAATAAAAGGAAAAAACTAAGCCAAAAACGGTTTTCACGACGACGACGTTGGAAAATTTTCGTAATTTCGAACAATTGAAAAAAATAAAAATAAAATAAAATGATTACAGACAAAACGGAATTACAATAATATGGTAGAAAAATTTCACAAACACTACCACTACACAGCACACCTCACCGATTGAAAAAACGATGGGCACGAAGCCACACACCGGATACGAAACACTTTTCTTCTTTTTTTTTCACCTCTATTTTATTTTTTCTTTCTTCGATTTTCTGTAAGCGCGAAGAAAATTAAGAAATGGGAAAAATTTTTGCAAATTTTTTCATGTGATATTTTTGCCACACACTATCAAATTCATGGTCGTATTTTCGCTGGATAAGCGTACGCGAAGCATTTAACGAAGACAAATAGAAGAAGTAACGATATTTACTCCATTTATGTATTTTTCTTCAATTTTTTTTCTCCTTTTTCTTCTCCTGTGCTATTATACGTTGTTAGATCTTCCGTTGAGCGCTAGAATAGGCGCATTCTGTAAAATGGAGAAAAAAATAACACAATTTTTATGACATCGTCAACGTAGTCACAATGGTGGTCGTTGTCGTTGTCGTCATGGTCATACTCTCGCATCAGTAAAAAAGCAGTCGGCAATGCGGCGGTGACGTTGTAACCATCTTGACCAGCTGATACACAGCCCTACCTTGGATAATGGTTTGTATATGGTCACATACTATACGATATCAATGTGGTGTGCAGTGAAACACGAAAGTAATTTCATGACAAATTTTATAGTCGACGATAGCACACTTTCGAGGCTCCAATGGCTTATCTTGAAAAAAATCTATAACGGTGTCCGGTACAAAAAAACAGATTTTTTTTCTTTCATTTCTCAAAATGAAATCTCCAAAACATACAGTACATGATCCATTTGTTGAATACATGCGCCATTATTCTTCTTTTTTCACACATCCTCCCCTTCCCCTGGCTCACTTTTAGATACTTTATACGAATTTGGGAAAATATTAAAGATGATGCTGCACGATATCCTCTTATGTATTTCGGATTTGGCCAGTGAGAGCTATGATGAAATGTGAACTAGTGGTCCATCGAAGGATGGATGATACGAGTTTTCAAACCTCCCTAGAGTCAAAACAAACTCGTAACTTCTCTCCTCAATAATGGCTAATGAACAATAATTTCCAAATTTAATGACTGAAACCCAACCACCAAAATCTTGATTTTGATACGCCGTAGATATAAACATAATTAAGCGGCTACGTATATTCGGACAATTACTTCAACCAAAGAGTAGCGACGATAGTAGAAGTTTTTCAGAGTAGGATGTATGAAATGCTATGAAACTTGAAATTCTAATTTTGTTACCCAATATTTCTAAATAGATAGACCTAAAATAAATTGAACACAATAAAGAATTAAAAACCAGAAAAAAAAAGTAATTGGAAAACCTGGCCTTTCACAGTTGATGAAGCCATATAGTCGTTTTAAATATGATTTATTACAATACGAAAAAAAAAGTCACACAGTCATGGGTAAAGACCTCTGATAATCTTATGTCAGGACCTAACATCAGACATGAGGTAGATATTGTTTATCAGCATAATTTAAAAAAATATCACCGAGGTTATTTAATGATGAGATCCTTATTGAGCAGAGGGTAATACATATTTTTAAAACGTCTCAACTACAATATACCTATTTATAATATTATGTTCTAATGATGAAATGCCATCTACTACCGGAACATACCACGGGCTGGATGAACATTTCGGTAACCAAAAGGAAAAAAGAAGGAGGAAAGGGGACATTCACAACATCCAGCTACATCGAGTATTGTTTCCATCCATTTACATCTTCAAAGGTAATCCTTATCAGTAGTTCAATTAAAATGAAAGTTATCGAGATCAACTGCGAAAAAATCACGTGGTAGAGAACTTACATTTTGTGAAATTATTAACATATGTTAGCTAATAGCGCTGCGAAAATTAGGTTGCAATCGTAAGTTCAGATTTTGAAATATCCCTGAAACTCCTCAGTAGATTAAATTCAGATCATTTGAATTTGAACAGGATTTCTATAATATCTCGAGAACTGAACGTTTGATTAAGCTAAAATTTCAATGAGACATTTTCATATGTTATTTGAAGATCCTGTGGAACTTTGGGTTCAATCGTACGTTTTGTTATTGAGATATCACTAAAATTTTGTTTAGATTGTGTGATTTAAAATTATCTGAACTTAATCTATTTGCAGAATTTCAGTGATATCACGAGAACTAAACATACGATTTAATGTAAATTTTCCCAGTATCTTTAATTAAAGTACGTTAATATTTCTGCAATATTTTAGCCCTCAAAAACTTTGTTTGATTTTGAACCTTGAATATGTCAAGCACAAGTTAGACAACAAGCATAACAATGAAAAAGCTATATAACAATATTTTTGTTTTTTCGTCAAAATCAGGGACGTAGTTATAGGGGAATGGGGGAGGCTCCCCGAAAATATTCTTAGAGTTGGAAAAATTGACTAGTTGCATGTACAGTTGGAAAATCGAGAAATTTGATGACTTTTTTTTAGGAAACTTCAAAATGCAACAGTTAGCAGTTGATGTTTTTTTTTCTTAATCCATAAAAGAAGCCTTTCGCTATGTCTCTGACTCAGATTAGCGACTAATGTTTATCACGAATTTTTGCACCGACCATTTCTCCGTTGGAACAAACTACACAAATTTACCGGGTTAAGGTTGACAAGTACACAAATTTAAGGATTCGTATCATTTGCAATTGGTTCCAAGGCTTCAAACTTTTCAACATGAATATAGATGACTGGAATATACTGAAGGTAAAAACTAGAAAATATAACAGGCAGAATTAGAGGCATATAAAAATAGAAATGGTGTAGTCTCATTGACTGAACGTATTTCATTACGTAGAGAAATTCACAAAACAAAAAGGAAGGAATAAACTATAAGTAATACAAATTAATTAACCTTTTCCTTCGGTCGATCAACACTAATTGACAGTAAAACGAAAACAAGTCTTGTACGAAATTAGCTGTCACAATCCCTTTGCCAAGATTTTTTTATACGCACTGCACGATATAACATGAAGAGATAACCAAAAATGAAAAGAAAAAGATTCTAAATCTATAAAAAGAGATATAATAAAAATTGGTTTTCTTGATCTTGTAACAAAATGAAAATGAATATTTTTTTTTTACTCTTTCTTGTTCTGATAACGGCATATAGGACGATGTATTGTTCTTTATTTCTGATTAATGACATCGGAAGAATGGAAACGTCTATCGCCAACTTCGAAGGCACTGAATATCCTTTTCTCTTTCTATGGTCTATTTTGGTTTCTATCACGTTCACACTCGCCGTTCACTTACATCTCGAACTCCCTTTATTACAACGTTCGGATACCTCGTCTCTTGTTTTCTAAATTAAAATTTCAATGGTAAGCCAGACCCCCGAAAACGTAGACAAACTCACTTGAAGAACGTAAAAGCTATTATCGAACTTCTCACGCCATCCTCGTCGCCAGCCAGTGGTGATTTGCTGCTTTTTTTCCATAGTAAACGTAGATCTGAATTATCTACGTAATATTTTAAAAAGGAATTCAATTTATGTCACTTTATTTACACTTCAAAGTCCTACGATTACGATATGGCGAGCACAGCTGGAACAAAATTTTTCTGAACACAATGAAAACATACAAGAAAGGTGAGATACTGATTAGTTCTAAAAATCAGGTAATAATACAACGCGTTAATGGACGAATTGTCCCTACGGAGAAGTATCAGTTTACTATCAAGATTAAAACTGCGTTTGTACATCAACAGAATTCTAAAAAAAGACAGACAATTTCAGAATTAAGAAATTAGTCAATTCGTGAATACGTGAGTTGACCATGTTGTCTTTCTGAAGTTGAAACTAATTTCACAAAACAGTATTTACAAAAAGTCTAAAAGGCCACAGCAATAGTTGAACAAATGATAAACTCATTCATACTCGTATCAAAAGTAGATACTAATTTGAGAGAGTACAAATCTCAAAATGCCCAAAATTAATTTCAACGCCTGTTTAAAATTGCTTTCAATGTCACTTGCAGACGACATATCATACCACTTCATAAAAACTGATTCAAATATTTAGTACTGAAGAATGTTAAAGAGAACTGGCAAAACAGCTGCACCTAAAACCAAGTTTTCAAGGTTCTCATTTAATAACAACATTGACCAAATAAAACAAAAGTATATAAACTACCAAAAAATTCACGAGACAACTAGTTTAGCAGAGGTACTGCTAATACAGTATTTTTCAATCAATGAATTAAATTTTTCCCAATTTTTTCCACACGAGTATTTTGTTTTTCTTCTCGGGTAAGTCTTCAGCACCTAACATTCAGGCTTCCTCTTGGGTTCACTTTACCACTGAAATTATATAATACTCCATTCTAAGACACGAAAAATTTAAATATTTTAGACTCAATAATAAATATGAACAGATCTGAGGTAGGTACACACAACTAACATTTTCCGCGTTCGAGAAAAACAAATAGGTAGCTCTAAACGCCAAAAATGACTCACGGAAACCTTATAAATAATTATTGATCAGTAAAATAGGAACGTCAAATCCCGATATGTGCGAGTAAGCCTATGTAATCGTGTGAAGAAAAAGAAATCCCTTCTTACTTACTCTTGCTCATATAATTTTTTATTTATTTATTGGTATTCAAAAAGGAAAACAAAATATAAGATCCCAGGAAGAAAACTATAGAAAACTGAGACATCGAATTTTTAAATTATTTTTAGAAATAGGCAAAATAAAATCAAATTTCAACCATTTAGCTTATAATAAATCAAAATACTTATTAGGAAAATAATTACACGCAAAATTTTCGCATAATGTTGCAGTCTTATTTCAAAATTAGGCTTTTTAATGAAAAAACCTAGGCATATATATACTATTTTGCGATCAAATACTATAATGAATCCACGTAATAGCTTCTAAATGAATAAAATCAGTCAATATTCAATCATTATCTATATAATCCACACCACTCTCAAGATTTTCTTTAATTATAAAATTCGACTAATTATTCTTAGTTACACGTCAGACAAATTGTAAGATATTTTGAACATGTACATATTCTTATCTTAACTGCTCTGCAAGTTAGAAAATTATCATCACTCTCACAGTATTGTGTATTACCTTCATTTTCAGTTTTGAACCCGAAACGATTAAGAGCATATTGGAGAGTACCGAGTTGAATTATTTTTAAGTATCGAAAAATATAATTAATGCATAGAAATGAACAAAATTACTCAAATAGTGATGTGATAACAAATGTCAAGATGATTTTGATTAAGCTGTTCTAAAATATTTTGATGCAATAAAAAATAAAAAAATAAAAAAATGAATGATGTCTATATGGAATACCTTGTGGTGAGAGATATTCACACTAGAAGGTCTTCAAAAGTATTTGCGTGTTCTGCTACTTCATACGGTTAAGTATGGGAGAGCCAAATTCTCGGCAAAAACTGGCGATTTTTGAGCCAGTTCTGAGAGTTTATATACAGGATTTGGTACACGCACACAGACACACACGCATACGTACATGTACGTAATTATGTCATGCGTTACGTCGTTTCTTGTCTCTGTTGAGGTGATAAGGAACAACGCAGTGCGTTTGGTACCGGGCCGTGACATTACCAAGATCGTTATCAGGTAATTGATCTCGGCCTGTACAATGTATCTTACCTGTACATACGTACAGGTACGAACATCCAAAGCACCAGTGTAAGTTTGTTTAACGTCATGAAGACAATTATTGCCAGCCTTAGGGCGGCAACTGTTGTCAAGGGGTGCAAGCCCCTGTTACCTCATACAAGTATTGTCCCCACAACTACTCCCCCCAGTTTTTGCGCCGCAAAAATGATAAAGTCACGTGCTTTAGGGGGACTTATCAAGTCTACTGCTGCCGCTGATCCTTCTCCCATTTAGCTAGGGCCAACCTACCACAGCGCCTATACACTTGTAAGACTGCTTACAAGCGTTAAAACGGGCTTGATAGGTCTCCCGGCTCTGATGTCCCATACGTCTGTTGGTCTATTTTGCGCCAGACGAGTGTATTGGTGTGGACAGTAGGAGAGGCGAGGATCAGAGGGGTTCAGGAGTCTTGGCCTTTTATACATCGGGGAGTTCGAATTCCCCGATGGTTTATAGGTTGGACTTAGGGCGGGGGGAGGGCATAGTTTTTGCACCTTTTCCGCAGGAGGTTGCCTCCTCACCTCCAATTTTGCCAGGGCTGAAGACTCCAGGGGTGGGCACTCCACTCTATGTGTCTTTTCCGGTGATTTTGGGGGTGAGATCAGGGCAGGAAGGGGTGCGGACATCATCTTGACGATGTCCGCAGCCGATGTTGTATCCATTAGCAGCTTGTTTTAGATTCTTTCAATCTCCTTTTCATGTTCTGTCTGTGCCTTAGTCTTCACAGGCTGAGGCACATGTGGAACTACAAATTGGAAATCTTGATTCGAAAACGGGGTATTAGTTGGGGACGACATTGTAAGGAAGGAAAGATAGGCAGGATAGAGGAAAGAAAAAAGAGAGAAAAAATGTAGTAGAAAAAATTTCAGCGTGTCACAGTCAACAGCAGAAAGGCGAGTGAAAAACTTTGCGAGAATATTTTCGATCGCAGCTTTATTCCAAGTTGTTATCTCCTTTCAGACATGTTCGGAGGGGATAGTGCATTAAATATTCTATAGCTGAAAAGTTTTCCGGTCCAAATCTGTTAAGTACAAGCAGAGTTAAGCATGTTTGAATTTTCGTACTTTGAATTTTGTATTTCACAAAGAAATGCACTCTTCGTTTGTGACGTCACGATCTATTGACTATTTTGTTATCTGTATGTTTGTCAATAGAAACACGTTGCGATGTTTTCTTCCGTATCGCACGTGGATTTGTTTACTCGTGTCGTATTTTATTTGTACGCACTTTTTTCTGCTTATCTGAGGAATTTCTTTTGTTACGAATATTCCCTGATTCTCGTACGTATTTTTATGCGGGTTTTTATTTTTCGCAGCAGATATTAACTTTTGTGAATATTTTTAGTTTCTCCTTGCTAATCTCTCGGATTTTCAAGTTGGAATCTGGTTTTTTTGCTTTCTGCTACCTAGGGGCCTGCCTCTTTTTGTGGACATAAGGGGGCCAATGGGTCATAATGTATTTTGATGATCTCGTCACTGAACTTCACCGTTTTCTTTGTTTTTATTTTTTCTTCTGGTGATTTTTGTGATTTATCACCTTTTTCGACTGGTTTGTCCTCAACTTTTTGTGGTTGTGTGTTATCGGACTGTGCAGTCTGCTTTTCTTCTTCTATTTTCCTATCTGTCATCTTCCTTACTGCTCTTTGGAGCATTTTTCTGTCGTCGTTTATAAGGTACGCAGGTTTCAATCTGTCAATTGAAATCGTTTTTTCTTCACCTGCGATTAGTATCACGAAATTCTTGTCATCACGTGATACAACCTTATAAGGACCGGCGTATGGTTTCTCCAACGAAGATCTTATTTTCTCGTCTCTTATAAACACATGAGATGTTGTGGCCAAGTGTTTGGAGACATAAATCTTTGGTTGGCCATGACGAGCTGCCTGTTTCAAAAAACTATTAGCATCAGTTCGTATGTTTTGGACGAGCGTTTTGGGGATAATTTCTTTCGAGTGGGTGAAAAAATCCCCTGGTAGGCGTAACTCTTCGCCAAGCGCTAATTGCGCTGCAGAGTGACCCGTTTCTGTTTGAAGAGCAGATCGAAGGCCCATGAGGATGGTTGGTAGTATGAGAACCCATCTCTTGGCGTCGCAAGCCATGATGGAAGCTTTCAAAGCTCTGTGCCATCGCTCAATTTTACTATTTGCTTGAGGATGGTAAGCTGTGGTGTGATTGTGTTGTGCACCAAGCTTCTTAGACAGCTCTTGGAAGAGCAAGCTTTCAAATTCGACGACCCTGGTCCGTGATGATGACTTCAGGTACGCCATAGCGGGTAATCCAGGTGTCGTATAACCTGGCAGCTATCGTGGGAGCTGTCATCTCATAGAGAGGAACTGCCTCTGGCCATCGGGTTGCTCTATCAATCATCGTTAACAGGTATCTGTTTCCTTGGGATGGGGGTAATGGACCCACCAAGTCTATGTGTATTGTTTTAAACCGCTCCGTTTGTTTGAAAGATTTGAGAGGCGAACCAGTGTGTCTTCGTACTTTGGACTCTTGGCAATTCAGGCAACTGCGAGCCCATTTGTTGCAGTCGGACTTCATCCGAGGCCAAACAAATCTTGATGCTACTAATCCATCAGTGCATAGGGTGCGATAGATTGTGCACACTACTGAAAGCCAATTTGCGATACTTTGTCGGCAGGAATGGCCTGTTCTTGCCTGTACTAATGTCGCATGTTAGTAAGACATTAGTACCAGGGATTTTCCTTTGTCTCAATTTAAGAGCTGTGCCATCAATCGACAACAGTTCTCGCAATTCTGCATCCCTTAACTGTTCTTTAGCTACTTCAGCGTAAGGTAATTGAGACAGTGCCGAGATGGCTTCGATCCTACTAAGAGCATAAGCTGGAGTGTTGAGTTCTCCACTTATATACTGCATGTCCGTAGTCAATTGTCCTATGTAGTCCAATTGTCAAGCTCTTCTCGGGGAAGCTGGTTCTGTCCTTTGCGTGAAAGCATGTGTTAGGGGTTTATGATCTGTATACACAGTGAAACATCTACCCTCTAATTGGTGCCTGAAATGCTTCAACGCAGCGAATATTCCCAGTAACTCCCTGTCGTATGTGCTGTAGTTCTTCTCGGTTTTTGATAGCTTTCTGGAGAAGAAAGTGAGCGGTAACTTCTTGTCATTGTCCTTTTAGTACAGTGTTGCACCAATAGCAAAGTCGGATGCATCAGTTGCGACACATAACGGCAGACTTTCGTCTGGGTGAGCTAGTAGAGTTGCATTTGCCAGTGTTTCTTTTATATTTTTGAAGGCTTTTTCAGCTTCTTCTGTCCAATCGAGTGGAGTCTTATCTTTCTTTTTATTTGTTTTGATCAATGCAAACAGCTTACTTTCTTCGGCTGCAGCATTTTTAATGCAACGTCTATAGAAATTCACCATCCCCAAAAAGCGTCTGAGTTCTGCAACATTTGAGGGTTTCGGGAATTTCAATATGGGCTCTACCTTGGTCTTCAAGGGGGAAATGCCTTCGGTTGAGACTTGATAGCCGAGAAAGTCAATCTTGGTCTGTTTATATAAACTTTTTCCAACATTGATGGTAAGTCCAGCAGCATGTATACATTGTACGATGGTTCTTACATTCTTCTCGTGCTGTTGCTCACCAACTTCTGAGCAAATGCATATGTCATCCAGATATGCATAAGCAAACGGCAAATCCATAAACAATCCATTGATAAATCTCTGGAAAGTTTGTGCAGAATTACGGAGTCCAAACGGCATTCGAAGGTATTCGAATAAACCAAAGGGGTTATGACCGCTGTCTTTGGGATGTCCTGTTCAGCCATTGGAATTTGATGAAATGCCCAGTTGATGTTGATTTTTGTGAACATCGTTTTACCCTTCATATTCGCGTTGAAGTCCATTATGTTTGGGACTGGATAGCAGTCAGGAACTGTTTTGGCATTTAAGGCCCTGTAGTCTCCAACGATTCGCCACTCTCCACTGGCTCTTTTGGTCATGTGGATCAGGGAACTCCATGAGCTTTTTGACGGGCGGCATATGCCTTCCCCTATTATGCGATCATAGTATTCCCATGCTGCTTTGAGTTTATCAGGCAGTAGCCTGCGGGCTCTAGCATGGCAAGGCGGTCCTTTTGTTTCTATATAATGAATGGTATCATGTTTATAGGTCGGATGCCTGCGAATCGATGGTTGTGTAACTCCAGGATAGTCTGACAGAATCCGTAGGAATTGTTTGTCGACTTTAGTGCAGCTGGATATGTTGGTGTCCAGTTGGTACGCTAGTGTTTTGCCTTCCACCCATAGACCAGTATTGTTGTCTATGATTTTTCCATTTTTGAGGTCGATTACCAGGCCATAGTGCGTGAGAAAATCTGCGCCCAGGATTGGAGTTGGAACGTCCGCAATTGTGAAGGGCCATGTCATGTCTCTTCGCAAACCAATGCTTACTTTGCTGGATTCTATTCTGTAAGATGGAAGGTTTTGACCATTCACAGTTCGGAGGTAGTATTTCGGAGGAAATGCCTTTTGGTTCTTACTTACTGGCAGAATGCTCAAGTCAGCACCTGAGTCTATAAGGTAACTTCTCCTGTTTGTCCTGTCCTTGATGAACAGGCGGTGTGAATACTTTTTCGAGAGATCTTCAGCCACATAGATGACCCCTCTTTCTAGTTTGACGACTTACTATGTTTTTCCCCACCATTGGCATCTGTTGTTGCACTTGGTGGCTTCTGCGCCAAATCTATTATGAAAGAAACAGGATTTATCGTCCCAGTTTTGAGACCGGGGTTTGGTGGACGATGATCTCCTAGAGGGAGTTGGACTCTGACCCCTGGTAGAATTGCTCTTTCGGTCTCTGGACCTAGATTTTCTATCATTATTTCTGTTATTGCTCCTGCTTTTCGAGCGGTTATTATTTCTACCATTTCTTGAATTGTTGTTGTTGCTTTTCTTTTTTACTTCACTAGTCAGCTGAGCTATCTGGGCTCTAAGCTGAGCTAGTTCTCCGGTCTCTGTCGATACTGCACAAATCGAGGATGCGGATCTCGAATGTTCCAGTGCACTATTGGCACTCTTTGCCAAGAAGTCTAGGTCCTCGGAGTTATTGATCACCGTGGTACCTATAGCTGCCAGACACTGCACAACATGTTGGGGCAGTTGTTTGCAGAACTGGTTCCCAATGACTGACAGCGATACGATATTGTCAGCCTTCTGTCCTAATTTAGCTATGAAGGTGGAGGGTTTATCATCTCCTATCTTCATTCCACCCATAACATCATCAATTATTTGGTTTTGAGTCTTACCAAACACATTTCTAATTTTCTTGCAGAACCAACTGTACTTGTCTGCTTCCACAGGAGGGCATTCCATGATATCCGGAATGCGGCGTATTATTTCTGCGGGCATGCCGCTGCAAATGTGAGAGTACTTTTGGTCATTCTGTAAGTTTTCTGTCTTGAAACGACCTTTGAGGAGAGTCAACCAGAGTTCCACCTCATTTGGTAAAAATTCCAGAATCTCAATCCTCTGCCTTTGGATCGCAGGGTTCTGCAGAGTCTGCATCTGCAGCAGCTGTAGTAGCTGTGCAAGCACTTCGGGGGTCAGCTGTGGCTGACCACTTCCACCTGTTCCTGGCTGGTTCGATGATGGGTTTGTCGTATTTCCACTTCCGTTAGGCATTGTAATTTACTGTACTTCTTTTGTGTTATTTTTGGCAAAGGATCCACCAGACTCCGTCAGTTGTCAGTCTGGGGTCAAAGGGTCGGAGTCTTGGTTCAAAAGACAACCACTTCTGAGGGTGCGAGCTGTTGTCTCGTTTGGGTTGACTACAGCTCCCAAACGCAAGGCTTCTGGCCTCCGGATTTGTTTTTGTTTCTCCGGAGTCTCAAAGACTTCAGAGTCTCTGGTCGAAGCTGGAGGAGTTGGAGGATGAGGGGAACTTTGTTCCTCCAAGTCTACTTCTCTTGGTTCCCTTCCGGCAAATATATTTGGAAGGGGGGTATAATTTCCCACTTTCAAAGTCAGACCTCTGCTTTGACAGCCAAAGGTGTCTAGGTCTGTGAAAAAATTTGTATCACAAGCGAGTAACTCGCTAGCACACCGTACCTAGTTTTAGAATTAGCGCAACGCGCCTAGACACCCACGACGTAGCCAAAAAATCACGTCGGGGTCACCACTGTGGAATACCTTGTCGTGAGAGATATTCACACTAGAAGGTCTTCAACAGTATTTGCGTGTTCTGCCACTTCATACGGTTAAGTATGGGAGAGCCAAATTCTCGGCAAAAACTGGCGATTTTTGAGCCAGTTCTGAGAGTTTATATACAGGATTTGGTACACGCACACAGACACACACGCATACGTACATGTACGTAATTATGTCATGCGTTACGTTGTTTCTTGTCTCCGTTGAGGTGATAAGAAACGACACAGTGCGTTTGGTACCGGGCTGTGACATTACCGAGATCGTTATCAGGTAATTGATCTCGGCCTGTACAATGTATCTTACCTGTACGTACGTACAGGTACGAACATACAAACGCACCAGTGTAAGTTAGTTTAACGTCATGAAGACGATTATTGCCAGCCTTTGGGCGGCAACTGTCATCGAGGGGTGCGAGCCCCTGTTACCTCATACGAGTATTGTCCCCACAGTCTAATTATCATATATTTTGTTACTACTAAAAGTAAAGTAATGTGGCATCATTAAAACATTTGGTTGGTGGGATTTGACTGATTATTGAATTTGATTGATGAATTTGAAAAAATATTTGACATAATTCTATAATTACCTATAGAAAATGTGCAAGAATGGTGCGTTTTATAGATAATGCCTGATTTCATTCAGTCTAAAGCTATAACATTGATTCATTATAGCATTTGCCTCAAAAATAGCATAACTATGCCCAAGTTTTTTCAGTAAAGCTTAATTTTGGTAAGCAAAATTAGGAAAATAACACAAACGGATGCAGAGTAGTCCTAATTCTGATTTCCTTCCACAAGAAACCATGACGAATCACAATTTCATGACTTCAACAATATAAAAAAAATATTACTCACACTAACTACAGCTCCAACGTCGACGTTCAAATAAAATCTACATTCATCATCATCACCGTGTGAAGTAAGCCGAAATACAAATAAAGCCAAAGAAAGGAAAAAAAAAGGATGAAAAAAAAAACATTTCAGAAAGGATAGATAGAAGAAAGGCGATAAAATAAACGAGCTGATTTTTTTATTTTCCTCTCTATCTCTGTCTCTCTCTCTGGCTTTCTTTTCTCTTACTCTGCCCTTTCATATGTTATGCAACGGAACGTTTATAATCCGAAACTGAATACTTCCTGCTTCCTAGCCTGTCTTCGGTGGACAGCAAAGCGACAAACCTTGTCTGCATTAGAATAGTAAACCGAAAAATGAAATAAAATGAAATAAAATGAAAAAAAAAAAAAAAAAAACCAAAAAAAACACCACCATAAATGCAGTATAATGATAACGCTTCATTTGGTCGTGCTTTTTTCCATTTCTCCTTTCCCCCTGCCACTAAATGTTTTCTTCACGTACTTTTACGTCGCGTCGGTAGAGATTACAGTTCCTTTTTTTCGACTGCAAAAAACACGGACAGTACTTTCACCCAAAAATGCAAATGTACAAATTCATCGAATGTATGGGAGGACGAACAAAATCATTGAACCACAAAAATTCAGGCGGTCTGAGGTTACATTTTTTTTACCCATTCGAAGGCAATAACGAATTAATAAAATAACGTATTCATTCGAAATTTAGCTCTTTTTTAATGAAATTTGTTGTAGGTAACATTATTACGCATGGAGGAGGGCAAGGAAATGTAGGTTAGACATTCCCACAAAAGAAAAATCAACCTGCATTGGAAATAAGTTCACACTAAATTTCTTTAGTTCAAACAGAAGATAGAAGAGAACAACCGACGATAAAAAGCATTCTAAGCACCGATTACACTACGAAGGTTTTTAAATTTTTGCTGTCCATAATGTCACCCTCGTATCCTCATAGAATTATGGCTAACAAAATTTATTGTAGTCAATAGGTTTGAAAACAACTAACAACACGAATTGTCAACAATAACAAGTCATCCGAATCTATGCTCGAAATAGGTAACCTGCGTTACCAACGTAATCGACGCACTCATGAAAAAAAAATCTAGAATTAAATCAATTAGAGAGCACAATTATTGAGCTGAACTGAAATACAGCCCCGCAGGGTAAAACGTCATAAACTTTAGAAACAGTATAAATTAATACGTTATAGCGTAGAAAATCATTAAAAAATAATTTATCATCGAATTATTTTTCCAATTTTATTATCGATACTTTTAGTCAGTAATTTAAAGTAATTAGCCTAAGGTTGTAGAAAATTTTCCGCACCCAATAGGAAAAAATTAAAAACCAAAGGTGATTACACTCGCCATATTAAATTCTGGACTCATGGAACTCAACGTGAACATATATTTTTCTTTCTTTTTTCATTCGATTCTCAATAAATAAACAAAAAAAAAAAGAAGTCAGAAAATTTATTAAGGGTTGTCAAAACTCGAGTAATTAAAGATCTTGAAAGTATTCTCAATTATTATACAGGTCGGTTTCACTATTCGTGTAATTCCTGAACGCTCAAAGTCTGTTCAAAAATCTACATTCTCTTTTTTAGATGAAAAAATTCAATATAGTATGTTACTCAACTCTCGAGTCAAAAACAAATTAATGAAAAATTCACTTAAATTTTAAGCTGAACGTCAGAAAAATTTCGAATACCCAAATCCTTAAAAGCAAAGAGAGAAGAGAGTACTAGGAAGTAAAAAGTACAAGCACCCAACGGTATTCGTCTTGATATAACACAGCTGAAGTTTCTGATTTTAACAAAGATAAAGGAGTAGATTTTAAAAACATTTTTTTAAATTTCATCATCGATGTTATGTCTATGTGAGATGGGAAACATGAGATTCTGAGATCAAGTAGGTACATACATTCATGTATTAATCACCGATTCAAACGACAGCTGAATACACACAATACGTCTAAAGATATTTAAATCGCAACGAAACAACTGTAACTCAAAAATTCAACAAAAAAGTACCACGTGTTCGACAATAGCCCTAGTTACTGAATATCGCTGCTATTTGCCCAACATTCGAATAGGATCCATAAAAAACAACGACAGAGGAGAGGGAGAGAAATTGAACCAAAACACCGCATTCGGTCTTGCATGCGTTTGTGAGTGACTAAAATTTTATAACCTGATTTCATATTCTAATCAAAACTAAAACGAAAGTTTTGGCGAAAACAAAAATCACCCATGAATCTGTCGAATTTAAACAGAAAATTTTCACCAGACAATATCTTAATTCCCGAGAGACGGTGAATGAATTTTTTTTTTCAGCACTTTCGATCAAGACACCTTTCGTTCGGATGCTGCAAATTGGAGAGGGAGAGAAAGAGAGAGTAAAAAACTATAGCATAATATTGATGCCGGTAACTAATATAACCCAAAATAGGATGGTTTTGGATGATGTACCCATGTGTGTGAGAAAAATTTATCGCCACCGAAAGCAATAGCACCTCGTCACTCACCTGCGAACAGGCAAATTTGAAATTTATTGCTGGAGAGACGAACGCCCTCATTAAATATTATGATATTCGGTTATACTCGATTAAACTTTTAGAATTTATCATAGTGTTACGTCGACGCTGAGGTGTAGGAGAACCGTAGTAAAAAAATACGCATGAATGGAGCTCAACACCAAAACCGAAAACAATAAAATTATTTTACGGCATTAAAAAAATAAGTTACTTTTGTTCAGTCAAATGAGTGAAAAAATAAAAAACCTGCGATTCGTTCGCGGTTTTTCGATCATTAAAATTTAAAAAGGGGCCAAGAGAGAGAGAAAAAATTTCGAATTAACAAAAACCAGTGATGAACACGTACCATATAGCTGACCAGTTTTGTCCAAAGTCCGTATAATAGATATTAACATCAACATCGTTGGCGAAAAACGCGTTGCCATCGACGAAGTGTTATGTATTAAATATGTACTAGATGCAGATACTTCGTGTTTTCAAAAAATTTTGCTAAACCGGTTTCACCATACTAATTTTTCGTAAGCTTTTCTCATCGCACGCTTTCGAACTTTATGCATAAATATCGGATGATCTGTCCGAATTCATGGATTAATAAAAATATTCATATAGGCTACACATGTTCACCAGACAAACCCGTAGTTAGTCCCATTTTAAGGTAGGTACTGAGGCTGTCACCAAAACTTTACTTAGCACACACGTTATCATCATTTTTTTATTTAGGCGGTATCAATTCAGAGTTTTAGGTGTATATTCAAATATATATGAGGGTGGGTAAGAATGTGGGCATGTAGAGGACACAGATACTGCGTACTCTTCACTTTCTTTTTAATCCAATGAACAGTTTTCGTTTTTTCTCCACTCCTACGCATTAGAAAAACGATCATTTGTTCACTTCACGTTTTAATTGAATTTTCTGGCGTAATGAGCTTATCATAATTTCATTCGTTTTTGATTCTAACTTACTAAAAAATCATTTCAGCTAAACAAGATTTAAATTTCAGCTTCGAAAATTCGAAAGCCAACTGATTTTAAAATTCAAATTTGAAGAATCAAGAAATATTTCTTGATAAAAGAATACTTTTAATTACCTCCTCCGCAACATAACCTTCATAATAATAATGGTCATGGAAGAAACACTGAACTCTAATAATCTGGTAAATCAAAGGTACATATTCGTTATTAGTTATTATCATCCTCATCAGCACTACTGCATGTATTTCAGTGACTACATGAAAATTAGCGAAGCCAATTAGCCAATCTAACGTAGGTATAAAAAATAAAATAATTTGTCGTTCATCATTCGAAACATTGGGAAACTGCGACTCGCGCAAATCAAGATATTAAATATTTCAATTTTGAAGCTTTCTGGAAAAATAAAAAGCTACAGCTTTCTCTGCGATCAATGACAGTCCTTGAAAAGAGTCAATAATTATTATTCGATTTTTTCAAAATTCAAGATTCTTCGCGAGTTAAAAAATTCCAGTTTTTCCAGCGCTAACAAAAATTTAATAACACAATTTGACTTCAGCAGGTCCTCATAATGAAAATAGATAACGAAAAAGCTGATGAATTATGAAGGATCGTGGATGAAATATTGGTTATTTTTTCGACAAAAATACCTACCTGTAATAATAAAAATAAATAAAAAAATGAGCGAAAATCTGAACACGAGAATTTCAAAATTTTCCATCAAAACTGAACAATTCTCCCCTACTGATAAGTTTATTTTATTCGTCAAAAATAAATATCTTTCAAGGTCATTAAAGGGTGATTAACGGCGACTTGAAAATTTTCCTTCAAATTCTGATGCTCGAATTTTGGAGCTCTAAAACGGATTGAAAAGAAAAACTTTTCTTCGCAACAAAGTTTATAACGAACAGAATCAAACCCAGTTTACTTCATGACTTAAAATCGGCAAATTATTTTATGAGAGATGTTTCAATATTTTTTCCTATAGTTGTGCCTGGATTCGCCTGTAGTCGGACAAAATTTTAGACGTAAATTTCTTTCTTTTCGTTTCCTCTTCATCTCAAAATTTTCCGCCTCTCAAATTTTCTGCTTGAAATAAGCCTAATGATAAATATGGACGGATCTATAAAATGTAAACCAATTAACAAAACCTCTAAGTAACTTAAGTTGAAAATAATTAAATTTAAAAAAAAAAATGAAACCGACTGCGTTTAGGAACATAAAACATAATAGAACTAAAATGTTGAAAACAAGTTTTCCAGGTTTTGTAATATTAATTTTTTATAAAATTGATTTACAACTAAGCAGTCGCTGGCAAAAATAGCTTTTGATATTAATATGAAGATCAATAATGGATTGAAATCAATAGGCGAGTAGAGAGTTTTCAACACATTAGGTATATAAGTAATTTAAACATTCTTAATGATTGGTACTCCAATGTTTTAAATAGATGTAATAATGCTGTGTATTAGAATATTGTCAAATCTTTGTTAAATTTACCCCAAATTGCATCAGAGAAATATGTAATCAAATGAAATCTAATTGCTTTATTTAAAAATTTTGCATTTTATATATATACACACATATATATGTATGTATGTATGTATGTATGTAACTTGAAAGATATTTGTGCCAATGACTGCTTAATTGTAAATTAATTTTATAAAAAATTACCATTACAAAACTTAGAAAACTTGTTTTCAACATTTTGGTTCTATTATGTTTTATGTTCCTAAACACAGTCAGATTCATTTTTTTTTAAATTTAATTATTTCTCAATTTTCTGTTGCAAATATTTTTCAGTGCGAATCTTTAATATCTGCCCATGATTCTCTCATCGCTTCAATCCTCCACAATTCTTCTTTATCTTCATAGTTTCTGATAATGATGAAATACCTAATACAAAAAATTCAAGTGACAGGTGCTTGGTCATGTTGCAAGATTTATGTAACAGAAAATTTCATTTCCAGCCTATTGTTTTTTCTTAATTAATACCTATTTTCTTATTGGTCAATAAGAAACTTAGATTTTTTTTTAATTTTGGAACTGGTCAATGAGTAAATTTCAATCTTTTATTCAAATATTAAGAAAACTAATTAGATCTTTAAAATTGATTTTAACTATAAAATGTTTATAAAAAGAATGTGAAAAAAGGGGTATATGCATTTTTTTTTTCAGTTATTTTCATACCTATCTGATATTCTCTAAATTAATGATTCTTGTTGAAAGCAAAAGTTAGACCTCGCATTAGTTTTGCTTGTATTTTTGTGTATTTATTCAGCACTTTTGCATCAATTTGGTAAATATACAGTCCGTCATAATATAGACCTTGGACATAGAGAAATAAAAACCTGATGGATACCTACGATGGGATATAAAATATAATTATATATAAGTGATCAATTAACAACCATAAGTGAGCCAATCACAGTTCATTTTTCAGGACACCTTCCTGATTGGTCAGTTTGAGGGAATTCCAGAAAGTGGGTATTTTTATTTTTCCTTATAAATATTATTTCGAAGCTAATATATCAATGGACTTTAAATGGCCAATCACAGTTTGTTTTCCAACATATGCCTTCCTGATATTATTTTTCATTATATCTATTATTAAGTAGATATCAGCAGACTTTAAATGAGCCAATCCTACATAATACATCTACTGGTGCTAATATATTACTAGGAGAAGTGGTGAAATTTAAAATATTTATATAGCTATAAGAACTTTTGGGAGACCCAATCAGCATGTGTTATTTCCTCACATGTTGAATCTTGGATTGTGATTGGTTATATTGCTTTTTGTGTTGAAAAAATCCCCAAATTTTAAATGAAAATTGTGGGTCTGGTATGGGGAATTTTTCAATTTTTTTTGGCCAGTGTTACTCACCTTGAAAATACGAATTTTTTGAGACCTATTTCATATTTGTACGATGAATATTGAATGCTGTAGAGTGGCACAAAATTTCGTTAGATTGCCAGGAACAAGAGTCAAACACAATACCTCCTTCCGACGCAGTCGGTAAAAACAAACAAGGATGAGAGATAATTGATAACAACAATCAGCGCCTCTAGAAGTTAATACAAAAACTATGTCACAGTTCGTCGCGTTAGTGACTGCTATAAAAGCGTATAAAAAAAAATGGACAAAATACAACAAATTCATTTTAAAATACGTTTCTAGTTTCAATAGTGATTGTTGAATTGATTGAAAGTCACAGAGTTTAAGAAGTCTCAGAATCAGAGGCAAAAAACAAAACAACTTGGGTCAACAGACTCGTGAAAAGTTTTTCATTGCACGTAAAAATGAGAAATCGTGAAACTCACCGTAGATGATAAGTGGAATATTATTTTGGTTATTTTTTTTTGGTGATGGTTGATAACCGGTCATAATCTCAAATTCTTCATAAGAGGCATATTTCGATAGAAATGGTTTCTTTCAGTTCACGTAGGGCAGAATTTTGATGATATGCAGATTATTGTTTCTTATTTCTAAAACGAAAGCTAGACCACAATCGCCACAGAAGTTTTTGAACAACACAATGAATTTATAAACCCCATCTAAATTGGTATTATTCAAGCAGAAGGAAATATGTTTTTCGACAGAGATATATGAGAAACTTTGGATAGAAAGTACGATTACTTCCAGTAGCGCAGCCAGAATTTTCTAGAAAGAGGGGCCAAATCTAAACCCTAATTTTTTGCGTTTCTAATCATCCATACACACATCTCCCTCCCTCGCATCAAATTTCTTCCATAATAATAAAGACACGTTAATCACTGATTATTACTTATGTTTATTTTGGGAAGCATAAAGCACGTACGATCTATAATCTGGCATGGCTTTAGTCTATAGTATCTACCAAATCCATAAATGATCTTTAGAACCGAAACAGTTCAAATTTTTCAAAGAAAACGTCAAAAGAAAAATTAAATATAACGAAGAAAATCATCACATTTTGTGATGATTGTTCTTTTCCATAAATTCCCAATTCCCACAAATTTGACAACTTTTCCGAGGACCTAGACAGTCAAACACCAATCTTTCTTTCATAATCGACATATTACTCAATTATTATTAATTCTAAATTTCACTCGTTGAGCAGCAATCGTGAAATAAATTGAAATAAAATCGAACACAAAAAATTTCCACATTCACTGGGTCACTGTTTGCACTTGGTATAGAACACGCATTTTATCCAGAACATTATTCTACACGATGACCACATTGATGACGACGACGACAACGACGACAAAAAAATATTTCATTATCGAATTGAACCACTTACAAGAGTTATGTCGCTTATATCATTACACCAACCAGAAATTGAAAAACTAAACTACAAGAATAAAAAAATTCATAACAGAACCGAAAAATGTCGTTTCGAAACAAATTGATTCGCACTTAAAACAATCAAATGAAGAGAGAAAAAAAAACAAAAAGCAAGATGCAGCCACAAATAACTCTTAAAACATAAATTCGTACGGAATCGAACGTGGAACGCGACTTTCGAATTAAAACAATACTGAAAAAACGGGGTTTAAAAAACTTTTACTAAATAAATGAATAAATTGCACCGAACGATGTCTTCCAAATAGAATATTGAAAAAGAAAGAAAAAAAAATGAAAACAAACATCGTCTACAGTACGAACATGTACGGACAGGCAGACATCATTACGACGACGTTGTTCACCCGACAACTAACTGTTAATGGCTAAACATCACACTTAGCGTAGTTTTTACCACTTGCCGCTGGATGGCGCTGCACATAACATACCTACAAATTCATACAATTAAACGAATCTGAGCAAATTTGAGCACCTGTGAACAGCATTGACGATGACGACGTGGTGTATTATTTTCGCTACCATTTTTTTTTTGTCTTTTCTCTTCACGCAGGCGGTGCGTCCTTGCCATTTTTTTCTTCTTGCAAAACAACATTTTCAAGAATTTTCTTTTCTTACATTCGTATAATGGGCACCCTAAAGCCATTTATGTCGTACGCCTTAATTCTTTCTAGTTACCATATTTACAGAACCTACCGTATATTTACAAACTTGCTTTATAAAAACAGTAGAATGAAATGAAAACGCGTATAGATGGCATGCGCAGTTATTGGCAAAAAATTAAAAAAACTACTAATAGCGGAAAAAGAAAGAAAAAAAAATTGGCATAATACTGTATTTTCAACGATGATAGACTCGTATAAATTACAACTCTTTCGACGACGATGGAAAAGTAAGGTCTTTGAACTATAAGCGTAAACAATTTTTTTTTCTTCTCTTTTTACAAATGGTTGAAACAGAACGGAAAATTGTTATAGCCGCGTCTTGGATACCATATGAAGAGCAAAGAGAAGGAGAGAATTTTATTTCGCTTCAGTTTGACTTAATGATGACGTGATTATTGAAGAAAGGAGTGCTTGACCAACCAAATACATCGCATTTGATTTAAGTTGTAAAATTTAAAATTCAAACGAGCGAAAACTTATGGGTGCCGAATACGAGTGAACTTGAATGAACAGGAATAGAAGTAGAAAATACCTACTACAAGGTTGTGATAAATATATGAAACAATGAAGAGAATTGATGGTGTCAACACTGATGAATCAAAAACAAGAAATTCATTTGCCACCCCAAAAAACAATTAGATTGTCATAGACAAAGCAAAAAAAGTAAGGAGCTTTTGCATAGTCTTATTTTTGGATGATCTGGAAAATATGTTTGTAGAATTACATTTTAAATAACCTCCTCTGTACGCAGTCGTAAAAAATTCGGTTCAGCTAACGAAACAATCACCATCTAAGGAAAATTCCTCCTGTTTTCTAGTGAGAAATCACGAAGTCGTACTCAGACATTCACAATGAAATTTCCGTTAAAATTAAAAAGAAAAAAATTTTTGTGAGAAGGGTCTAATTGAAAAGTTTTGTTATATAATTGACATACATAAGTCTACTTGGTAATGAAAAGGAACGCTAACTTCAATAATTTCAGTAGATCTTCCTGGACAAATTTTAAAATGGTTAGGTACTTATTTTTCTATTTTTAGCACATTTTTATCATATTTTAGGAACTGGTATTTTTATAGAATTAATGATTTTATGTTAGTCATAATCAAATAGTAAAATTTAAACGGTTTATTCCTATTTTAAGAAATTGTGCTCAACTCACTACTATTTGCAGATATTAAAACCACACATTTCGTCACTTAATTAATAATTTCGAGTAGTTTATTATTTTTTATAGGTATGTACCATTTAGGCCTACAACCACAGGATTAATATTTATCACATGCGGGGAGTATTATAGATAAAGCATCGGCGTAAAGAAGGTGATTTTGATATAAGTGTGATCCAAGCAGCGCCCGTATCAATCACCTACTTCCCATGAGTGTCACACAGTATTTTTTGCAACACCCTCCTTCCTCCTCCCCGCAAAAAACCAATAAAAATTTTTTTGAAAATGTATTTAAACAATATGAATATTTCTTCTACGCATCAATCTCGGTAAATGTGCATTTTCCAAAAGTTTCAAATTTTATAATAGCTGCTATTCAAAAACCAGAGGACCGATTTTGCTCAAATTCAATACCATTCCAGTCTCTAATAATCTCCAACCGCCATACAAATTTCAAGCTAAAATATTTTAATTTACGGAAGTTACCTTGATGACAACATGGTGGATTTATGAAACTTTGAAAATCCCTTCTTCCAGAACTACCAGATGAATTTCAAAAAATATTAACACATAGCTCATGAAAGTTTCTAACACTACCCCAAGTTTCATTGTCATAGGTCAAACAGCGAGGACTCCACAAACTTCCAAAAAGTGCTAAAAAGAGCAAAAAATGGAAATATATATATATATATATTGGGTACAGAAGAATTTGAGTGACTTGTGATCTACGACTGATGATTGGCATTTTTCCACAGCTCCCACCCCCAGATCGCGCCAATGCACTGAATGCAATAGTTGTATCTTCCTAAAAAGGAAAATTTTCCTGCAATTTGCATTTTTTCGTTCACATATTTTCAAGTAGTTGAAGATAAATAAAAACTTTGATGGAATAAAAATTCAAATAATTTTTTTTTTTCAGCAGTACGAAATACAGCTATCTAGTATAAATAGCGGCTGATGAATTATTGATTAAAAGAGGATAGGTTTTTGGATTCAAAAAATGGCAAATTTTCTATTAATTTGCGTTTTTTTCTTCGTTCGTTTACTTTCATGTACATAGACAAAGATAATTACATAGTTACATGAAAAGCCAATTGGAGAAAATATTCTCATCTTTCCAGATATGCCAACCCCAGCTCTCTAGAATAAATAGTGGCTGACGAATTATTAAGAGAAATAAGAAAAAATTGTTTCAAAGCTGAAAATCTTATGTTCAATTGAAGTGGCAAATTGACAATCAGTTTTTCACGAAATCCGGAAGGGCTTGAATTTCATAATTTTGGATAGGACATAGTGCGCATGCACAATGAAGAAAGTGATTTAATAGTCTGAGCAGGTCTCAAGCTGCGCATACGCGAAATTTTATTTTTCGACATCGGGGTAAAATCTACTTCACGTACAGTTAATACGCGCAAAAAGTCTATTTTTGGGTTGGGTGTTGCAAAAAGGAAATTAAATATTCTCATACTCGCAGAGAGATATTACTACACAAAATTAAAAATCCGTCAAGTTAGGCGAATGAAGCAAAGTTCCTCACAGTATTTACCTGTAAACTCGTAAATATAATAGACAATGACAAAAAAATATATCAAACACGAGACTTGCTCGAGAAGAAGCAATTAAAATTGAAAGGGACTCAAATCAATGAGCAAATGAAAAGGACCTACACGAGTAACTCTTTGAAGCCTACGGTTTTCAATTTTATTCATCATTGAAGTAAATCCGAAAAAATATCAAGACAGCAATAAATAAAAAAATTGTGAAGAAATTTTGAAAAATTTTAATAAGAGAACTCACTCGATGCGAAAAATTTGATTAAATTAACACAAAAACTGAAATTCATTTTTACTGAATCTTGTGAAAGAGAACTGAAGAAAATTTGAAAAAAAAATATATCGCTTTAAATTAAGTTTTATACAATTGCTGAAATAATTAAAAAGTACAAACTAAAATGAACAAAACAAGGACTTTTTCCAGCCATGAAATCCAAAAAAAATACTTTTTCAGAGAAAAACAGTTACAACCATTGTGAAAGAAAAAAAAGAAAAAACTCAGGCGCAGAAAGTCTCGATAGAAAAAATAGGTTTTGAGAAAAAGAATTATGAATTTTGATGATCATATTAATTGTCTGTAAGGTTATATGCCTTAATGATATGTTAAAATTGTATGAAATATATCAGCTGCTGACAAAATATGAGAAAACGTGAAATTTAAAAGAATTATTTCTTGAAAAAATGAAAAATTAACTAACATAATAAAGAATGGTATATAATCATATAATTTAAAATATAACCAAAGAAAAACAAAGAGGAAAAAAAAGCTATACCAGAAGTACCGTCAGGCTGATCCGCGCCAAAATCAGTAAGTATATATATATATGTGGAATACCTTGTTGTGAGGAAAATATTCTCACCAGAAGGTAATTCAACAGAATTATGCGTGTTCAGCCACTTCATATTAAACATATGGGTAAGCCAAAACCTGGGCAAACACTAGAAATTTTAGATATACTGGCTTATTTACACGCACACAGACATATGTACGTAATTAATATGTACGTTGATGAGAGTGGCCCAGTTGTGTCATCTCTTGCAGTGATAAGAGATGATGAGCTGGTTTGTGTACGGATTGTGACATCATTGTATTGTTGAGATTAGTCACAATTTGGTACTCGTACATTACCTGCAAGTACATGCAGGTAATTACGATCGAACATAATTTTGTGTGTTATTTTAACGTCGCAAGGACAAATATTAGCTTGCCTTGTGGTGGCAACTGTCGTAGACGGTCCAAGCCCCTAAACTTCATACCAGTAAGTCCCCACAATATATATATATATAAAAATTTTAGTTATTGGTGCCAAAATTTTCCTGAGGTCATGAAATGAAAAATGTACCCACCCTCAACCGTTGTGGGCTAATACCGCACCAAACGTAATAAGTTGATTTTGTAATGAATACCTACTCAAAAAAGAAATAATTTTCTCTGTCACTAATTTCGTTCTGAATTTTAGTCTTTATTATCTTGGAATATAAAAGAGATGTAGGTAAAAAAAATGCTTTCCGAATTTTACAATTAATGCAAATTACTTACGGATGGAAACATAATCGTTTCATTCACAAAAATTTTGAGATGAAGGACCGAGATACGATGTTACATTGAAAAGAAAAAATTAAAAAAAAGAAAAGAATTCATTTAGGACTTCAAAACACTACTTCATTTCAGATACAATTCATAACAATTTTTGAAGATGAAAGAAAATCTTCCGTTTCATTTTGAAATTATGAAATTTTACTGTAATACGATTTTCGCGTTTCCTTTTTGACCTACTGGCCAACATATATCAATGATGAAATTTCACTCATTTTCAGGGCAAAAATATGAAATTTGATTCAACAGATACAAGACCCACTTTTCCAAGCGTAAGAAAATTGTTCTTCAAGGATTAAAAAACAATGAATGAAGAACAAAAAATACAAACACTATGCTAGGATTTTCTTTTTTTGGGGGGAGTTTGAAAAATTTTACCTCAGCCAGTTCGGTTAAAATTAAAATGTTCAATTCATCAACCACTATCCTGAAGCAACATTTTTTTTTCATACATAGAAACTTAAGAATTTTTTAAGCAAAAAAAATAAAAAACAGAAAGAAACAGATGGCTTGAGGATAAATTTGTACAAGGCTAAACTTGGTCTATGTTTTTTGTCTCAAAATAAAAAGTAACAGAATTTTAGTTCTTTAGTTCTTTCTTTTAAAATATAAAAAATTATGTCAATGACGTCAGAATAAAGCTGTAAAAAATTCAAAAAGAATTTGTAATACAACCCGATGCGTTAAAACTATTCATAAACACAGGTGGGTAAATTTTTTCCAACTGAATACTTTATATTATTGTTATAAGACAGTTTCAAACTTTTTCTTCTAATTAAGAGATTCATGTAAACACACATACAAAATGCTAAAATAAGTCTATATGTTGATTGGAGCAGTAGAAAAGTTGTTTTTGGTTCCTTTTACGTCAGTTGAAAAATATGAATAGTTTCAAATCAACTTCTAATTTCAGTTCTAATTTTCTCTTGATTTCAAAACGGAAATTTATGAGAAATCAACACAAGTACAAAAATTAAACTTTAAGCAGAATAATATAAACGATGAAACAAGATAAATTCGTGAACAGGATAACCCAGCTTCAAGAATGAACTAACAAAGCGAATATAGAATCACCCACCAAGGTGATGTTAATAACCGCAGAATCCTATATTTAAACTCATCTTCAAAATTGGGACATTAGTAATACAACTATTGCATTTAGTGCAATGGCGGGACCTGGGGGCGGGACCTGTGGAAAAGCGCCGATCCTGAGACGTAGATCACGAATATATAGGTCACTCAAATTCTTCTGCACACAATCTACGTATATATATTTCCAATTTTCGCTCATTTTGTCACTTTTTGGGAGTTTGTGGATCCTCCGCTGCTTTACCTATGGCAATGAAACTTGGAATAGTATTAGAAGATTTTATGGGCTACACATTCGTGTTAATATTTTTGAAATTCATTGGCTAGTTTCGGAGGAAGGGGTTCTTGAAGTGTTGCAAACTCACCTTGTTGTCATCACGATAACTTCCGTAAATTAAAATATATTGGCTTGAAATGTTTATGGCAGTTGGAAACTATTAGGGACTGATTTGGTGTTGAATTTGAGCGAAATCGCCCCCCTGGTTTTTGAAAAAAAGCCATTATCGCGGTTGATGCGCGGCAAAGATATTTTTAGTAATAAGTTTATGTGAAGAGAACTACCATTAGCTCAGAATTAAGCTGGCTGAATCAGGCGTCCAAACTGCGGTGGTAACGGACTTGAAACAGTTCGTCGAGAGTCCATACCCTTATGCAACGGATGTCCCACTGTAATCGGTCCATTTTTATTTAGGTCGTCTAAATTCGACTCATTTAATTGAACGAGTCTACATTTACTTAATTCGATTTCTCTTACAGACATTTGAAAGACTTAGATATTAAAAGCATTTTCATTATGTGTTTGATGAGGCTAAAAGTGGCTAACATAGGTACATAATTTTGGACTAGTTCTGTTGAAAATTAGTTCTCAATTTTACTTGAAGTTTTAAAGTTCAGTATCAATTTTGAAAAGTCAAAAGTCAAAGAACTGATGACTCAAATCGAACAATTGAACGATTTTTTTCGTTTAGAAAAAGATGTGATACGATTATGTTCACATTTTCGAAGGAGAACTTTTTCCTATAACTGACTCACCGAATCGGGTCAGGAAATTCACAATTTTTAGAGCCTAAAAATTCTATTTTCAGTTCTACCCAAGTAAATCGAACAGCTTTAAAGTTTAAGTACCGCACTTTCCAAAATCGAATGGCCAGTCATGTTTTTTTTGTAAGGTAAGAATGACGTACTTTGAAAGTTTCATTTTTCAGTTCGACTTTGGTAAACTGAGCACTTTTTTTAGACTTTTCTCAAACACTCGGTTTACAAAAAAAGAAAAGAAAAAAAATTAATTAATTTGCCGCAACGTGCACAGATTCATTCGGAAACAACAGAAATGACTCCGGCAATATTATGGGACTAAAATTAGACAGATCAGACGCACTCTGATAAGAAATCGTCTCAAAACTCATTTGGAAATTTTATCCCACTAAGTAAGTGCTAGTGTCGTTTGCGATTTAATTCCTTTCATCTGCCCTTCACTTTGAATAGCTAAGGCATGTGCACTGCTAGTGGGTCAATTTGTACTAACTACAAATTGATTCCCATTTTATTAAATTGGCTTTATGGGAGTGCGTCAACTTGTCCAAATAGTCTATATAACTAATTGGGACGATCATTGATTTCTTCACAATTCATGGGACGATCGATATATTGAAAACCAAGTTTAGGACGCTTGATGTGTTTTCCCTGGACTTATATGGCATTTGAACTAGTCCTAAAATAAATTTTCGAAAAATTTTTCCAACACTCAAAATTATTTATTCTGATTTTTCGTCATTATAATGGGTACATAAGAAACTTAGTTTTTCTTTCAATGAACACTGGTCTAACACGATCAACTTGGAATAACTTGTTCAAATTTTTTAAATTATTAAACAGTAACCTGAAAAAATACTGTGGATAAAACTCAAATAAAAAATGTTTTTAGCGTCCGTGAATATTTCCAAAACAAAACCACCAAAAAATTCTGCTCGTTGAAGAGTTAACTGAACTTACCGTTAACTTATCAGAATTTGCGAATAAATTCAACCACGCGAAGTTTCGTCGAATTAAGAAATTTCGTTATACAACGTGCTTTTTATTCAATTTGCAGGCACAGAAAACTCCACAGGAACCCTGCTTTGAACAGGACCTCATCAATACACATACACCATAGGTAATCCAAAACTCTTCAACCATTAAGTACCATTCCAAATTTCAAGCACAGGGTATGAATTCTAATAGAAAAAAACAAATTTTTCAAGCACACAAACAATGGAAATAAGTAATATACTACTATAATAATAATAATA
Source organism: Ericerus pela (assembly GCA_011428145.1). Classification (NCBI taxonomy): domain Eukaryota; kingdom Metazoa; phylum Arthropoda; class Insecta; order Hemiptera; family Coccidae; genus Ericerus; species Ericerus pela. Next base: position 598,171 of record WOFM01000502.1, read on the forward strand.
CTAAAATAATAATAATAATAAATAAAATCAATATTAATTAATAATAGAATAAAATAATAATAATATAATAATATAAATAAATAATAACATTAAGTAACAAATCATAAAAATAAGGAAAATAATAAGAATAATATAATAATAATAATAAAATAATAATAATAATAATAATAATAATAATAATAATAATAATAATAATAATAATAATAATAAAAATTTTAGGTGTTCAGGCGGCACGGGGATTCAAACCCGTACAGGCCAAACACCTAAAATCCCCCTTGTTCACTGCCACCAAAAGCCAGCACCGTATACACTCGGCCACGATGCCGGGTGACGGTGTCCGAGGGAGAAACGGTAATTAGCCGATGTCCCCAGTATAGAGGAGTGTGATACGACAACCGGTACAGAGGCGCCTTGCGGGTAGGGATGTACGTCGGCGCGTGGTGATGCCCACCCTCATCACCGCACCGTGGCGCACACCCTACAGCGCCGTCATATACCGGCATCGGTGGCGTGACGTACCACCATGGCTACCAGTTTTTGTACGTGTCCGAGAGATGGCGTGCATTACCATCCCCCGGATCACTTCGGGGTCACCACTTTAGGTGTTCAGGCGGCAAGGGGATTTGAACCCGTACCGGCCGAACACCTAAAATCCCCCTCGTTCACCGCCACCAAAAGCCAGCACCGTATACACTCGGCCACGATGCCGGGTGACAGTGTCCGAGGGAGAAATGGTAATTAGCCGATGTAGTGTGGTCGCCGCCACAATAATAATAATAATAATAATAATAATAATAATAATAATAATAATAATAATAATAATAATAATAATAATAATAATAATAATAATAATAATAATAATAATAATAATAATATAATAATAATAATAATAATAATAATAATAATAATAATAATAATAATAATAATAATAATAATAATAATAATAATAATATATAATAATAATAATAATATAATAATAATAATAATAATAATAATAATAATAATAATAATAATAATAATAATAATAATAATAATAATAATAATAATAATAATAATAATTGAATTTTTCTTGACAAATCGTAGGTGAAATTTGTATGATACACAAGATTTCCATCACTTTCTTCTACAAATTTCGTTCTAAGTTGTCTCGAAGAAATTTTCCAATAATGAAACACTACATAGCGAACTCTTTTTCTATGGCTTGACAATATTTGAAATTTCACGTAGGTGTTTTTAGTCGAGCAAAGAAAAAAAATAGGAGACTGAAATTTCTCAAAAATCAAACTACAATGGAACAAAAGATAAGGGAACACAAAATTGTACACTAAAGGTTTCACTACATTTTACTTTTATGCTTTTTCTTTCCTTTTCCACTTTACTCCATGCGATTTTAATTATTGTGACAACAATGTTCAACGGAGCGTGTCATTGGACAAATCCAATAAAAACGCCTTCGCAATTTTATTCTTATGAATAATCAGTGAACTCAGATTTTACGAAGAAGTAAAAACCTGAGCGAACTTCGTCAAATATAATCTTTCTTTCACTTTCCCAAATCTCATCACGGGTGGTGAGCTTTTCAGTTCTCACCAATTTCCAATAAGGAAATATTTTGGGAACTATCAACATTCACATTTATATTCATATTTGTGAATAATTAAAAACAGTCTTCAAGACTGCAAAAAGTTAATTTCAGTGACCGTAATTTACATCTCGATGAATAGACTAAACTGAGTACTTTTCAAGAATCAGGTTTTCACAGCACATTTAATAAGATATACAAGCCAAAGTCAGGAGATACTCTTAAGGGAAGTAAGATAGAAAAAATTGTAAGAAAAAATAACCTTAAGAAAAAAATGAGCAACTGAGCAAGAATTTTATTCTCCAACACGGACTTTTTTCTTATTTTTTTTGCTGATTGAAATTTTTCACTATTTTGAAATTTGAAAGGAGAAACAAGGGAACTGGCAAAGAATATATGTTTTTCTTTCTTGAAGGAAAGTTGAGTAACTAATCGCCATTTTTGGAAATTAGAGACAACAGCTAGAAGATTAGATCTGGCTATTTTTTGACTTGATTAAATAATCCTGAAAAAACTTCCTCATTTATGACCATTCTCTTCTTGCCTAGGTAGAAGTCAAAAGCAAAAGTTTAAATACTAAAAGAGCGAGGCAGTGCTTCTGTAAATGAGGTAAAAATGACAAAAAAAAAAAAATCTGGATTAAGCTGCTGCTTTTTTTGATTCGGGTACCTATTAACAAAATGGTACAACGAAATTTGCTTGTTTGGTCTCTCAAAATTTCAAAACATTCAGTCAAGAAGAGAACGATTGTCTTCCTCCAGATTTCGAAGTGAATTTAAATAATTAAATGTTTTTTTTCGTAAATAAACTTGGTTTTATTTTTTAAACCAATTGAAAAATTCTTGTCTATCTTCCCAACTGGAAAAACTGATCGTGAAAGTATTTTGCTATTTACATTCGACCTGCTCGGAGATTCCTTCAAATATATAATTTATATACAGTCTCACAACGTACTGCTAAAATCTGGATTGATTTAACTCTGGATTAAATTAATAAAATCTTGTATAATGAATATAAAAGTTGAACAAAGTTTAGTCCCGAAATTGGAGTTGAATCTTTCTTTACTGCGCTGCTGGTATTTGGATACAGGTTGTACTAAAGCATGCAAAGATATGAAGTAACTAAGATTATCAAAAGATACCTACGCAAGATCTCTGTAATTTCGAAATTTTATGAATGTGACACAATGAGAGTGCGAATGATAAAAATAAGCTTAAGGATTTGGACGAAATATCAGCGACCCGAAAATTCTTGAGATGCATTTGTGGAACAACGAGTAACATTAGGAGAACTACTACGTTCTTACGCTCCTAATCAAACGTTTCTACTTTCAAATGCACTAAAAAGAACGATCTGAGATGAGTAATTCGAATGAGTCATTTACCAGGAACATGACTCAAGTCAAAGGAACTTTTAAAAAATACATTACGTGTAAAATAGTGTTCTCCGAATGAAGGAATACCACATCATACTTGTGTATAATTAAAATCTAGCGCAGGAAGCCTCGCTGGAAAAAGTAGGTTTCGAGAAAAAGAATTATGAATTTTGACGGTCACATTAATTGTCTGTAAGTTTATATGCGTTAATGATATGTTATGATCATAAGAAATGTGTTAGCTGTTGACAGAATATTAGAAAATGTGAAATATAAAAGAATTTTTTCTTCAAAAATGAAAAATAAATTAAGATGATAAAGTATGGCACATCATCATATAATTTAAAATGAAACCAACGAAATATAATAAAGTTATGAAATAAAAAAAAAGAAAACATGAGCTCGTGGTTAATTTTTGTAAAAAGAAAAGTTCATGAAAATTAGAAAAAAAAGGGAAAAAAGTTTTATTGGAAGTACCTTCTGGTCGATCCGCACCAAAATTGGTAGCATGCTAAATAAATTTTAATGAATATTTATTTAAAATTTCGTACATATCGTTCTAAAATTCCGCATTTTATGACCAAATAAAAACAAAAATAGAGGTACCGGAAGTACCGCACGGTCGATCCGCGTCAAAATTGGAAGCGTACTACAACGAATCAAAATAAATATTTACTCTGAATTTCGTGACTATTAATGCGAAATTGAAAATTTTATAGCTAAAATAAAAACAAAAATGGTGGTACTGGAAGAACCTTCCAGTCGATCCGCACCAAAATCAATAGGTCTGGTCCTTGACTTAGTATGAATGTACGTACCAAATTTCGTGATTATCTGATAAAAACTGCGACCTGTACCGTATATATATAAATTTAAGTTATTGGTACCAAAACCCAACCTTGAGGGCTAATACCGCATCAAGTGTAATAAGTAGATTTTCTAAAGAAACCTACTTAAAAATACCAATGGAAAAGTTTATCTTTCACTCGAGCAGTGCATTCAGTGCCAGTGATTACCGACTTTTCAAGTCATATTGAGAAATATACGATTGAAATTCCGCTTTTTCAAAACGCATAACCTCGAAAGAAATTTTGTTGCAGAGACATAATAAATGTTGTACCTCCTTCCCACCAGCACTCAACGATACTTTTATGTCGGTTTCTTTAGAAAATCTACTTACTACGTTTGGTGCGGAACTAGTTCTCAAGGGTGGGAGTGGGTATATTTTTCATTTTATAACCTCAGGAAAATTTTGGCACCAATAACTCAAATTCATATGAATATAGAGAGATAGATATGTCAATTTCTTGGTCTCAGGTATAGGACGCAATTTTTTTCCTCTAATCACGAAATTTGGAACCAACATTAGTACTAAGCCAGAATCAGACCTATACTGATTTTGGTGCAGATCGGCGGGACAGAACTTCCGATAAAGTTTTTTTTCCCCTTTTTTTCCCCTTTTTTACCCTTTTTTTCCCCTTTTTTTTCCTCTTTTTTTTCTAATTTGCATGAACTTTTATAAAAATTGACCACATGTTCAGGTTTTCTTATTTTTTTATTTCATAACTTTCTCAAATTTCTTTGGTTTTATTTTAAATTATATGATTATGTACCATACTTTATTATGTTAATTAATTTTTTAGTTTTTTCAGAAATAATGTTTTTAAATTTCACATTTTGTATAAACATACGGACAATTAATGTGACCATCAAAATTCATAATTCTTTTTCTCGAAAACCTACTTTTTGTAGCGAGGCCTGCTGTGCTAGAGTTTTTTTCTATTTTCTTACTACATAATTTTCAGAGGAACAACCGTATAGCTGAAAATTAGAATCACCAAATCAATTTCTATTAAGTAAGAACAGCATGTCGAGAAGGACTCCATTCTTGATGGTATTCAATCTGTTTTTTAAAATAAATCTTCTCTCGGTAACAACAAAAGGAAGAATATGAAACATTATCCCTGTTCGATACACACACCTACACCAACTTACACCAGCCTACACTGGGAGGGCTATTCCACTTAAATATTAGAGGAATAGCTTCCTCGTTGTAGGTTGAATTAATCTAGTGTAATTCAATCAAACAAAGTAATAATATGGGGGGCTCAAATAGAAAGTGGATCAGCTCCACTTTATATGATTTTTGAATTAGGACTGGTTTTAGGCGAACGAAAGTGTATATTTTTCCATGAAATAAAATAATGAAACAAATTCACTTTCCCCGATAAAATGGACTATGCATTTTCGCAGAATTAATGAGAAGGAGCAAACTTGCAACCATTTTTCTCGCAAGAAGTTTTGGTGAACTTAGTCCACTTTTGCTCCAAAGCCCACAAATTATACATAAAGTTTTTGCGAAATAATTCAAAAAATGAGGATTACTTTGTGTATGTTTATAAAAGACGCATGGATGGTTCGATGGGCAAGTAGTATAAAGTTCAGCTTTAAAATCGAAAGACTGCAGGTTCGATATCAGTCACCGTCACACTTCCGACCCAAAACGGCGGTGTGTTCGGTTTAGTTCAAGGGGTATTTCTTCACGTGACTGGAAAATTCACGCTATTGTACACAATTTACCACTATATACTGACCAACTCCTTCTTCTCATATAATATCAATAATTTCCAGATGCTAGGTAAAATGGCTACAATGCCAAACCCAAATAAAAAAAAAGAATTGTATGGACAGAAGGGGAAGAAAAATTGAACTTTCTGTCAAAATTCATACCACAAGTTTTCATTTCTACGACCCACCTTTTAAGAATTGCTTTAAAAAGTCTACCCCTTTATATTGCTCACCATTAGCACTGGAGAGGAATTAAAGCAACACAGTTTGGAATTTCAAACACTACACAGGCGAATTGTAAATAAGTCTTATTCTTCTAATAAAAATTACCGTAAAATAATAATTGTCACTTTAAAAAAACAGAAATAATAGAAAAGAGGTCATCATTTCTCTGATAATTATTAAAAAGCGGACCTCAGTAAATACCTGAGGAAGGTACTTAAAATGGTGATTGAAAAGCGTATATTTTTTGAAGGAGTCAAATTGAATTTTTCCTAATCCTAAAGAGTTGAAAAATACAAAAGAAACAACAAGAAAAATACAACATAATTTTAAACGCAATTTTTCAACAAAAAAAATTCTAACTACGGGTACCTCACATTGGTACCTACTTTACAATATATTGCCCGACAGTCGTTGACCCATCGACTTGTAAATGAGTGTTTTTGTTTCTAATACAGACAAGATAATTATAATCTTAATTCATAACGGAAGAGAGTTTGTTAGTGAGTAAGCAGCAACATGCCGTGCTATATTAGCTATTTGCGGAGAGATACATACGGAGACAGAAAATTTCAACAAGTCAACATTGACAATGAGATAATTGCGCAAGAAAAACGACGTCCTTTGCAAGCACACTCGAAACAACCAGAGTAAGAGTACAAATACGAACACCGATGACACCACCATTTTCAGGAAGTTTTTAAAAACACGTTATTATTTCCTAATCGAAACTCCCACGAAAATCAGTCATAGTCACAAATGGCTCGAAGCGTTTCTAAACTGGTAACCAAACCTCAGAGAATAATACGTTCGTGATTACAAAACAAAATAATGTGTTCATATTTCACACGAACTTAAGTATCCTTACGATCGATGTGTAAATTTAATAATATAATTATTTCGGCTTGTTCCATTCGTAGCAGTTGTATATCTAACAGAAGGTGGCCGCTCCTGCACGAATTAACTCAGTAAATTAAATAGACAATGAGTAGTTAACACAATAATTTTACATTTTGCCCCGCATTAAGAGGCTAAGAAAAAAATAATAATATGAAAATAAATGTAAAAATAAGAAATTCCTAAACATTGCAGGCGAATCTTCCAACAGAAAACTGTCAAAATTAAGGAACTAATATAAAATGAAGGTGGAAAAAGATTGACTAAAATGAACCGCAAGACGGCAGTTAAAGGTACTGGATATGACATTATAATCATCGTGGGTAAAGTAAAATTACGACCGTATAGGTAACCACATATTAAAAGGTAACAAAATTTTAGACAACGGTTAATGAAAGTGTACAATCACACAATAAGACGTACGTTTTCGTTGAAAATTTTTTTACGCTAAAATAATTAAATATCCGAGTTCCATTCGTTCATCCATAACTGAATTTTACAAATCTAAAAAGCTAGCATTTTAGCATAAATTTCTGCAAATTTCAAAATTCCTCATCAATCAGTGACTAGGTATAGTCTTTCTAAGACACCACATCTGCCCCACTATCAAGTTTTAAATAAATTTTCTCATTGCCCAGTCCTATTCACAGGAGTGGCCGTTTTCCGAACCAACCATTGTCCATTATTTATTTCATTTATGATGCTGAAATGGCTGTTTCCAAACCGCATCATTTTAAAGAGTTGTTTTTCAAATTAAGAACTGTTCACGAGTCGTTCTTACTGATTGAACGAACGCGTGATTAGAGAGTGATTTGAGATAAATAGGTTGTTTGAATAATACTTTTTTTCTTGTGAAGTGCATATCCCTTATGCATTTCTTATAGGTAGGTATATATAAAAAATTTACGTCCCCTAACCTTCTACTATAAGATAAAGGCAAAAAAAATGCTATTTTCTATTTAAAAAAATAAAAAATCCACCTCACCTAACCTCTCACTATACGATACGGGAACGGAGAAATGCCTTTTTTATTAGAGAAAAAACAAAATAAAACCACTTCTGATCTACCCATTACAAGAATTCCCAGATAGAATTGCACACACCCATCATTTAAATACAAAACCTCCTTGTTGAAGTCTAAGTTGAATATTGAGAAAACTTGCAACAAAATTTCAGCCATATATTTTGAACTGAGACATGTGAAAAGATACTTCGGCCTAAAAAACTCCATGTCCTCCAGATTGTTAATAGTGGAAATGGAAACTGTACTGACCTAAAGGGGAAAATGATTCTTTTTTGCGTAACTCAAATTTCGTGATTTGGAAACTGGCTATTTTCTATCCGAAAACCTGGTTCGGAAAATAGTTCTTTAAAATGTTAAAACAAACAATGGCGGATCGGAGAACGAACCTCCGACTATCCACAAAGTATTTTAAAATTTATACCAATTATTTGTGTTTAATTTATACGTTTTACAAGCCCGAAGATGAATCAAATTCAACCATTAAAAATAGAAAAAAAGTTTGTAAAAGAAGTACAAACAAACATCCCCACGAACGAGCAGCTAGATGCAGAATCAATCGTAAATTTCTGTTTTGTTTCCCAATTTAAGAGTGAAAACAAACGATTGAAAAAAATCGTTACCGTGATTTACGATTTCTCTTTTATTTATAAATTTTCAATCAGCCGAAGTGACGAATTCACGTAAGTTCGGAAAAGGGTACTTATATGTATAAAGCTCATCCAAATCTGAAAGCAACTCGTAATACACACATAAATCGCACAACGCGACGTTATACGAATGACTAACAAAAATAAGTGATAACAATAATACTGTTATCCCCTTATCAACTTGTAAAAGACAAAATAAAATAATCTTGCCAGACAAATAACCAGAAAAAATTAATTAATATAAAAAAAAATTAATGAGAATGTATTACTAATTTACTACTCATATTAAAAGAAAGAGGGGATGGATACACAGACGCAACTTGTATAAAGGCTATTTATCGTGGTCAATTTAGGTTTATTTATTTGTTTTTTGTGGAATATACGTAAAATAGGGCAATAACACAGCAAAAACAATGAAATAATCAATTTATTTAACAACGATAAATTCGAAATAAATCTTATAGAAATGAATAAACGGCGAAATCAGCTGTTTTTTTCCTGGTTTATTCTAGATTTTATATAACATTCGTAACTTTCGTCGTTTGTATCACTAATAAACCATCTTTTAGCAGCATCTTTATGTGACTCTGCATATTCCAAACTTGGCCTTTCAATTTCATTTGAACAATAACGCAAATATCCCAAAAATCCATAACACATACCTGAACAAGAATCACTGAATGCCTTTTAGAAAAATTCATAATTTTTTTTTTCCAACATACAAGGACGCAATGAAACCAAATCACATTCAAACTCATATGAAAATCTAATGATTGAATGATTACACGGGTAAAAATTATGAAGGTTTATAGGGTTCTTATTGAAAAAATTAAAATATTTTTGAAAAATGATAAAAAAGCTGAAAAAATAACAAACGACCCAACTTTGAAAGACCATAAATGGTACTTATGTAGATATTTATAAAATAAAAGTTAAACAGATATTAAGTGAACATGCTCAACTACAGGAAACATCAATAAAAAGTTCAGGACTGGAGAAAAAAAATTAGTATTCCATAGGCGAAAAATGGCTCTTATTTACGCACACCTGACACCTACTTTAACAAGAATTGTTCCGCGGTAAGATTTTAGTCAAACAATAAACGAACAATAACGCATTCTTCAAAACAATGACGGAGTTATATTCTGACTGAACAACAAATTTGAAATCGAAAAGGGATAACGAAAATTTTTTTACAGCTAGATGAAATCAACTTCTTCACATTTTCTCTTCGATATAAATAAATAAATTATCAAATCAAACTTCGTAATTTTTTATTCTTGTTGGAGAAGAAGACAGGAATCTTCGGTAATACCACAAAATGAAAATAACTAAAGAGCTCGAAATTTTAATTAATTCTGTTTAACGGTGGCGAGTTAAGAGAACAGTGTTTTTTCACAAAATTTTGCGAATGAATAGAAAATAACATTGAAAGAATAAGACTTGAAATTTGTAATGAAAAATACGTTATTATGCAAAATAAACAAAAATACTCTTTTCGATCCAGATTCTCGTCGTTGAAGCAAAAAAAAATAGGTAAACATGAATTTTGGTTCAGGGTTCAATCTTTTCCTCGGGCGATGCAATATTTATTCAAAACTTTACGCCAACCCCAAGGGTGGCTATCAACGAGATGCCGTTCGCTAATAACAAAAAAGTTGGAGAAATGAAAAAAAAAATTTTTGGGCATTCGCACAGAAATACGCCTACGATGATTTCGACGCACTCCTATAAATGAGCGACGAGGAAAATATCTAACACGGAGTTCCTTACTCAATACAGAATTTTCTCCTTCGGACGATGATCCTTACGGAGGTGTTTTGTTTTCCCTCTCTCTCGCCCTCACTCTGATGAAATTCAATAAAAGAAACGTGAACATATGTAGGGATCAATTCATACTTTTCCATCATTTTCAACGACCGGATAATCGGTTTTCCAGCGGTACAGTAAACGTTTTTCCTTTTTCGCAGAAAACTAACGTTGGACAGAGGAGACCATAAATATAAGAAAGGAAAAAAAAAGGAGAAAAAGTAAAGCTGAGCAACAAGTAAACCTAATCGTTTCGACGATAAAATATATTCATGTAACTTCTAAAGATCAAAAATACTCCAGGGACGAGAACGAGGGATAAGAAAATGGTAGAAAAAAGCGAACTTTTCATTCTTCTCTCGCCCCGTAAGATCGTTAACCTCATTTTCTCGTGAATTTAGTTTAGCAATTTTTGTCTCACGGTCCTTACATTTTTTTCTCACTCTCTTTTTGAAAGTTCATGTTTATTCAGTGCACAAAAACGAAAAAAAAAAATTATTTCGTAACAGGGTATTTTATAAATTTGTTCGGTATTTTTATTTTATTTCATTTCTTACTTCCCTCAAAATAAAATGTTGATTCGAACGTTGGCTTCCAGTGAAGTACATTTTCTCAGAGAAACAGTGAGAGGTGCTCAGGTATTTTTATTATTTTCAAAATATCTGTAACTTTCAAATAAAAAAAAAAGAAAAAGAAAAAAAGAAAGGAGCCCCGATCCTTCAAATCCGAGAGGAAAATCAGCTAGCATGAAACGAAGATATTAGATATCATTGATAAAGGCATGATTTATACGATAATTTTTCACCATACTGGTATAGATGAGATAAGAAACTTCATCAGATACAGTCTCTTCTCTCAATGCATATGAAATACAAGTTAAATGTTAAATAATTTTTTAATTTTTGATATTATCTTTCGTCAGGAGAAGATGGAATAAAGATGAAGTTTTCCGGATAAATAGGTACGGTCAGAATAACCGTTAGTGTATTTTCCAAAGGAAAATACCACTATTGCATTCAGGGTAATGACGGGACCAGGGGGCGGGACCTGTGAAAAAGCTTCGATCCTGAGTCGTAGATCCCGAATATATAGGTCACTCAAATTCTTCTGTACACAATATATACATATATATATATATAAATATATATATATTATATCTCTGCCGCGCATCAACCGCGGTAAGTGTTTATTTACCAAACGTGTCAAATTTTGTAATGGCTGCCATTCGAAAACCAGAGGACCGATTTCGCTCAAATTCAATACCAAACCAGTCCCTAATAGTCTCCAACTGCCAAAAACATTTCAAGCTAAGATATTTTAATTTATAGGAGTTACTGAGATGACAACATGGTGGGTTTGCAACACTTTGAGAACCCCTTCCTCCGTAACTAGAGAATGAATTTCAAAAATGTTAACACGAATGTGTATCCCATGAGAGCTTTTAATACTACTCAAGTTTCATTGGTATAAGTTAAACAGTGGAGGCTCCACAGACTCCCAAAAGGGCCGAAATAAGCAAAAAGTGGAAATAAATATATCTATATATTTGTTATCCACAACTCAGGATCGATGCTTTTCAATGAGTCTTGCACCCAGGTCCCCCGACTGCACTGAATGCAATAGTTGTATCTTCCAAACATGAAAATTGACATATGAAGGGATGGTCAGCGAGAAAAATCTTCTCGGTTTGTTCTATCGATTTTGAATTATGCATGACAAGTAAAACGAGAGACATGTACAAAGAAAATGTTCTCACTGGCAGTGCTCTAGATGAATCTGTAGTTCTAAGAAAACCCTATTTTGAAATAAAAGGACTCAGGTTTCGGAATCGAAAGGCAGTTTTGAATGGTTTTACTCGCAATACAAGAGAAACCACAAAGATCAATATAAAGTACTGCGCATACAAATGTAATGTTCTATTTTTTTAGGAGCTCTATTTTTTAAGTAAGTTTTCCATTGAAAATCTACTTGTCAATTTTGATGTCATGGAACGACTGTGGGTGGATGTAGGTACGTTTTTCGTTTCATAACTCCAAGAAAATTTTGGAACTAATAATTCAAATTGATATATATATATAGTACCTAGTTCATTGAGCGTTGCTCGGATGTGGAAAGTAGAAAAAATTTCTTAAATTTAAATCAATTTCAGCAATATATTTGTTAAGTATATCATTTGCCTTCAATATTATCGTATATCTTGAGAATTAGGATCACAATATTTAACTCATATTACTTCATCAGTCATAAATCATAATAATAATCATACGCAGCTTGGGCCTAGAAAAATTTCCCGATAAAACATTTTCTATCCGCTACTTTTAGTGTTAGTCGCAATTATTCATCGTTCGTTGTTATCTATTACTGCTGATGGATAGATTGAAATGCTCATATATCTGTTCGATGAATTTTCTCAAATTTGAGACCCATCTAGATCGTTTTATCTTATCCAAATACCTCAAGTAGTGATTTTAAGAAACATTGTTAGTCTAGTTCCTCAGAATGCATTTACATACATACCTATATACATACATACAATTATTGCTCGTATTATAGTATAAAAGGATAGGATAGTATGGGACAGAATATATATATATACGTATAAGTATAACCCAATTTCTCATTACTACGGCACAGGTCGTAATTTTCATCCGATAGGCACAAAATTTTAAATGAATATTAGTACTATGCCAAGGGCCTGATCTATTGATTTTGGTGCGAATCGGCTGTTTGGTACTTCCAGTATGGCTATTTTTAAGTAGCTTCTCTTCAGAAAATCTACTTGTTATGCTTGAGGCGGTAATAGACCCCAGGGTTCGGGGTAGGTACGTTTTTCGTTTCATGATCTCAGGAAAATTTTGGCACCAATAACACAAATTCATATATATATATATATAGATAAATAGATAGATAGATAGAAACACATAGATATAAGTCCATTAGTACAAGTCGCAATTTTTATCAGATAATCACGAAATGTAGTACAAAAATTTATACTAAGCCAAGAATCAGACTTATTGATTTTGGTACGGATCAGCTGGACGGTTCTTCCGGCACCACAATTTTTGTTTTTATATTAGTCATAAAATGCGGAATTTGGAACCATATGTACGAAATTTGAAATAAATATTCATTAAAATTTGTTTTAGCATGATACCAATTTTGGTGCGGATCGACCGGGCGGTACTTCTGATGAAGCTATTTTTCCCTTTTTTTTTCTAATTTACATGAATTTTTCTTTTTACAAAAAATAACCACATGCTCATATTTTCTTTTTTTTTATTTTATAACTTTATTATATTTCGTTGATTTTATTTTAAATTATATGATAATGTACCATATTTTGTCAACTTAAATTATTTTTCATTTTTTCAAGAAAAAATTCTTTCATATTTCACATTGTCTAATATTTTGTCAGCAGCTAACAAATTTCATATAATCATAACATACCATTAACGCATATAAACTTACAGACAATTAATGTGACCATCAAAATTAATAATTCTTTCTCTCGAAACTTCCTTTTTCTTGCAAAGCTTGCTGCACTAGTGTTTTTGTTTTCGTTTTGGCTGTAAAATTACCATTTTTCGATCAATAACTAAGAAGTTTGTAACAAATATTATAACTTGCTATAAATTTTTGTGTGGATCGGTCGCACGGTACTTTGGCAACACTAATTTCGTTTTTATTTCACCTATAAAATTCCTGATTTTGGACCAAAAGGAACGTAATTCGGAACAAATATTTATTACAATCAATTAATAAATTTTTAGTGCCTACCTAAGTTTACATTTTTCGAAAACCTACTTTTTCTGAAGGAGTTGCTGCAGCGCTAGAATTTTTATTCTTTAAATGTTAGCACGAGATTTATGCAGTACGATAAACATTAAATACCTGATGAAAGAATAACTATCAACACAGTTCTTATAAAAATCAAAACGTCACATATAATTTAAAAAATTAAAACTTAAATTTTTCACTTGGTTTTGAATTAAGGAATTTTTGTTTTCCTCAAAAGTATCCAACTAATCCAGCGAGCTATTGCAATTAAAACGGAACTAAACGACGCTGCAAACGCTCCACAATTACCCATTCACAGACATTTCCTATAAGTTAAAAAATGAGATAACAGGTGATAATAGATACCTTAATGTCATTTCTGTTTTAACCATTAAATATTGAAAATAACTAATTTTTTTTTCGTAAATTTAAAGACGAATGAAGTCTACAAAAATTTGAAAAAAAATTATTGTACGTCATTACCGAACTGTAAATACCCTAATTTCAGCTTTGATTTGGCCATATTTTGCATAGGACTTTATGCATGTTTGTAAATAATCATCCATTCGATGGTTTAACGAATTTCGGTTAGATGTCAGTCATTTTTATCTTAAATTCCAATTTTGATCAGCATAATTAAGTACGTAAATTTCAGAATATTTCATAATCAACTGAACAGAAGCTCTTCGAGTGGGGGTTTCAATAGCAAAAAAATATAATTAATATATTTCTGTGGTCAGTAGTTGGAAAAATCGTGTTAATTGAAGGTATTTTCATTTGTTTTTTTTTGCTTGTCAATTTTTCCGCTTTCGAAAAGTACACAATTTTTTGTAAAAATGTTGGAAAAATGGAATTTCATCCTCCTTGTCTAAACCGCTTTGAAGGGCTACTGCAATTAGATCAAAATGAAAGCAGTTCAATGCACCATTTTACATTAAACAATCACAATGACAGACGCTTATGTAACCCTTACTTTCATTAAATTTTATCGTTCATCGAATTTCTCATTAAAACTGCAAGTCTCTATGTGTGAGTAAACATGCAAGATATTTTTAATCTGAGGTAACAGAGGAGCGAGGGAATTCTATAGAACTCTCCTCCATTACCAGAGTGCTTCATTCTCTTAAAATATTCGAATACCAAGATGAAATGATTTGCATAAAGACAAATAACTATCAGACACGTTTACGTTTCTTGCTAACAAACAGTTGCATAATGCATAAAATCATATTTTATATTTTATGGAAACCAATTTATCGAATTTGAATGCATAAATTAGTCCGTATATTGTTCAAGAAGATAGATGAGATAGACATTTTGAATTCTGTCCCACGTTACTGATGCTATTTCACAATAGAAACTGTTTTCTACAAAAAATGAAACATTTAATTTTTCAATTATATGTCAAATGGAGGTTTGTATTAGTTGTTTAAGTGATTACGTCGAAATATATTAACGTTTTCTAATTATGAAGTGAATACTTTATATGAAATTTTTACCATTTATGGTTTTAGGTTTCGAGGGATTTGCAATATTTTTTCAGATATCTCCTTTAATACTAACAAATAATATCCCTCACAATCTCATAACAATCGACATGGTCTATTTATTAAGAATACATTGTAAATTTAAACTGGATGAGCATTTTTCAAACCTTCAACAAAATTCATTTCAAATGAACTGAACTTTTCTTTGGGAAATTTCTATTTTAATTTTAAAAGAAGAAACAAAATAACTCAGAATATTATATTTCTATTAAAGCACACATAGTATGGCAGAGATAAAACTAACAGATGCGTATCATTTCAGTTTCATCCTTTGTTCTTCCGAAATTAATATTTTTGAAATTTTGAAGGGAAGAAAAATAATAAAATTTGAAAATTTTATAATAATTACTATCAAAATATCTGTTTCAGAAAATTTGGAGAAATTGATAAGGTTGAAATTCAGAAAGAGAAAATTTCGGTTAACATGCTTTTATAGATATGATACTTCAATAAAACAGGTTTATTTTTAAAAAAATTGTTACTTTTCATCCATTTTACATTTAAAACTAAAATGTTTGAAGGAGTCGTGAAATACCAATTTGAAACAAATAACTCTTGATTACTGCGTTAAAAATTAAATCTTCAGCACAGGAGGATTTTCATCAAATTTCTTGGAGGTGCAAAGAAAAAAGTGTTTTTGACCTGCTCGCAATGTTTCGGTTTGATCAAATTTTTGGACGTAATTTAATTAAAACAATATGATTTTAGCAACTCAACTCGACAATCGAAATGGCAAATCAAAAATGAATAGGTTACAAAAGAAAATTAGCACCTACGACTGATAAAAAACTTTTTAGAAGAACCAAAGGCAACTTTACTACCAAGCTGTGAAGTGAAATTGCAACGTCGTAGAAACTGATATTCGAGGAACAATTTTTTGAAAAAGAAGTGTTTTAAAATTTCTTATGTCTTAAAATGTAATTTGTCAAAAATTCGTGATAGTTTCCATCATTGTTTTTCTAGTTATGATTGCATTAGACAAAAAATAGTAAGCTCGTATCTACGGTGAGGAATCAATTTTCATATTATTTCATAGCTTGATAAGTAAAGTTGGCTTTGGAAAAACTAATCAGTAATCATTCACGACACAAAATTTATTTTATTTGTTACTTGGGGTTGACAATAAGAGGGGCTATTTAAGTCTTGCTAAATGAATGCACCAAATGAAGAGCCAAAACAATTCAAATGTTGCGGATTAGCTTCCGTCGGTGTCACCAGATGTTATTTAAAAAAAACAACAAAAAACAGACTGTTCGATGTTCAGGTAGGTGTAGGTAACATTAATTGTTTAATTATTTCAATTCTTTATGGAGCACAAAGCATAGAGATTGCCATGTAAATTGTAAAAGAAAGACTGGAAACTTTTTTTTAATTTTTCCAGGGGGCAAGACGTATTCACGGGGAAGCACTGCACCTCTTGCATCCCCACAAAATCCGTCTATGATCTTCAAGGAAAACAACGCCAATTCCTTAACAAAATCAACTTAGAACAATGAAATTTTTTTCAAAAAAATCAAAGGAGCTCTACAGGATACACCACATTGAAAAAACATTTCAGGAAAAGACAATTAGCGTTTATTATTTTCTTTATATTTCATGAACCTTGTAGTATATTTGGAACTGATGTATGTCTGCGATGAAATGACAAGAGACAAATTTTCAACAATTTTAATTCAATATTTATGTTTTTCATTAAAAAAATAAAAATAAAAATAATTCGTCTATATTTTAAAATTAAAAAAAAAAAAAAACTTAATTAGACGAAAATAAAAACCTGAACACCCTTTTTCATTTGACAGTGAATATCTTATACAGAATTTATTCGCATTGGTAATTTTGAATCGCAAATGTCACATCAAATAAATGCATTTCTCATTATTAGTTGAGCGCAATGATAATTACATTTACATTGAAAAATATTTTAATCGACGAGTATTATTTTATGCAAACAATATACCGCTGAAACACATACATAAATTCCTTATAAAGACAACGACAGAAAGTCGTCAAAGTTTCTTTCGACTTGGTGGAGTTTTTTTTTACTCCTCGTTTTTCAGGTTTTTCTCAGTCACTTTCCTTCTTTATAGAATTTTTTTTTGCGGCACGATTTTTAATGAACTTTTAATAAAAGATACTAATGGAAGGAAAAAACAGCTCAGGATGACGTCTTTTTTTTTATCTGTCAGCGATCGATGGAGAAAGAGGAATTGGAATCTTATAGCAAACTAAATTCCTGCAAACCATGAATAACATACAATACAAAATTAGAATGCAGACTACAAACAACTGCCATAAAATAGATGGTTTTTTAAAACGTAAAACAGTGGTTTTGTTGAATCTAAATCATAAATCGAGAATGAATTTCAAGCTGTTAGGCTGACCCAGAATTTAATTAACTAAGAATACTTCAACGGTCTTTACCAAAAGCAAATGAGAAGAATATCGGTTCTATTTTCAAACCGAAAACAACGGTATATTTGCTTTTTTAGATGATTTTTTGATAAATTATCTATTAAATAAACAAAATGAAGTGAATGCTAAAATTATAATCGGTATTATTGTGCGCGGCGAAATAAAAAAGCGAAAATACAGGATTATTATTCTTGAGTAGCTATTTTCCCTTGTAAGTTATATCTACCAGATATTTAAACTCTGTTTTCCTTAAATCATATTATTCTAAAATACTGAAATGATTTTTAAAGAAAAATTCGCGGTATAGACGATTTGAATGTATTTATTATTATCATCTTACGAACAAAACGCGGTTAACAGAAAAAAAAAAGAAACAAATGTGATTACCTAGTGTAAAAACTGAATTATCGCGAATAGTAAATACGAAAGTACTGACGACTGAACAAAATATACTAACATGACGTCAGGTGTCTTTCATTCGGTGCTGATCCATATATTTTAGCAGCACTTTGACCAGCGACGGGTATTACGGAAACTGTTTGCCAAATTGAATTTAAACAAACTACCATGTTAAATGGTAAAAGGAGTACAAAACCTATAAAATCGGAAATTCAACAAACACACTCACACACATATATATATATAAATATATACACATACACACACATTACTGAAAAAATGAAAATCTTTTGATGATCAAAATCCATTAAATTTACACCAGTTTTTTGGGAGATTGTAAGAGAAGTAGAATACAAATACGTTGAAATTAATTCAAGATGACTATAAATAATCAAGTTGAAAAATAAAGGGCACAAAAAAAATCTTGTTTCAGGATTTCTCAACTAATTTTGAACACAAATCCCGAAAACAACGGAACTACCAATCGTATTCCGTAAAGAATACAGTGACAGGAACTTACGTCTTATACGTATAGTCGGTAATACAACGAATCATAATTGTTAACTGGTTTTACCCGTAGACTGAAAATACACGATAATTTTTCTTTTCCTCGTTTCATTTACTTAGCCAAACTGGCCGAAAACGGAATGAAAGGAGAAAAAACTCTACGCAGCAGCAGCTTAAAGCTAAAAAGTTAGTAATAGATAATAACTGATGATTGTATTAAATTTTGTGACAGTTGACCTAAAATTACACAGTTTAAAACTATTACCTTTTTCAAAATCGAAACAAAAATGGACTGTATGGAAGTAGAAGTACCATTCGGCCGATCGGCACCTAACAAAATCGGTGGCATGTCACAAGGTTTTTATAAAAATTCCTAATAGGCACCAGGGAAAAAACGGCAAAAAGAATTGATGTCCCCCATTGATACGAATTACATGAAAATTCCAGGGGGAAAAGAAGTGAAAAATATAAATTTTTTGAGAGTTAGGGAATTATAGAATTAACGTTTTTTTACGGGTTTTTGTTTACTTATTTACATAAATAACTTAGGCAAAAACGAGAGTATTTTGCAAATGCACTTTTTTTTTAAATGTCATTATTTCTGACTGTAAAGAATTAAGGTATTATCGATAATGACTGAACAATTTTATTCATATTTGTAAATATCTACTGAAAAACAAAATTAATTGGGATATGCATGTTAGGCATTTACATAAGTGTCCAGTCAAAAACGAAAATGATGAAAAATGCAAATATTTGTAAAATTTCCAATTTCCCACTATACCTTAAGGTACAACGCAAAATTTTTCTCTAAAAAAACAAATCCACCTAATCTAACCTCCTACAGTAGATACCTAAATATGAAAGACAAATTCTTCTTTCAAAAACAAAATAACTCACCTCATCCAATTTCCCAACAACTAAAAGCAAAAGCAGTTAATTTCATGAATTATTTGCATAATTGGCTAAATGATCTCAGTCAAATAGCATTGCTAGTTTTTGCGTATGTACCTAAGAATAAATTTAAATTTAGGTATTATAGATAATAACTGATTATCGATTTTTCAAGGGAAAATTTCAATTCCATAAATAACTGGAAACCAGAAAAATTTACATTTCTGTACTGAAGTTAGTCAGGCAAATATACGCAATGGGGACATCAAGTATTTTTGCCACCATTTTCCTTTCTGACTGAAAATTTTGAATTTTTCTGATTTTTTATTTTCACTGTGAAGCCTATTTTATGTATCTTATATTATATAAAAGCCACTTCTGTAATGCTATCACTCGACCATAGTTACAGATGTATTTGGCTTTGCGTATACTTCAGTTTCAGTCTAACTCTCAGTCATTTTTTTATCATTTTGCACTTGGTTAATGGATAATTCCAACACATTTATGGTTCACGAATGTTTGTGTATCTTTATTATTAAACCAAATGATACGATATTGATCTCCAATTGTAGGTCTCATCTGTGAGAAGGTATTAAGCATAAAAAGTCTGAAAGAAAAATCTATCACAGGGTACACAGACGTACTCATTTTTAGAGTATTTACTCTATTTTCGGTTGAAAAAAAAAAAAAAAAAAATTCAACGTTTTCTTTTGGTTTAAAATGGCCAATTTACTCTCTTTTTGTTTTTCGCAAATTATTAGTATCCAAACTTTTACCAAAAACCTTTTTTTCACATTTTTCTTGCTTTTGCTTTTCTGCCACACAAAAATTATTTCATGACTTTTCTTTTATTTTGCATTGTCAATTTATAATGATGTCGGATGTCGTTTACTCTTTTCCTCGGAAAAAAAAATGTATCCACCCTGATCGATTATTCTACAAAGATGATCTAAATTTGATGATTTTGGTATCAAATTGTAGGCCTAATCTTTGCAAAAGTTTTAAGTAAAAAAAAAAGTTGGGAAAAAAAGTTTCTTTATCTGCAGATATTAAGTTTCTGTCTCTTAACAATGTCTGAAAAAAATCATTCTTTTTATTGATATTTAGTTTCTCATGAAAGAAGTTTGAAGTTTGGTGCTTATTAGTTTAGTAGTTACTGAGAAAACTGGAAAAGAAAAAATTGCTGGGAAAGAGTTTCTTCAAAGATTTTGAAAAAATGACAAAAGGGATTAGTTATCCGGTTAAAATTTTCACAAAAAGTAGTTCTAGGACCAGGTTTGATAGAAACTCACTGCTTATTGGTTCAGTAGTTTCCGAGAAAACTGGCGAAGAAGAAAAATCTGCTGGAAAAGTGGATTTTCCAGATTTTTAGAGACTAACAAGAGGGATTTTATAGATACTCACGAAAGATAGTCCTCATATAGTTACAAGTCTGGTAGAAGTTTGATGTCTGGTACATATCAGTTCAATATAGTTTCCCAGAAAACAGGAAAATAATGAATAGCTAAATTTGTTGGAAAAGTGGTTTTTGAAGTATTTTGAGAAAATGACCACTAAAAATAATTATTATATAGGACCAGGTCTGATAAGAATTTAATGTCTATTTGTTCAGTATTTTCTGAAAAAAATATAGAATTTATATTGCTGAAAAAATACTTTTTCTAAGTCAAAGAAAACTATAAAAGAGATTAGACTGAAATTTTTATGAATAATTTTTATTAAAGCAGCAAGTAGCAGGTCTGATAGGAGTTCGGTACCTATTGATTCAGTACTTTACAAAAAAAATGTAAAACACAAAATTGAGGGAGAAAAGCAAGTCTCTCGTGTTGCTTGAAGTCATATACTCACCGCCCAAGGGATTTGAGCATCTTTTCTGCACTGCATTTTGTAACGATTTTGTATTTAGTATAAAACGGGCTGCGACGACAAGGGGGATTATTTTTAATTATATTCCAGGAGACCAAAAGAGAGGGCATTCTTGAATTGATGAAAATTATATCTACGATTTATTAGTTTACTCCTGTGTTAATTATGTTTTTTCTCCAAGTTACAAGGTTTTTTGTGTATAATATACCTAAGAATATAGATAAACCGCACATACATGTAATCTCGAAAATCAATAAGTAAACCTAATAGATTTACAAATGAATTACAAAAATTCACAAGCTGAAAAAATATTCGTTCGTGTCCTATGTTTCACTACGATGTTTATCTTGAAAAGTATGTTTATAAACAACGCGAATTTATTCCTGTACATATAAATATAAATTTGTATTATTAATGCAAAAATTTTCTTTGGGTCATGAAATGAAAAACGAACCCACCCTCATCTTCGGGGGGCTTATACTCGATCGAAATTAATGAGTAGATTTTTATAGAAAACCTGCTTAAAAAAAGAATACAATTAATTGATCCGAAAGATGTATCTAAATGTAAAATGGAGA
Organism: Ericerus pela; assembly: GCA_011428145.1. Taxonomy (NCBI): domain Eukaryota; kingdom Metazoa; phylum Arthropoda; class Insecta; order Hemiptera; family Coccidae; genus Ericerus; species Ericerus pela. The sequence goes on from WOFM01000502.1 coordinate 620,275, forward strand.
TACAAAGAGGTAACCAATGTAATCTAGTGCTTCGAAGAATACTGAGCGTAGCAGCTGCGAATCGAATATTACAATCAATTCCCACATTGACTCTTTTAATAGTTCTGGGGTCTGCGTGTTAAACTAGAATCGCCCAATCCAGTACATCTGTTTAGGCTTCATTAAATATTTTTTGAGTTCAAACAAACACACATATATGTGTGTTACTCTTTTCACCCTCTAGTTGGTATAAAAATTTAAAAAAAGTCATCTCCCCTTCCTGATAAATTTTTGGTGGACGTAGATAGTCGAATTAATGGCTATCTTGACACGCATTCAATGATAGTTTTATTTCGAAAAGTTCATTATTTAGCAAAAGGGATTCGTGAACCGAATACCATCAATGAAAAGTTCATACATCAACATGAAATTGAAAGAAAATTGCAAGCATGAAAAAATACTGCCGTCTCAAATTGAAACGTATAACATGACAAGCACGGACACAGGCAGGCATATATTTTTCAGGAGGAAGATCACACTTCCAATGAGGCCGCTGAGTAAACAACAGTTTCATCAAACTACGATTTTCGTGAAAATAATTTTTTCTTCCACATTTGGAAAGAAACTGTCCCCTGCTCCCCCCATGTTAATAAGAGAAAATAGTCTGAAATTTAAATATTTTGCGAAGTCGAAATAGCACTCGAAAAGATGACCGGGGCATGACACAATTTTTTTGAAAACAAACAATTTAAAGCAAAATGATAAATTTAAATTATACTCCAAATTATATGAATCACAGTAAAATAAAAAAACTCAACATCGCGACAACAGCTCCGCTAGAAAAAGCAGGTTTTTGAAAATCTGACAATCATAAAAATCACATTGAATAGCAAATAGATCAATCTTAATAAAAATCAATAGGTCAGGTCAATATATTACCGAGGCCATGTTTGAGCCAAATTTTCTGATTATCGGGCAAGAATTACAACCTTTACTGAATTAAAAGAAATTGACCCTTACAAACGATCCAGGGCAGGAACCGTGATGCTAATTGCAACCATATTTAGTAACATTTTAAAATGGTCTAAAATCTATGACAGTTTTAAATTTTGTGACTATTTTTCGAAAATTTCGAATTTTAGCATCATTAAATCTCCAAAATCGGTAGTATGGCGCAACAACGGATGGACCGAAAGTACTGTTAAGCTGATTCGCACCAAATTCAAATGTTTGTTTCAATTTTCATGACTATCTAACAAATATCACAACCTACACCGTAGCAACAAGAATTGTACGAACGTATCGTTATCATATGAATTTGAGCTTTTGTTGACAAAATTTTCCTCAATTCATGAAACGAAAAACGTACCCACCCGCACCTCTACGGCCTTTCCATGAGATCAATTTCAATAAACAAATTTTCGAATAAAACTTGCTCAAAAGCCGAGAATCCACTAGTATACAGAGTTTAAAGTTGAATTTCAGGTCAGTTATAATTTACGAATTCGTCATGTTTTTCAAAAATAGTTTCACCTAAAACGATTAAGAAAGACGTTAATTAGAAATTACTGGCACCGGGGAAATACACAAGATGAAATAAAATTAAATATAGGAGAATTTAAGAGTTTTTGATGAAAGTTTATCACAGAAAAGGCAAAAGAGGGAAGTTTCATGAACGAGAAACATTATAAACGATTTATGCTGAATTATTCATTAACACAGACAGGGCAGCACGAACAAGTAAATAAGTATCTTGAAATGCCTAAATTTTCATTTTAAACGAGGATTATTGCGAAAGATGTTAAATTATGTAACTTCAAAATAAATTTTGAGAAAAAGATAATTAAAACTCCGTTTCAAGCAATATTTTAAATTATAAAAAAATTCTTTATCTTTACCATAATATTACATTTATGTCCGAAATAAAAGTTTTCGGTTGCTTTAAAATTACCTCATTTTAATTTCACGACAGAAATTCCCAACTGCATTTAAAAGACAAGCTGCGGTGTATCATGTTTGTTCCACATTTGCAAAAATTATAAAATTCACGTGCCCAACAACACCAAACAGGATCACTTAAATTCCCTGTAGCATTCGATAGACACGATTTGTACAAAATCTCTACCGAGTTATAAATTGTTCTTCCAATGAAAAAAGTCCAATTAAAAATAAAAAGAAGAAAAAAATAATATTTGTATAACTGTCATAATTATATGCTATTGGATCGGAATTTTCACTTGAATTAAACTTTATCTTCAACACGCAATTTCTTTTTCTCTTGTTCTCTACATCAAGTCAACCTCAGGACAAAAAAGAAATTTTATAAATTTTCCACTCGGTTAACCCGAAACTGAATTTTTAACTATTTTCGGCGCACATGTACTTTCCATTACAAGTTAATTTAAGTGAGGTGAACCATACGCGATCACGATCATTCCTCTTCAGATTGTTATTTTTTCAATTATCCAAATTCTTTTCATGAAAGGATCAAATGCATGAACTATGAACCAGTCATCCTTTAGATAACAAAATGAGCGAATTTTCTTTAAAAAAATACACGCGTTCTGTCCGATTTTATGTAGGCAGGTATTGAACCAATCTATATGTTATTTTAGAGTTTCGTCGCAAAAAATTTATTTGTTTTTGGGCATACTCCTTATGAAAATACCTTACGTAAACGAAAAATGGATTATTTGTGCTTCTCGATGGGATATAATTTTCTGGTTATTAAATAAAATAGCTGAAAAAATGAGTTCAAACGAAAAAAAACTGTAAACGCCACAGAACAACAGATGGTATGAAGTAAAAATGAAAAATGATTAAGGAATTGAAAGGACAACGTAAAATCATTTAACGAGTTTCGCCAAAACGGTTCTTTGCCCATTAGAATTTTGAGTCGTGTTAAAATTATCATATCTTTTCGTCGCCAATTAAGACAACAAACGACGACAACTTATGGCTAAGCGATCGATGGTAGTATTGCTGAATACGATGATGATGATGATGATGATAATGATGGAATGAAGCACTTGATAACGGATTTTTCCGGACATCTAACTGTTTATCGCAGAACACGTAATTTGCAAAGAATGAGTGAAAAACTTGTCTGGGGCAACGACGCGAATACTTCTGCATTTAACACGCTGCTAACCCGGTAATTTTTTTTTTTCTAAAAAAACTAAAAATGTATAATAATAAACGACAAATAATATGAAGAAAAATTCTACCCGAGTAAAATGAAACCGGTTCCTCAAGCCGTATTTTCCATTTTTCTTCGAACTGAAAACAAATCATTTGAGTGCATAAAGTGGGTCATAATTTAATATGAAAACTGGATTTTTGAAACAAAGTCTAATTATGAAAACGAAATAAAAATCAAAGTCTGTTTTATTGGAAAATATACTTTTTAAAACAAAATCAATCCAACCTAGAAAGATCAAACAGGAATTTTTATAAGAAGAAATTATGTCTAAGTTATTCCAACCAAAATTTTCTACATAAAAAGCCACAGGTCTTTGTCACCTTTGAACCAGACTTTGCATCCCAATCAGCACTAAGGGTATTCATGTACTTAGTAGGCTGGGTCAGCAAAAATAATTCCGCTTTTTTCGCTTTTTTTTTTTTTTTTTTTTTTAATATTTATTTGGAAATAGATGAGTAGTAAGATTTTTTTTCTTTTCAAAATTGGAAGCGAATAAACATTCACTCACCGACTGGATAATATAAAAACTCTAGCGTAGCTAACCTCGCTAGAAAAAGTAGGTTTTCGAGAAAAAGAATTATGAATTTTGATGGTCACGTTAATTGTTTGTAAGTTTATATGCGTTAATGGTATGTTATGATTATATGAAATTTGTTAGCTGCTGACAAAATATCAGACAATGTAAAATATAAAAGAATTTTTTCTTGAAAAAATGAAAAATAATTTAAAATGAAAAAGTATGGTACATCATATAATTTAAAATAAAACCAATGAAATATAATAAAGTTATGAAATAAAAAAAAAGAAAACATGAGCATGTGGTTATTTTTTGTAAAAAGAAAAATTCATCCAAATTAGAAAAAAAAAAAAGGGAAAAAAAGCTTTACCAGAAGTACCGTCGGGTCGATCCGCACCAAAAATTGGTAGCATGCTAAAACAAATTTTAATGAATATTTATTTCAAATTTCGTACAAATGGTTTAAAAATTTCGAAATTTTATGATCAATATAAAAACAAAAATAGCGGAATTGGAGGTTTCATCCGGTCGATCCGCGCAAAAATTCGTAGCGTACAACGAATTAATATAAATATTTATTCTGAATTTCGTGGCTATTTGCGTAAAATTAAGAATTTTATAGCCAAAATAAAAACAAAAATGGTGGTGCCGGAAGTATTGTCCGGCCGATCGGCACCAAAATTAATGGGTCTGGTTCTTGGCTTAGTACAAATGTTCGTACCAAATTTCGTGATTATCAGCAAAAATTTCGACCTGTACTATGGGAACAAGAAATTGACATATCTATCTATATATAATACATATGAATTTGAGTTATTAATGCCAAAATTTTCCCTGAGGCCATAAAACGAAAAACGTACCCAGCCCCAACCGTTGGGGCTAATATCGCATGAAGCGTAATAAGTAAATTTTCTAAAGAAAACCTATTTAAAAATACTTGGCATGGATTTTACTAGTAATATTGGATGAGTGTCCTATATCGTATGAATCCTGTCAGAAAATCAAATAAATTCCTACAATATCACTCATTCTACAATGAAATTGCATGAAATTGAAAAAGGGTTGCAGCCACAAAGCACTTTAAATCCCCTTTCGGTGGTCTTGTCTCTGCACCCTCAGTTTCGGGCGATTCGATTCACTTTTATACAGGTAGAACAGTTTGAAACACAAGCCGCAAAACACTGACCTAACTTAACAGTTATCTCAAATTATTTCTAATTAATGCATAAAATCTCTAAATTTAAGCCGTTGAATGATGAACAGATGGTCAGTACATTTCACAAATGACAGAAATTCATGACGTATATAGAGGGGATAAAATGGCACAGAAATTAAAATCGCTGCCCGTTATGGACAGTCCAGAGGTCAATGATTCTCTATAGTCAAACGATTTGTTTAATGCCAATCGAGCTCATTTATACACGATTATATATTTTGGTTTTTAAGAAAATCAACTCCTTCCAAACCCAGGGATGTCGAGATAAACAAAAAAAGCTTTGACGGTTAAGTGGAGGTACTTACTAACAAACTTCATACTTTATACTTACCCCGTATTCTGCTTCATGAGCAATAAAATTGGGACAACCGGTGATGGGCCACTGTCCGCGCAAAAATCTGAACGGCAATAAATTTCACCATACTAATAAGTAAAATTTCGTTATTATCATCATTATCGGTCACGAATTACGTATCTTCCAAATTTATTTTATTCATCATCTCAAATAAATTCAGGACCAATTACACACCAGATCAGTAAGCTGCTTTGGCGACTGAAATGGAATATACTGCAAATGTATTCGTGTTTTCTCGAAAATTTCAAATTATAAACGCATTGTAACCGTGAAGGAATAAAATTTTTGAAAACAAATATTTTTCAAGAAATTAAAGAGTTCGTGTTTTCAAATCTTGAAAGGGGGATTTTACTTTTGACGTCACAATACGGGTAGCGCCTCGGAAAAAGAGTTTAACTATGTGGACAATCAACCAATGATAAAGTTCAAAAACAGTGGAATTGAAATAATTTTTTCTTTTTTCTTATTATCTCGGCTTCTGAGGGCTCATAATTATTGTCCTTGGTCTCATTTCATTTCCTAGAGTCTCCTTTTTAATTTGGTACGTCCAATAAAAATCCAAATATTTTTTAAAGAGAATTACGAAGAAGTATTTGTAGATGCTATGGACTTACTAAGCTTTTATCTCGTTTGTTTGTCCAAGTAATTACATGAAACGCCGTAAACGCCACAGTTGATCTTTCAGGGAGAATCTCCCATTCTCGCAAGTCCGATAGTTAGCGAAATATTATGCACAAAGCCTACCATATACGGTATACAATATATACACCTATATAATATAGTAATACGCAAAGCGCCCCATTTCGTACTTGTCCCAACGTTATCTCGCGATTAATTCGTTTTAGATGATATCTCAAGGTGGAAATGAATTTGTTGTTAAAAAATAGGGGGGTCATAGCTGAAAATTTCATAAGTTTTTGAAATAAATTAAAAATTAAAAAACGGAAAATTTCTCATTAATTTGCAGTTTTTTTATGGCCGATTCGTGAAAAACTAATGACGATAAAAAAATTAATTTTATTAGAGAACTCAAGTAAATTTTCTCCTCTTTTCAACAGTATAAACCCCAATTTTGTAGCTTAAACAGAATCTTAAAAATCGTGAAGTGAGAGAAGAGCAGTTTTTTTCAAAATTAAAATGTTGTGAATATTGCAAAAAACGCGGTTAAATATACAAAAAGTGGGATTGAATTTTATAATATAGATACCCACCAAATCTTCACAGTTTAGTAGCTAATATACTTACATATTAAGAAAATTGTTGACAAATAATTTGCACAAGTACCGTACCTATCATTGTGACAATCCAAATACAGTGAGAATCACGCAATAAGCGAAAAAGCTCTAAACCACCAATTTTTTAAAAGATAAGCTTTTCTTTACTTTTTTTTGGCTTTAGCTTCATGCGAAATAATTATTATTTCGTTGCGGAAGGTTGGCTATAGTATTGGTATATTTTAAAATCCCAGTGGCGAGTAGAATAAAAGCTTATAATTAATGAGAATCGAGATTGCTCGAATTCCTCAGTATACAAATTGTCAAAACAATAATTTTCACACAACCCACCCAATGATGTGAGAAAACTACCACCATATTATGCAAGTATCTAGACTGTAAAATAAAAATTCTTGTCGGATGGATAAAGAAAATGTCCATCGACAGATTTTATAAATACATTTGAGGAATTCTATACATCGTATTCACCTAGATAATCGACACGCAAAAAACTTCGGCACAACAAGATAAATCAGCACATTGTGATTCAGCACGACAGTTTCAGAAACGTTGGATGTCATTGTTGACCGCGCAAAATGCGACAAAATTTTATTCGAATGAAATAACTGAAAAACAACACCCCTTCGTATATAACTAGATACTTGGAAAATAAAAAATTGCTACGATGAAGACGTGAGATGGATCTCCCAGCTAGTATCATTCATCCCACGCACAAGATGAAGTGCTTAGGTCGGCGACATTCGCGAAACAAGTCGCGGAGAAGCGAATTTACGTTGAGGTAGTCGCATGGTTGCAACGTCGAGGGGTTAGTATTGTACTGAAATATACGGTACACTCGATGCGGAAACGCAGCTTTGGTGAAGACGGGTTGTGTCTGCGGGGTAACACTTTTGTAAAACTTTATATGACAAGGATAAACGACTTGGTGAAACTACATATTAACACGTAATGCAGGGCAGAACGAGGACTTTTCACTATCGACGAACGTATTCGTTTTCGCCGACGTTAAATATGATCAATTTGACTGATCAACCTTAAGACATTAGTAACCGACACAAAAAAAAGGGGAAGGATATTTACAAAGAACGAAAATTCAAGCCTAACGTATCTATGACTACTATGGTTTTGTTGAGAATATTTGGCAAAACTACAGGAATGATGCACCCTCCACGACAATACAGTGCGATCAAAGTGTCAAATCGCAACACCCACATTCACGTAGAGCAAGTCTAAAACAATGCAAAAAAATGTCTTATGACCTCTCGTGGGAGAAAAACGTACTAAAACCAAAATTTCCTCGGACGATCACCAGATCATCACCACTGAAGCCATGAAAGAATATTTCATTCTTTGAATTTTCGTAAACTTTAGTTTGCTAAAACAATACTAAATAAGGGGTCTCAATTGGCCAGTTGTGAATATTCTAAAATAAATAAGGACGAAAAAAGAATAAAACTGAATAATCTACAAGCCATTAATTTTAATAAAACTTAATTTGGATACCATCACCAATTTTTTTTGTTTACAATTTTGTCAACTTTTACTATATACTTTTTACTTTTTATTGTAGCCTACTCCCCTGTAATTGGTCTTTAGTTGTAGGGAGCTTCAATATAAATAAATAAATAAATAAATAGTTGAATAAATAAATAAATAAAAAAGGATTAAGAAGCTTAACTGAGATTTTTCAAGACAACCATTGTAACTAGAGATTGTGTACCATCAGTTTTTTCGATTGAAATTGAACGACACTTACTTTTCCTTCAAAAAAAGTAGACAATCATAACAAATGTAGCAAAAAATTTTTATGTTTTCTATTTTTGAAGCAATGGACAAAAAACACATACCTCCTATGGGGCGGTAAAATTTTCTTTTTTTTTCTCATTCATATGAAATATTAAAAAACTCATCCAACGTAAAAAAGATACTGAAAAAAATTTAATATACTATGAGTACCGTTAACTAATTAGATGATAAGCAATGAAGGGAAATATTAAACAAACATTCAAGGTACCACTTACCTATGTAATCTTTATTTTTGTTTTTTTTTGTTTTTTTTTTGTTTTTTTATGCGGAATTCTTACACACGCAAATAAATTACTAATGTATATAAATAAGGAGTAGAATAAGAATAGAGGAATCGCCGAATGCTGCTATTGGTAATAATAATGGCACGATTATTCCCATAGACGATGATATGGAATGTCTTTCTCGCAAAATTACGTTCTTTTGCCAACTGTTGTTCCATTTGCCCCAAAATGGCCCAATAAGAACGAATAAGAAAATGCATTTACGTTTAAGCCGAATGTTTCTCCCTCGTCCCCATTATTCTCCATATTATTTCGATTGAAATCTACTAAACGCTGAAGCAAGAAACCAGCTGCGTAACCAGCTTCATTTTACGAAGGAGCCACGAAGAGGCGGCCCGAATTAAATTTTGGATGGAATTAGACATAAAATTTTTCCTCAAAAAACTGTCAAAAAAAACTATTGCTTCCTCACAACACGAAAGTCATTTCGAAGCTGAAGTAAGTTAATAGAATTCGATAAATCAAGATTTTTATAGGCAAAAAACTTCTGGCATCGAGGAATATTTTTAAAGGGTATGCTCCTCTTTTCGTGGGTTGGCAAAAAGTCGAGAAAATTTGTTGAAAAAATAAAATTCTGCAGAAAAAAATAAAGTAGGTACTCATACAGTTTGATTAAATGAATCAAGAATGGTTTTTTAACCGACTTCAAAATAAGTTTAGGTTAAAAACGAGTTTTTAAAAGATAAGCTTTTATTTATTTTTTTGGCTTTAGCTTCATATCAAATTAATATTATTTCATTGCAGAGGGTTTGCAGAATGCAGAAGTATTGAAGTTCATTCAAGTTATTATTATTTTTTTTTTGGCTTTAGCTTTATGTGAAATAAACATTATTTTGTTGCCAAAGGTTAGCTGCAGTATTGATATAGTTTTAAAATCGCAGTAGTAAGCAGAATAAAAACTTAGAAAAAGGACAAGGTTATCAATTCGATCCGTATTTATGTTTTTTGTCAATTTGTTTGTTTGTTCCAGTATAACGTTTCAAACTGGACAACGATTTTGATGAATTGTTTTTTAAATGACAGAGGATGATCCCAAGGTGGTCCCATAAAATTTTTTTTTGAATCAATAATTCTCGAATTATCTTAAAATAAAAAACTGTTAATTTTAAAGTTATATTACCGCTAATGCTACAAACAAAAAATCATTGAAAAAACTGTTTTAACATAAAAATCTAACCAACACAAAAAAAAAAATAATGATAAAAATACTCTATGTGGGGATCATTGACTCATAAGGAGTGTAAAAGTTTGTATCCCTGATGACAGTTACTGCCAAAAGGCTGGCTTATTATTCGTCTACACAATTAAACAAAATGGTACACGTTTGTACCTTTGTATGTTCTTATCTGTACATACATACAGATAAGATACAACATTTCTACTATGACTAATCAATAAATAAAGATCTAAGCGATGTCATGGGACAGTAGCAAATATCGTGTATAATTTCTTATCAGTTACTAACAAGAAACGACGCAATTAGATGATGGAATAACATATGTATATATGTAAGAATATGTATTCACATTCTTAAAATAACCACAGTTTCTGTCTGTGTTTCGCACTCGCTGATATAGTGAGTTGCAGAGATCTCTCATATATATATTAGATTTGTATTATATTAATCTATTGATGGATTTTAAGTATGGAAAGATGAAAGATGTGTCTACATGATTCTTCATTATTTTCTAAAGAGCTTACATATAAACATATGTGTGTCTGTGTGCGTGTGCCGAATCCCCTATATAAACTCTCGAAAATGGCTACAAAATCGCCAGTATTTGCTCAGGTTTTGGTTTCCCGTACATAAGTACTAAAATACCCCCAAAAAAATTGAAATTTTAGTCCTCTTTTTATAATATAGCTTTAATAATTACTCATTTCTTGGTCCTCCAGCGAAAAATTTCCTAATTGCACCACTCGTATTTAATTGCCTCATCATTGACTATGATATTTTTGTTCATCGACGATAGAGACATAAACTCACGTGAAAACTGAAAAGGAAATAGTGGGCAGTAAACATCAACGCAAGAATAATTTCACGGAAGATGGTGAACATGATAAGTTTTGAAGGTAATACAGCAAAATATCGCATAAACATCATCCATGTAGAAGAAGCTGATCTTCAAAGAAAATAAGAGGAAGAGAACATGCAAGAGAACGAGAGAAAGAGAGGGGAAGAAAACAAAGTGTAAAAAGCTAGCCATCTCAAATGCAACACGTATAGCACCATGGGTTCAAAGATATCAAAGATGATATTCGAAAGGACCAGCTGGAAAAAATGACGTAGACAACAAGAAATACCACAAAATCTATTCAATCCCCTTCGGAAAATACTTATAAACTATTCGGTTATTCTTCTCTTTTACGAATTTATAGCAATAAAACGTGCGACTGTCTGTCGTTGATCCAAACCTACACACGGTATACACAGACGTTCATCGTCTGGTGAATTATGATTTATTACTTAATATCTTGACACACACCTGTGTAAGGGTTTCGTATTTCAGAGAAAGAGGTACGAGATATGAATACGAGGACGGTTTAGCAGGTGATAAACGAAAACGCGACACATTATACGAGGTCCGAAACAAAATCAAAACATAAGAATAGGTATAAATACGATACACACTGAAACCGAAGGCAAGGGTAGATTAAAATGATCTTTGAGCCTGTTCGTCGGTAGATTCTGGGGCATTGTGAACACTTCATAACGAGCAATGCTCGACCAACCTCAAATTATAAGCAGCCAAATTAAACGAAGATTGAGCACGGAGGATCAAAAGGGACCTTCGCAATGATTTCAACTTAATGTTTCTGCTAACAGCCTTTCTCGAAATGAATTGTGCTGACGCTATTCTCAACGATGAACTTGGTGGAAAAAGAAAAATATCGACCAAGCGCTGAGCAAGACTAACAATATACTTAAAATTATTTTGCTTGAAGCCGATTTTACTTCAGTCCAAGGGCCATATACCTACGTTCAATAAGAACATTAGGTTTTTTCAATTTTTTTTTTCAAATAAGCCACATAAAATCAACCACAATTTACTCAAATTGGGTACACTGTCATACTCTATTTAAAATGAGGGGATAAATTAATAATGTAATTGAAAGAGCCTAACATTCACAGCAGCAGAAAAGAGCATAAATTGCTCAGATCAATTAAAACAAATATGTCTCAGTATTGCTCAAATGAGTGAATCACGCTGTTCTTTTTCGTTTGTCTCCTCCCTCACTCTATATATATATATTTTTAATATGATTGTAGCTGTTGTTAAGAAACTTTGATCATTTTTGTGAATTCTTTGGCAGTCCAAAAAGTTAATTTTCCTTTTTCCAACAAAGTTTCGACTGGAGAAGAGTTTAAACGGTGTGGGAGCAACGAAAATAATATTCTGGACGGGACCATGTGATTTTTAACATGATTGGAGCTGCTGTTAAGAAAATTTGACCATTTTAATGAATTCTTGAGCAGTCCAAAAAGTTAATTTTTTTTTCCCAGCAAAGTTTCGACAGGAGAAGGGTACAAAAACATTGATGGGAAATAAAACATATTGTTAATATTGAATAATATTTTCATAATATGGAATTTGCTACTGAAATCGATACTAGATTCTTAGTTACCTCCAACAAAATTAAGGATCATACCAGCAATATTATGTTCCGTTTTTCCAGTCACAAGTTTCCACGTTTGTCTCGAAAACAATTTCTGCATTCGTGTTAATTATTCGCAGTTAAAAATAGAATGAAGGTTACCTATAACAAAATAAATAACGTTAGTTTCTTCTTTCTTGTTGATAGTAAGTATTATTATGAAAAAATTTGAGGGAATTAATTTGGACTTCGGAGTTATCGAGAGAAATTGTAAAAAAACAACTTAATTGTACACTAGGTTGTCAAGATATCTCTAAAATTCTGTTTAGATTGAGTATTTAAATGACAAGAATTCGATCCAGTTGGAGAGTTTGCGGAATTTTAAAAATATCTCGTAAACTAATGGTACGATTGAGCTGAACTTTTCATAGATTGTTTATCTAACGAACTTCAATATCTCTTGAAAATTTAATTTCTCTACAACTAACAGTTCTTTCGTAATTTCCTTCGATAACTTTATATGGAATAACAAATATTATTTACATGAATTTTCATTTGTATATTTCGAAAACCATTTGTAGGATATTAGCCAAATTTTCATGGTATCATTATACCTAACGTATCTGGATATCTTCGCAATATTTCAACTCAAAAGTACGTTTGATTATCGAGAAATCGGTGAAATTCAGTTAAGATTGAGTGATTCAGATGTTAAGGATTCAATTTAGTTCGAGAGTTGGCGAAATTTCAACTATATCTCGAGAACTAAATGTATGATTAAGCTGAAATTTCCAAAGATTCTTCAGTTAACATGATACAATGTCTTATTTTCTTTCAGATTTTTACAACTAACAGTTCTCTCTTAATTTCTCTCGATAACTTTGATTCTATGGCGTAGAAGAGCAAATGAAATTAACTCAATCTAGTTTCGGAATTTTGACAATTTTGGGAAAACCAAACTTATGAAATCAGCCAAATTTTCATAGAAACATTAGCTGACATATTAAATACCTTGATATCTCTATTCTCACCCAATTTCTCTTGAAAACTTTGATTATATTCAAGAAAATTAAATAAAGGATACTACTTCTTCATAGCATGAATATTATCAATAACAGATACTGTTCAATCAAAAGTTTTGTTACGAATAATTAAGCCAGTAATCCAGTTCTGTATTCAGTAAGATCACAAAAATTCAACAGAATTATGAAATTAAACAATTTTTAAAACTGCTGTACAAGTACCAATTTTGAATTTGCAAAAAAAAATTAAAAAAAATAATTTCAACTTGCTATCAAACTTGCAGATAATTATTAATTCAATTGAAAATAAATTATTTGGTTTGGCAATTTGGAGTTTGTCTCTTCCTAAAATCGAGATTCATGAATACAAAAATTTCTCAAGTCCTACCTATGTTAAGAACAACTTAAGTTTAACTATTAACTTGAAAAACGTTCTAGAATACGGGTGAAAATATTTATTCTTGATAGAAAAGCAAAAAAATCAAATTTAAAAATATTATTTTGTTTGCGTTTAATGGCCTTATTAAAAAAGTTATTTTAATTGTTCAATTTGAGATGTGGATAGGTATTTAAAGTTTTATCACTTCACAGTGTTAACAAAGACCTGAAAAGTAGAGCTGAATAGGAAACCAACTTTTAACTAAACTTGAAAATAAGCAGAACTTGAAGGACTGGTTTTTTAATCCTCCATTAAGAAATTTAACCATCCGATAGCACTAAAATCCTATCAAACTTTTAACGCTATCTAACAGTTAAACTAAGGCTCTTTACTACCAGGTTTGCGCATGAGGGTGATAAGAGATGAATCGTTATTTGACGTTATTATGTATATATAAAGTAATAATAAACCATGAAAAATTCGGGAAAAATCGAATAATACAAGATGCTCATGCGAACATCTGCGCTAATAAAGAGCCTTACTTAAACTAAGATCGTGACTGAGAATTGAAAAACTGGCCCTAAATGTAGCGCTCTTTCGCCATAGCCCGAACCCAGCTATTATTGATTAGTGGATAAAAACATTTTTCATGTAGGCCAGAAGGAGTTTTTATGAGTTTTTTTTATTTCAGTTCTTTTCATTTTAAAGGTAATATAAAACAAAAAAATAGATCGGTAATTTGAAAACATTACCAGTTGGTCGATAATTCGTCGATTTTAATACTATTTCAATAATTCCAATTAAAGGACTTTATCTGAGTCATGAGTGTATTTTGGGAGAGTGATGAGCTAGGTAGTTACAAGTGGTCTTAAATTAAGGTGGGAATATGAATTTATCGTAGTTAACGACGAGTATGAAAAATTATCGATTGTTTTTCCTAATTTTTTGTGATGATTGAGGGTTTTGACTCTCTAGATGATTATTTGAGTGAAGTATGAAAAAATGAAAAGTGGTTGAAATTACTGATTAAAAAATTTTAATTAATAATCTTGATACCCATGTCATTTATATCAAAGTACCTGGTTCACTGAGCTTAACTGTACACTAAAAAGTAAAAAACCATATTTTGAATTCAAATATACAAATTTGAAATTCATTCATAAGATTCAATAATAGAAGCTGATGTTAAATTATTAACTATGATTCAAGATTCAATATGAGACATTTTCTATCCGTTGTAATTAGTGTTAATCACAAAATTTGATAAGCATGATTGTAGATCCAAAAAATGAAAAGTGTCTCCAAATCGGACTTTGTTTTTTTCTCCATTTTGCTCTGCGCATGCGTGCAGACTTTAGTATTTTTGTTTCGTTTTTGATAACTATAGAGGGTTCGAATTTCAAAACAATTAATTACCGTGTTTTATCTTTCGGCATTTTGCTTTGAAACAAGATGTTGAATGATGCTGTTTGGTTAATTCTGTGTTCCAATTTTTTTTTATTTCTTAACTGAGAGTAATTTGGGATTGTTTCTGAAGTTACCTACATGTAATCCAATAGAGAAAGGAAACACTTTTGGGCTGAGAGTAGCGCAGATCAGGCTAATCTTGTCTAGTCTGGAGCTGTAAAAAGGGCGAGGCAGATGACTAAATAGAAAAATTGTACGCAGTAATGATAAATAATTAATATTTTCGAGCACCTGAGGAGAACTATCTGAAAAAATTTGAAAGAAAAAATAAAATAAAAGAGCGCCGCATCAAGGAATAAACCAGAACATGAGTTTAAAGTTATTAAATTTATTATTTACACTGTACCGATACATAATAATACGCATTCATTCCAATTTTCCGCATTTATGCGGAATAATAATGAAATTTGAACCCTCTATAGTTATCAAAAACAAAACAAAAATACGGAAGTCCACACGCATGCGCAGAGCAAAACGGAGAAAAAAACAAAGTGGGGTTTGGAAACACTTGTAAAAAACGTTTGTTTTGCTAGCTGTTAGTGTTATCATTACTATTGATATATAGATTGAAATGCTCATATTTCTATTCAGCGAACTTTTTCAAATTTGGGACTAATCTAGATCGTTTTCTCACACTCAAAACCTCTATACGGTAAATTTCGGCCATACTGTTGGTCTAGTTATCCAGAACAAATTTACATACAAACATATATATCCACATACATACATACATACATACATACTAACATACATAAAAATATATATACTCACATACATACAAAACTTATAATTATTGTTTGTATTGTTTACTGGTAGGCTTACCACGGTGTCCCGGTTTCCAGTTTTACTTCAAATTTATTACAAAAAAAAATCATTGAATTCTGTTTAAATGGGTAAGCTATTCTAGAGCATAAACTGGAAATCCAGTAGTAACGAAATATGGGTAGAATTTTAAAATAAAACAAAATCAAAGTCTGTCCCAAAGTTTACGACTGAATATACCCACACGCACCCCTAAATTGTTTCTTAAGATTAATTTCAATAAGTAGATTTTCATAGAAAACCTAGGTACCTACAGGGAAAATTTTCTTCAAAATTTTTTCTGGTAAACCTATACTTATTCTGTACTGATGTTCCTATTTGGAATTTCATAATTTTATGGTAAGCTTAAGTATAGGACTTCTCTAATCATAGGCTACTATTCAGGCGTATTTATTCATTCAGTATCCAAATATCCTATATCCATTTCAAAAACGAACGCACGAAAAAACCAGAATTAATGATTGAGCCCCGGCACAGCCCATTCCATGTTTTACAGGGTCCAGGGTTCTCTTTTGTTACCTTCTCTTCGAAACTTTGCAGGCACATTAGGGAAAATTCTAGGCTGCCAATTCGGGTATTGAGGACTTATAAGATGACCGTATGAAATAGAAGGTGGGGTTTGCAAAAATATGGAAAGAAATTACACAAAATATTGGTCAATTTTTCACGTGTCGGAAAGGTCTTAAAAGAATACCATTTCGGTAGACTCGAATTCATATTTTATTCCATTAATTCTCAGCCACAGCATGCCACAGACGATAAGAAACGTCAACTTATCATGCATACGTGAATGATGCGCATCCGAGTCAGATATACGAAACAAAGGTGTTTTCGCATTTCGCTCACACAGTTCGTCATTTGCGTAACATAATCTTTCTTTTATCAACGCAACAATTTCGCCACACGTTTTCATTTACTGACCACGTACTGGCTTCGAATTACGTGAAAACTAAACTTATCGAGTAGCGAGTACAAAAAGATTTTAAAAGTACAAAAACAATAAAGAAATAGCCGGGAGACAAAAACACATTCACTGGGCGTAACTCAGTATCCATTAGAGGAGAACAAAAGGGGAAAAGTAAAAGAAGAAGAAAATCTATCGAGGCGGTGTTGTGGCCCAGAAAGATTTCCAAAATTTTGGAGTAGACACGTTACTATCACGACGAATTCATCATCACAATACAGCATATTACTCGAAATCAAATCAGCGCAGAGCATTTAAACCCAGGCGACAACTTTCGAAATCTAAAATAAACGAAAAGCAATAAAAAAAACTTTCTAATCGTCTTTCAAGTACGCAGACGAGGCGACGATTGAATTTCGATGGACTTCTTTTTTTTAATTCATTGCTTCTCTAGTTCACTCGCTGATTCACTTCAGCATTTCGCATATCGAAATCATGTTTTTGGGCGGTCCGGATACCTGCATAAAATTTAGTAACACCGACACGTTTTTCGTCATTATTTAATTTACACGCGCACTTTTTCGATGGCGACATTGCCGCACGCTCATGTCGTCATTTAATTAATTTATTTCACTTAGGTACCTATATGATACAGCAGCATAAATGAAACACACGCAAAACTTCTGGGGCAAAACTTTTTTGATACGTGAATACATGGTACGGCGCAGCGTAAAAAATGAAACCGAAAATGAAGAAAACGAAAAAAGTCTGCCATTCACCCAAACGACGACGTTCTCCGATCAAAATTCTTTGATTCAGTCTCTCGCTCCTCCCAAGTAATTCTGGAAAGAAATAATCATCAAAAAGTGTATTTCGAGAATGATTGATTTTTTCGCCTACGTGTTTGTATTAAGGCGATGTGCGATGCTTATTTTTTAGGTAGTTTAGAGTTTTGACGTAGGGTAAAATAGGAACGTGAAGCTGGAAAGTTCATCAATTTCAGGCCCAGCCAAAAGCCGTTCGAGTGTATTGGAAGCGGAGATAGGACCGTAGGTGGAACCTTCACCAAAACCTAAACTTGGTACTCAAAAAAATTGCGGTTATGTTCTTGCATTCAAATTTTCTAACTACGACCGAAAACATGACGCATAAGTTCGTTAAAATCGTAGCACGGGTGCATTTTTTTCTATAGTCAAACCTTTCGGCAACGATAATTCCAAGTTTTACAATTATGGAAAATAGTTTGGCTCGTGTAGAACAAAATGTTTTTGAATTTCATTAAAATTTAAAAAAGAAATGAAAAATTCCAGCTTCTATAAACACGGCAATTTTGTGACACGGTTTTAACGAGACAATAGATTTTAACCTAAGTTTTTTATGGAAATAAAAGTTTTCTACATGAATCTAGTTAATGTATATATTACGGGCAATCTCTTGAATCCACGAAATAAGTGAATGCCCGTTATGTTTGGACAATAACGTGAATGACCAGGTATTCACTGGGCATTTGAGTTATGACCCAGATCATTCGGGTAATGTCGTTAATTTTAAAACGGTCGTCTGCGTTATCCAGAGGCGAAGCCAAAATTGTTTGGTCAAGGCACCAAATCCTGACAAAGGCTCCTCTACCTCCGCCCCAAAAAATTCGAAAATATGAACTGCTGAGAGAAATTAAAAAATTATTAACATAACTTTTCTAGAGGAAAAAATGACCAGACTATGAGCCACGTAATTGTTGTTCATTATTCATTATTGCTACTCAATCATTAGTTACTGGGCATTGTTGAACGTTAAAAAAAAAATAAATAAATAAATAAATCAGAACAAAATAAATTGGCGAAGGAAGATACGGTTAGGGAGAAGTTAAGTAAGGTTAATTAATATTTTTAAATAAAACAGGCATTAAAAAATATATTTTTATTTAAAAAAAAAAATAAAAAAAAATAAAAAATAAAAACAACCCTTACTTAATTACCCATTATACGCGGAGGCCTTAAACAATAATTCCGTAATGTCAGGTACCAAGTATAAATGATTGCCTAACGTGTAGCCATTACCAACGAGAATGACCGGGCCAAGGTTGGACATTCACATTAATACCCGGGCATTCACGTGAATGACCAATTCATATCATTGCTTGTAATGTGAATATACAGTACCTGGTTCACCGAGCTTTGCTCGGATCTGGAAATTATAAAGAATGTTATTAATTTGATTCAAGCTGGAGAATTTCAGAAATATATTTTTATAACAAATCTCGAGAGTCATAAATCATAATAATCATACGCAGCCTAGGACTAACAAAATTCGCTAATAAAACCTTACACCTATCCGTTACTTTTAGTCAGGGGAATTTTCCATGCTTTGTTGTTATCCTTTACTGCCCAGATGGATACATTGAGATACTTACTCATATTTCTGTTCAACGAATTTCCTCAAACTTGGGACCTATCTAGATAATTTTTTTGTACCCAAAAACCCCTTTCCTGTAAATTGTAGTAATATTGTTGGTCTAGTTCTTCAGAATGTGGTTACATACATACATATATACATAAACATATACACATAAATATACATACATACAAACATTGCTCGTACTATAGTATAGGCACAAACATATAGCTAAAGAGATCTCAAACAGGGGATCAAAAATGCAACGAACATCTTAACCATAACCATCATCATAAATTATTTCTCGACTTCGTTTACTTTATTACGCATGTGTTGTAGCTTGATAGTGTGTGTATTGGTATAGCAATGTTTGTTTTTACTATAAAATATGCGCAGCTGTTAAACAAAGCTGACTTTTTGTTAATGATGATGATGGTGATGATGATGATGATGATGATGGTCAAAGACTTGTCACATTTTTGTACCACCCCGCATATAAAAAGTTGAATATCTCTTCACCTATATGTCGCTGAATGTAGAATTTTATTTTCAACGGAGTAACTTATTTAACACTAAAAATTTGAAAATAAAGAAAAAATTTTGTGGTTTGTAATTTGTCAAATGTAAATGTTATTAGCTGAAAAATCGATACAATTGAATATCTTTTACACGCATCAACCACAGTAAGTGTGTATTTTCAAAAAGTGTCAAATTTTGTAATAGTTGCCATTTGAAAACTAAAGGACTGATTTTGCTTAAATTCAATACTAAACCAGTCCTTAATAATCATCAACTACCATAAAATTTTGAAACTAAAATTCTTCAATATACAGTAGTTATCGTGATGAAAACATGTTGGGTTTGCAAAACTTTGAGAATCTTTTCCTCAGAAACTACTGAATGAATTTCAAAAACTTCAATACAAATGTGAGGTTCATGAAAGCCTCTAACACTACATCAAGTTTCATTGCCATAGGTCAAACAGTGGAGGCTGCAGACTCCAAAAAATGCCAAAATGAACAAAAAGTGGAAATATAAATATATATATACATGTACAGAAGATTTTGTTAGACCTATATACATATTCATAATCTACAACTCAAGATCGGGGCTTTTCCACAGGTTCCGCCACAGCACTAAATGCAATAGTTATAAAATACATTAATACCTTTTTTTTATTGCAATTACTAACGCGATGAAATACAAGGTTGTTTTGGTTCAAACAACCTTGTTTATTCAAAGCTGCACAGTAAAAAGTGAGATCACACACGTGTGAGTGCGCTAGCTTTAACACATTGTTTTTTATTCGTCATATGAAAGGGTAGGGTGTATTAGTGTATTTTCCTAACAATTGTATTTAGTACAAAGGCGGGATTTGTGGAAAAGCGCCTATCCGGAGTCGTAGATCACAAATATATATAGGTCATTCAAATTCTTCTGTACACCATATATATATATATAAATATATACAGGGTGTCTGGTTTTCGTTTAGCAAGCCAGCAGGTACGTATATTACTCGAAAAAAGAAAAACAAAAGTCCTGTATAAAAAGTTGCCTACTCAAAAATTGAAGGGGCTACGGAGTTTTAAAGATTACAAAAAAGCACAATTTTCAAGCTGATGTACAAGACACTGTAATTGATGGAATCAATAATGTAACTAGTGGGGCTGGTAGTACTGGCTTTGACGAAACAAAAATCTCCTTACCATATATTTCCTATTCTCAAAATTGAGGGCGCTAGAAAATGCTAAACTTTGGGAAAATTGAAATTTTCACAAAATCACAAAAAAGGCCTATTTTTACACTACCATTAAAAGAGTAAATAACAATTTTGGAGGGATTCCAACTAAGTGAATTTTTTTTAGGTATCTAGAGGAACAAAAAAGTATATCACCATCTTCTCTCAATTCTGAGTATTTAAAAAGTTATCCTGCGTTGAGTAAAGTTCAAATTCAGAGTTTATTGTGTTTTTAAGCTATATTCATCTGAAGACATAAAAATTCAACTATAAATTTTTTGAAACAACGTAGTCTACTAGTACTCAATGAGATAAGAAAAAAAAGCTCTATGAACATACCACTTATTTTCAAAATTGAAAAAGATACATCGCTCCAAAATTATAAGTGCATATGTCCAGATGCATTACCTCTATGGTAAATGCCATGGCAATACTTCGACTGCTGCAGACGAGTCTTATCGAGTACTTGGTTCCAGTAGTAGGGTTAGTCATTTTTGTGGGAAATCAAATGATATAAATCATAAAATAAATTAATGTCTTTTAGGTAGGTATATCCCACATTTTTCTTTCTATGTAAATTCATAAATTACAAACAATATGACGTATGTAATTGCCAGGAGTTTTCCCCCTTCAATTTGCAAGTATGCAACTTTTCATTCATTACTGTCAAAAAATTTCATGTCTGGCGTAATTTCCTATTACAGCAATGTTTCAACATGTTTGCAAAATTTTTGAAGTTTAAAATTTTTTAAAATTTTTTTTAAGTTTGGGACTCCAAATTTTGGAGGGATGTATCTTTTTCAATTTTGAAAATAAGTGGTATGTTCATAGAGCTTTTTTTTCTTATCTCATTGAGTACTAGTAGACTACGTTGTTTCAAAAAATTTATAGTTGAATTTTTATGTCTTCAGATGAATATAGCTTAAAAACACAATAAACTCTGAATTTGAACTTTACTCAACGCAGGATAACTTTTTAAATACTCAGAATTGAGAGAAGATGGTGATATACTTTTTTGTTCCTCTAGATACCTAAAAAAAATTCACTTAGTTGGAATCCCTCCAAAATTGTTATTTACTCTTTTAATGGTAGTGTAAAAATAGGCCTTTTTTGTGATTTTGTGAAAATTTCAATTTTCCCAAAGTTTAGCATTTTCTAGCGCCCTCAATTTTGAGAATAGGAAATATATGGTAAGGAGATTTTTGTTTCGTCAAAGCCAGTACTACCAGCCCCACTAGTTACATTATTGATTCCATCAATTACAGTGTCTTGTACATCAGCTTGAAAATTGTGCTTTTTTGTAATCTTTAAAACTCCGTAGCCCCTTCAATTTTTGAGTAGGCAACTTTTTATACAGGACTTTTGTTTTTCTTTTTTCGAGTACTATACGTACCTGCCGGCTTGCCAAACAAAAACCAGACACCCTGTATATAGATATACCTACAAACATATTTCCACTTTTTTCTCATTTTGGCACTTTTTGGGAGTCTGTGGATCCTCCACTGTTTAACCTATGGAAATGAAACTTGGGGTCGTGTTAGAAGCTTTGATGAGTTACACATTCCTGTTAAAAATTTTTTGAAATTCATCTGCTAGTTCCAGAGGAAGGGATTCTTAAAGTTTTACCAAACCACCATGTAATCATCATGATAACTCCAGTAAATTAAAATATTTTGGCTTGAGATTTGTATGGCAGTTAGAGATTATTAGGGGCTGGTTTTTGTTTTGGAATGGCAGCCATTACAAAATTTGACACTTTTGGAAAATAAGCACTGGCCAAGTTGATCGCCGAAGATATTTTCAAAAATTAATTTTTATGTAAACTTCAGTATTCTTTTTAACCAGGATACTATATAATAACACATTCCTTTCAGTTACTCATACAAGGCATTCAAATATGATGCTCAATTCACCAGCAACAGTAAGGTTTTTCAGATGTAGGGGAAGGTTTGGGGAAAGTAACATTCCAATGTCTCTGCCGCGCATCAACCGCGGTCAATGTGCATTTTTTCTTAATTTATTCATTAATCCTGCATTAAAGTTGGCTTAATGGAATGTCGGTAATGATACAATCTTCAGAACTAAGAATACCATTTTAGAAAGAGTACTACCACTAAGCACAGAAACAATGGATTTATTTCTAAATGAAGTAATCATTGAATTGGTCCAGAGAATAGTAGTACGTAAATTAATCGACATTAGCCTGTGTTTTTTTTTCATGTTTTAACAACTAGTCTGTTTAACGCAAATGTACCAGATGCTTTTAATTTCAGGATTGTTTTGCTATGGCAAATTAAATAATCGATAAACATTTTATTCCGATTAATTTGCATGCGAATAGCAGTTTTCCATATTGCAAACAAAAATGTTGGACACCAAAATTTAGTTCCGGACCAGTTTAGTAAAATGCTAGTTTTCATATTTATCCGTTTTAGTTTTCTGTCAAATCTGTGAAATGAAAAAATTCAAAAAATCAATATTTCAAATAGAACAATAAAGTATTAGAAGAACTTTTCTCACAGGAGGGAAACGATAAATACACATGGGGCGTATGATATAAATACGATCATGTCTTTAGAGGAGAATTTTTCATTAGAACTTGCTTATCAGGAGTCCGGTTTGGAAATTCAGCACTTCTCTTTTTTTTTCTTTTTTTTTTCCAGTTCTACACAAGAAAATCCTGTTGTCTTTTCAGAGAACTACCGCCACACTCTCACGAATCGAATAGCCTGTTTTTTAAAATGTCAAAAGTTTCGCACTGCTTTCTACACCAAACAGACCTATTGTAATTACAATCAGGGATGAAAATCTAGCTGAAAGCTGAAAGTCCGAACCATTTTCCTTCCATTAGGTCAAAATCTGAAAGTCCTATCTGAAACATTGTAAGCCAAAAGCCAAAAACTAAGCTGTATTTTTTTGGATTTTTATTTGACTTTCACGATAGATAGGGTCTCGGCAAAAGTGTATTGTTAATATTTAAAAAAAAATTCAGTTAAAGCTGAAAGCTAAAATGAATACTCAAAAGCCGAAAGCTAAACTGTATTTTTCAGGGACACAAGCTAAAGCCCAAATCTTAAGCTATATTATTTGGCTTTCTATACGTGACTATAATGTTAATTTCATACTCAATCTATTCTCAGGAATGCAATTGCTACATTGAAAAACCAACTTATTTCAAATTTGCCCAGTCTTTATGTACACCCACTGTACATGCATAACATAGAACCATAATTTAAGAGAATAAGAGTACTTATTGCCTTAATTTTTCTTTCAGAGTCCCGTTCAAGACTGTCGAAGTTAAATATGGATCAATTTTTATATAACCTCTTGTTATTGGTATATGTAGCCCTTAAATGACGTCGGAGGAATACAATCATTTCATAAAAAGTCATCTTAAAGTATTTACGGGCTAAGTAAGATGAGACGACGTCGTACACTCGTATATGCAATGTTAAACGCTCGTTACGTTTCGATTATCTCATGAATCACGACTAACCGTCACGTCAAACCGTTATGCAGCCAATACGAATATAATAATTTACGATTTCGAATCTTCAGATTATTATTCAACTCGTCGTTGGCGCGATAATTTACGTATCGCAAAAAACAGTCAGCTTTTTTTTCTACGCACTTTTTTGTTTTTTCGGACAGCATAAATTGTTCGAGGGTTCACGTCGTCAAACCATATTTTTTAAAATCACGCTAATTTTTATTTTCTTCGTTTTGTTTCGAATTTTCCGTAATTTTACCATTATTTTTTCGTCTGCTGGTTTTTTTATTGTTGTTTTTTTGCAAAATCATTTACCTATAGGCATACATATGAAACCGATTTGAGGCCGATATGCGGAATGAATCCAACAGCTGGTAAATGAATGAATGAATTGATGGAGAGGGAAAACAAAAACAAAAACACCGAACAAAATAAAATGAAATAAAAATCCCAACTTCAGAGGCAAATTATAGTACACGCTACTTGGCTCGTTATCACTGGGTTAGTAGGTCATGATACAAACGTAGAAGTGGGCCAATACCAACAGGGTCGCCACCTTATATAGTAGATGTAACACGTCTCATACGGTTTTTACCTATTAAAAAAAATACTAAACGCGCACCACGAATAGAATTATTATACGTACGTATATTGTACGCCGTACATTATATACAATATCAACACAGTATGTATATACATACAATAAAAACTACCTGTTAACCCCGTCCACTTTTTTTTTCCACTCTCAATGGCAAACCCCTACCGCATCGCGTCAGTACCGTCATGCAATTGTCCGCCAGCACCGACAACGACGACGTCGGAGGGAATGAATACGTTACGCAACCTCAACAGTCAACGTAGGCACCGAGTATTTTCGCTTTTCACATACTGCGTTGGTAATACAGAGAATGAATTGCAACGTCATGATATGTGTCCGTCGGCAGGCCGTAGGCGACAACCTAACCCTTTCAGACCGAGCATTGTGGACAGCGCGAACTCGAAAAGGTCACGGTGACGTTAAACGGCGCAACACCGGATTTGCGTGAGCAACAGATTTCGAACACTCGTTATTGTTGGCCACATTATTTGGAACAGGGTTGAGCACGAATCCACTAAAAACGGATTCGAATTCGTTCATCATCACTTTTTACGTAGGATTCTTTAGAAAATCTACTTATTACTCTTGGTGAGGGATTAGCCCCCAGGGTGGAGGTGGTAACGTTTTTCGTTTCATGACTTCGGGAAAATTTTGGCACCCATAACTCAAATATATATATATGTATACACGTATTTACAGACAGATATAAGACAATTTCTTGTTCCCACGGTACAGGTCACAATTTTCGTCAGATAATCGCGAAATTTTGTAAAAACATTTTTAGTAAGCTAAGGACCAGACCTATTGATTTTGGTGCGGATCGGTCGGACGGTACTTCCGGTACGGCTATTTATGTTTTTATATTGATCATAAAATGCCGAATTTTTGGAACCATATGTACGAAATTTGAAATAAATATTCATTATAATTTATTGTAGCATACTAACAATTTTGGCGCGAATCGACAGGACGGTACTTCTGGTAAAGCTTTTTTTTTCCTCTTTTTTTTTAAATTTGCATGAACTTTTCTCGTTACAAAAATTAACCGCATGTTCATATTTTCTTTTTTTTTATTTTATAACTTTATTATATTTCTTTTGTTTTATTGTAAATTATTTGATTATGTACCATACTTAATCATGTTAATTGATTTTTCATTTTTTCAAGAAATAATGCTTTTAAATTTCATATTGTCTAATATTTTGTCAGCAGCTAACACATTTCATACAATCATAACATACCATTAACGCATATAAACTTATAGACAATTGATATGATCATCAAAATTCATAATTCTTTTTGTCGAAAATCCATTTTTCTAGCGAGGCTTGCTGTCCTAGAGTTTTTTTTGAATTCGAATCAGATTCGAATAAAGCAGGTGGATTCGTGGATTCAAATCCGGACTTGAATCCACCAATCCGATTACTCAGCTTATTGTGTATTTTTAGTGCATTTTTAATGTATTTTTCAAAGGAAAATATAAGTATTGCATTCAGTGAAATGGCGAGACCTATTGAAAAGCTCCGATCATGATTCGTAGATCACGAATTTATAGACCATTCAAATTCTTCTGTAAACAATATATATATTTCCACTTTTTTCTCATTTTGGCACTTTTTGGGATTCTGTGGAGTCTCCGCTGTTTGACCTGTGGCAATGAAACTTGGAGTAGTGTCAGAAGCTTTCATAGGCTAGACATTTGTGTTTGAATTTTTGAAATTCATCCATAGTTTCGAAAGAAGGGATTTCAAAGTGTTGCTAACCCACCACATTGTCATCATGATAACTCCTGTAAATTAAAATATTTTGACTTGAAATTTTTATGGCAGTTGGAGACTATTAGGGACTGGTTTGGTATTGAATTTGAGCGAAATCTGTCCACTGGTTTTCGAATGGCAGCCATTACAAAATTTGATACTTTTGGAAAATACACACTTACCGTGGTTGACGCGTGGCAGAGATATTTTTATTGAAATAATCTAAAACAGAAACTACTGTCAGAAAAAATTGAATTTAATTGATTTCACATTCAACATTTCAAACAAACTTTGTTTTTTAAAAGTTTTAAAATTTAAACCAGTCAAAATGATTAACAAAATCAATCTTTGATCATTCAAAAATCATTCAAAAATTTTGAATCCATCGAATCTGTCAAACGGATAGTTCCCGAATCCAGTATCTTTTTCGAATTCGAATCACTGATAAGAATCCAATTTGTTAAAGTGGATTCGAATGAATTCGACAAATCACAAAAACAGATTCAAATCATGCTCAACCCTGATTAGGAAGAAGACGAGTTTTCAGCTGGAATTTATAAATTTACAGGGGATGAGTAGAAGCAAAACAAAAAGTCAGACTATGGTAATCTCGGTCCTGTTCTAAAATTTGGCATGTGCATATTTTGAGTGTATATCTCAATCAAGTTCAAAGATAAGCCAAATCCGCACATTAGTTTCTGAATTACAGCTTTTTTAAATTTTCATGACAGTATAAAATTCTTAAAACGTATAACAAATGTAACCCGCAGCACCCATATTTTAAAATTCTGACTTTTATAGAAAATATAAACCTTTCCAACTGGTCTGCTGGTGGATTATGAAATTAAAAAAATGAGTATGTCATGGGACACGTGGCGGAAGTGAAACTTCTTACGAGATATTGTGGAACTACCCCTGAATTCATGTAAACTTTAAAATGAACATCAAATTCGAAATTTGCGCCCAAAGGACATACCTGTTGATGTATCATAAAATAAATTTAAAAGGAGAATAGATAGCAATACAAAACTCTCCTTTTTTGGGGGGGCTTTGACTTCCGATCCCATTTTTCATATTTTATTATAATGGGGACGAACCCAAATGCCTTTTTTCATTTTTTTTTCATATTAAAAAAAAAACAAGTAAGTACTTCATAATTCAGTCCACTGACGTCGAATATTTTTAGTCAATATTGGGTTTTAGCCGGTAAGGCTTTTTGTAGTCCGATTCGTTATTTCAAGGTCATACAAGTTTACTACTGACACCGCGGAAGTTTCATTTCAAATCAACTGTAGCATTTTCAGTGTTATAGATAACTATATAGACAAACAAACGAGATAAAAGCATGGTAAGTATCTAGCAGTCTTCAAATTTTTCTACATAATTTTCTTTAAAGAACATTTGGATTTTCATTGGCGATACCAAATTAAATAGGAAACTCTCAGGAATAAATGAGACCAAAAACAATGAGTTCGAGCTTTCAGAAGATGTGATACTAAAAAAAGAAGAAGAAATTGTCTCAGTTTCACTGTTTTTAGGACTTTTCATTGGTTGGTTGCATTGTTTATCCACATATTTGAACTCTTTTGTGCTATGATATCAAAAAAAAAAAAAAAAAAATCAATAAAAAATGCACTAAAAAGAGACAAATAATTCTTTTAAAATTTCTTCAACAATATCTAAGGATTGAAATTATTGAAGTTGGCGCTAATTAAAAAGTTTTATCATAAAATTGGAAGGAATTGAGGTAGGTATAAAGCCTACATGGTAAAGGAAAAGAACGCTGACTTCAATAAATCTACTCCCTAGACCTAGATCTGACTGGAGAAATTAAAAAAAAAATTATTTTTCTCTTTTTAGTAAATTTTTTAATTTTTTTTTCAAGTTGGGTCTATTTTAAAAAAAATTTTTTTTTTCAATGATTTTTAGTTTGTATTACTTCAAAACTAGCAATTGTTTTATTTGACGAAAAACGCTAAAACCACTTTCATGAGATCATTCTCTATTAATTGAAAAAAAAGTTCAAAATCGGTGTTCAGGTTGAGAAATTAAGCTGAAATAAAAAAAAAAAATCTACGAATCGAATTGATAACCTCCTCCTTTTTTTTAAGTCGGTTAAAAAGTAGGATCCCCTATTCAATCGAACAAATCACCACTACAACAGGCAGATAACCAAATTTTGATATTGCATACTCGGTCTAAATCTCATCGTTAGTTTTGTTACCGTACGTACATGGTCTTGATCTTGTACGAAGTATGTACAATACCAAAACCGAAAGATCAATAATAATTTTCTCATCACTAGTCAAGGACGGGGCAGGAAAAAGTACTTTTCGGAATGGCTTGGCAAAAAAGTACATTTTTCTGTCAAACTACCTCAATCAAGAGTCAACTATATTAAAGGTTCAGCACAAATTCACGCCATATTAAAAAAATATTAAAATACAACAAAAAGAGTACAAAAAAATTCCTATACTCTATTCCAAAAAAGAACGACGTAATGTCACAGAGACGATCAAATTTCACAGCTACATGAAGCACAAAACATCTCTCTAAACAAGTGTTTTGAATGCAACTCATAGCTGAACATCGTAAATCTTTACCTTTTCCTTTTCGTTATGGTGAATCTGCTATGATGACGTTATTATTATTATTATTGGAGACTAATTGGTTTAAAATTAAGCAAGTTCTGTTCATCAACTTTTTATTTAAAAAATATTCTAAATATTCAGCTAAAATTTTTAAATTTTAATAAAAAATTGAACAAAAATTCACAAACATCATTAAAAAAATTATTATGTTTTTGAAAGAAAAAACATTAAAAAAAACTGGTTTGCCACGGTTTCAATGCCTCTCTGCTCATCCTGTCCCAGTGATGTGAAATTTTAATTCACCAAAAAGAATTCTTCGCATTCAGTGGAATTAATTTTGTATTAAAGGTGTAAAGTTAATTGGGATTTGGCCACCAAAAACCAAGAAGAAAACCTGTAAGGTACCATGTGAGGTGGGAAAATCCTCGCAATGTCCGAATCGATAAGCAGGTATACCTACCCTTAAGAATTCGATGGATTTCATATCAAGAACTTTTCTAAAAACAATAACGAATAGAAAATTTTTCACGTTAGTTGAAAACAAAAATTAATTTTGGAGACTAAACACAGTTATAATCATATTAATATCATGCCAACGGCAGCAGCAAGGGCGTACATAGCTTCATCGTAAGTGGGGGTCTACACGTTCTCAGTGGTCTCTTCTGACCCCAAACCCACAACAAAAAATCACTAAAACTGATAAAAATTCACAATTTTTAGAAGCCTTTTTCTTCTTGGCTAAAGGGGTCCACAGCCCCAGTATCCCCTTATCTACGCCCTTGGGCAGCAGAAGAACGCACAACAATGAAACCACCTTTTTCGGCCAATCATTGTGCCGAGTTCTACCGCTCAGTCTGGACTGTATCACAATAACATAGCGAATATATATTATTTATTTATTTTTATTTTTTTGCTCTTCGAAAATTTTATATTAGCTCGCGCTTTTCGTAGAAAAATTTTAAAATTTCAAATTATCTTCCAATAATAAGGGAACGTGGTCGAAAAAAAGTGGAGATCAATTCGGTCGTTCTATTATGCTATTATGAAAAATGTAGATGTCAATGGATTTACACAAAAAATGCTAATGGCAAGACTTGACTTTGGGTTTCTCGTTTATGAATGAACAGCAGCAACGCGATAAGAATAATACGACAAAAAAAATGTAGATGTACGTTGCAAATTCACAATTCCCACGTCATAGGTCTTCCAATTATTCGGATAGAGAAAAAAGTAGGATAAAAGAAATTTAGGAAATAAAAAAAAATTGTGTACATTGAAAGGCTACGATTTTCAATAAAAATGAACATTTCATTGTAATCGTTTTATTGAAAAAGAAGAAAAGAAAAAATAATGAACATGAAAGATCGTTTTGGGAATAAAAATTGAATAAATAATGGGCGGCATCTTGACATTTATTTTACCCTCTAAGTATCCACAAAATGGAAAGTAAAGGTAGATGAATTTATTTCACATACTTAGCTGTACTAATATAAGGACCAGATCTTCAGCTATTAAAATCCCATCTACATGATGAAACGATCCTAGAAGTAAGGAAATTTTCAAAGTTTGATGTGATTAAAAACCTGCATTTCTGGAATCATCAGAGGTTGCCCAGGGTTGACCTTTGAATATTATGTTTATCTTATGGGTATATAACACCTTACATGGAACAAATGAAGTATTACCAAACTCCATTAAAAAAATGTATGGAAATCTGAAAATAACTTGAAAATCCATTTTTTTTTTTACATAATTTGTCCAGATTGGACAAAATCCATTTCTAAACTTTGTTCCATTCCATCATAGACAGTAATCATGGTAGAACAAACGTATAGAATAAAGGTTTTTCTCAACCGGGAACTGCACCGGGATCAAAGTTCTATATTGTAAGAAAAAAAAGAAAGAAAGTGCATTTGTTACATATTAATGATTATGGTCTGAAGCCAAAAAACTGTAAAACTATACAAAACTTTATTAACAATACCTGCGAATTTTCAAAGTCTCAGAAGTCAAAAAGAAAGATG
This sequence comes from Ericerus pela, assembly GCA_011428145.1. Taxonomy (NCBI): domain Eukaryota; kingdom Metazoa; phylum Arthropoda; class Insecta; order Hemiptera; family Coccidae; genus Ericerus; species Ericerus pela. The sequence goes on from WOFM01000502.1 coordinate 651,649, forward strand.
AAACCGAGATGACAAGAATCAAACAAATCAGTATTAAATGAAACACCATTAAATCAGATTTGAAACACACAAAGAAAACTAGAAGTGTAAAACAAACTCACTATATTGCACAAAAAGAGAAATGGTAACATGAGTAATCAATAAATGTTAGACGACTGATAAGTATAACAAGGTCATAAATTGCTAAATGCTAGTACAAGCTGTGATGTCACAGACTACATATTACAGAAACAGTGAACGAGAATGCCTCGTCACAGATAACACAAAATAAATGATTTAATTTATTGTAGAATATAATTTCACATTACCCAAACCAGAAATAAAATGGTCTCTTACCAAAAATCAAAATAAAACTACACCCTTGAATACTGAACAAAGATGACATAGTTTGATAGGTACTTATTAAATTTATTGGAATTTATTCCACATAATAAGGAAAATTGCTATAATGTGAGAATTATCATCTAAAAACTTTACAATTTGGTGAAATGGATACAGAAATAACAAATTTTTAAAATTCCAATGTTTGTAAAATAAGGGATCATAATAGGAGTTACAAAGCTACTTTCAACAAGATTATCAATTTCTAATCTTCATATCATATACTGTGTGGAACTATTACAAAAAAAGGAGGGATTGACAAATGTTACCTTTTTTCATTTGTTTCCTTTAGTTGAGTTTCTAAAAATTATTATAACGTTAGCTATTTTTTGTTTCCATTTCCATCATTTTGGTTTCTATTTCCAAACTTTCCTAGTTTTAACAAACATTTTTATTCTGTTTCTTTTCAGATTCCATTTCCAATCAAAAAAAGATTTTTCTTACGTTTTAAATCTTCAAAATCCTGTTCAAATATAGATATTTTTTTAATTATTTTTCAAATTTTTTCTCACAGACCAAAGACTAATTAATTGAGAAATGAAAACAAAAATGATTCATCATTTGGCTTCCATTACATTTCCATTATTGGTATTGAAAAAAATTGGTTAATGGTTTCCAATTTGATTTCTGTAGGGCACAGCATGCACAGCTACAATCTAGACATTTCAATGTGTGAGCCTTGCTCAGTAATAAAATAAGACTAGATGTGGTGTATGTATAGCCTGCGAGCCAAAAAGCATGTTTGCCCTATGTAATGTAAAGACCAGCCCCACAACTTACCAGCGAGTGTAGTAATACACCCATCACTACTGGTAGGAAGTTGCCACACTACTCTCCCCCAGTATGTTTCCAGATAAAACAGACTATGTCAAACACTAGGAAGATGTGAGTGCGGTGACTCGGAGGTTCTCACAGGCCATTTGCCAGAGGCATCTCTTCATCCCCATTAACGCAAGGGGGTCAGTCAGTTCCTCTTTGCAGGACAATATCATTGTCATCTGCTCAAAGGTTGATTGACTCACGCCTCAATTGAAGGAGAGGGTGTTGAGTCTGGTGGACTTGACACTAGAGGAGTGGAATCTTGTGGTTTCAATGCCGGTGAATGTTGAGCAGAACTCCCGGGGTTCAACAGTAGAGAAGGAAGAGCGGAACTTTGTATGTTCAATGCTGGAAAGGATGGATCCCCAGTTTTTACCTCCTTCCAATTTGATATAAAAATGTGTATCATATATGGAAAAAAAATTAAAAATCACAAACTTTTGTAAAAATAAAGCACTAAAGCACTAAAGCACTAAGGCACGTTTTATGTATTTTACAAAGCAAAATACAACTATTGCAATCAGTGCAATGGCGGAACTTAGGGGCGAGACCTGCGGAAAAACGCCGATCCTGAGTCGTAGATAACAAATATATAGGTCACTCAAATTCTTCTACACAGAATATATATTTATGTATATACTTTTAACTTTTCTCTCATTTTGGTACTTTTTGGGAGTATGTGGAGCTTCCAATGTTTGACCTATAACAATGAAATTTGAGGTATTGTTAGAAGCTTATATGTGTTAAAATTTTTGAAATTAATCGACTAGTTTCACAGGGAGGGGTTCTCAAAGTTTCGCAAACCCACCATGTTGTCATCACAATAACTACCGTAAATTAGAACATTTTCGCTTGAAATTTTTATGGCAATTGAAGACTATTAGGGACTGGTTTGATATTGAATTTGAACGAAATCGATCAATTGGTTTTCGAATGGTAACCATTATAAAATTTGACACTTTTAGAAAATACACAATTACCGCGGTTGATGCGCGTAAGAGATATTTAACAATCTTTTTTCTTCTGAATTCACCTCTACTATATTCACTGAATTTAATAATTACTAATTATAATTTCAATTTCAGTCAGAATTACCGCAAAGAGTATAATTCAACGGATAGTAACATAAATTTTTTAGTAAGCTGAATATTGCCAAATGAACACATTAACGAACCATGACTTAATAATTCGTTCCTTTCGCTGCACTTTTTTTCAATTTTCTATCCGTATTTAAGGTATAAGCTATTACATAAATTCGAGGCGCGATTAGAGGAAAAAACTTACAAATTTTAGTCGTCTTACAAGACTGGAAAATTGAAATACGGTAGTTATTTCGAAATACAGACAACCGAAAATTTTAATTATTGTAATATCTAGTAAGGCAGAGTATATTTTCGGAGGTTAAGCGATGAAAACGAACTAACAATAAGATTTTAGGTATAGAAAAATCTTTGAAGCTTGGTTTACGACAAGATGCTCATGAAGCCTCATTAGAAAAAGTAGGTTTTGGAGAGAAAGAATTATGAATTTTGATAATCACAATAATTGTCTGTAAGTTTACATGCGTTAATGATATGTTATAATTGTATGAAATGTGTTAACTGCTAACAAAATATTAGACAATGTGAAAGAAAAAATAATTATTTTTGAAAAAATAAAAAATAAATTAGGATGATAAAGTATGCTACATCATCATATAATTTAAAGTAAAACCAATGAAATATATTAAAGTTATGAAATAAATAAAAAGAAAACATGAGCATGGGGTTAATTTTTGTAAAAAGAAAAGTTCATGCAAATTAGAAAAAAAAAGGGAAAAAAAGCTTCACCGGAAATACCGTTTGGTCGACAATCAATTCGATAGAAGTTGAACAATTGCCACTTTTTTTGTTGGTAAAGGTGCAGCATCTGCATTGGTAATACACATTTGAGAACTTATGCTAGTTATCATCTTATCTTCTACCAGATTTTCAGTTTCTTCACTTTTACTTCCATCAAAATTTGATTCAAAGTTATGTTGATTTGCAGCATCAGCCTTTGCTTTTTGTTTTTCACACTTTGCACGTATTATCCGTTTACTTTCTTTAGAATCACTTAGACTTAATGAATCAAATTCGACATCGTAATCACTGCCATTTACTCATAGCGTTAAATAATTTTATTTTAAAATTTGAATAAACTGTCAAATATTAGTAGATAGATATTCTAATATTTTATTATGATAAAATTCTTAGACAATGACAAAAAAAATATATAGTCAACTTTTTGTTGTTTCTACAATTGGATCACACTCCACAGATAAAAAAAAGTAGCACTAGCATCGAGCAACCATTCACCATTTTGTCTGTCCCTGAAAGTTTAAAAAATATTGGTAATACCAGCAACACTGATGAAATACCGGTAGGTACTTCTTTTTTTTTTGCACCCACAGCAATGCCTAAATACTGGCTAGTTGGCAACCCTGTTTCAGCCTTACTGCACAAAAAAAGTGATCTCTACCTTGCTAACAAGACAAGTGCCGGATATATACTATACATATACACATATACACGAATATATAAAGATAATTTTATCTTCATTTTTATCTCGCCAAGTCAAGTCTTAGGCTGTATTCATAGTACGACACTAAGTGTTCACTAACCTAAGACTCTGTTTTTAAACCTCACTGAAGATTCAAAAAAAAATAGTTTAGCTGAAAATAATGAGAACGTGTAGCTCAGCTCCCTTGTGACAAACTATGTTAAAACTACGAAAAAAACTTAGGTTTCCCTGAGAAATACGGCTGAGAACTGCAAGTTTTAAACTGATACTGAAGTAAGTGAACACTAAGCGTAAACTATGAATACCAGCCCTAGACTTGGTTTTAATTTTGTACAACCGTCTAGGTGGTCTTGCTGTTGTTAGCGAATAGACTTGTAGGTATGGTTTTCCAGATCACGGTCAATTTTTCTCACCGGTCACCACTACTAAGTTCGAAGTATAGATTCATTATTTTTGTCACTGTTACTTCTTCGTTGCCATGTATTTGAATAAATACGTATGCACAGAGATGAGCAACCTACTTCGAATATCTGTTGTAGGCAACTGATACACAACTTTTTCAGTGTCGCACTAGTATCCGCAGAATGGCGTATCCAACCAAGTATGACGAATAATTCGGGAATATACCGATGGTAATGATTTTGTATCTCTTTTTCTCCGCTCTCTGTCCGTATGTCGCAATGTTATTTCGTGCCTCCGTGATCCTAATCGTCATCGTCTTTTATCCATAATCATTACCATTACCATGCGTACCGAAACGAAAAGTTTTCAGTCTTTGCACTCGCCGTGTAATCGACTGACCTTGATTATACCGCCGAGTCGAGTATTACCTTCGATTATCCTCACTATAACGTTGTAATATTTTATTCTCGTTACATGTACCTCTTCTGTAACAGTCACGTTTCTTCTCCCTTTTGGGTTCTATTAATTTCCTTTTCAATTGCGACGAAAAGAAAAGAAAAGAGAGACAACAGAACAGTATGAAAGAGAGGAACAAAAAACTTATTAACGTACAAAAACGCGAGAAAAAAAAAGGTGAAGAACGAGTAAAGGAAAATAAAAAATAAAATTTAGACAGCTCCGAAAATTGAGAAAAGCGTTTATACCAACTATAGGTATACACCGCCACTGCTGCCTCAACCGCGAGATGATAATTTGTAACCGAAATTGAATAATTTATTCTACCCGAACTAATGTCGAACAGGGGTACAACCACCAGCCAGCTCAAAAACTATTAATTTGTGTGTACAGCAATACTTCGACGGTGTATATACTACTATGTATCTGTAGTGCACGTCCATGCAGAATAATGATGAAAATTACGACCAAACTTCATGGAAACTGGAACAAATTGGTTCTGGTTTTTGGAAACAGCAAAAACAGACGCAGTATGAAAGGCTGCTATCGGATACGAGTTACAAGAAAAGAAAAACTGATCAGTCCCCCCAGTGCCTGATCCAGCGTATCATTTTTGGGGAGAGGAAATGCAAAAAAAATTTTTTTTGGAACCAGGGGAATCTCCACATTTCATCCTGCATCCACCCAAGCCTGACAAATAGGGAGGGTGTAACGGTATAGTTGTTACAAATAAACACAATAATAGTTTAAGAGTATATTATTATAAAAAGGTTAACAGATTATTACAGAAGTATGAACAACATGAGTGTAAAAGTGAATTAATAAGTGAAGTAAATATTATACAGAACATTAGACTATTTATAAGGGTGAAGTTCGAGTGATTTGAATTGGGTATTGTGGGAGATATGAATATGATTGGTTGTTTGAGGAAAACGTAATTTGGATAAAACCAATGAAATTAAAAGGAAATGACAAAAAAGTAGGAGTGTTTAAGAAATTAATAAGAATTGGAATTATTGCAAGGTATCGAAATATATTCGTAGAAAAGATGACATCATGGAATATAGATGAAAACAGTTTATGGTGTACCGGAGGTGATGTCATCAGACAAGTCAAGACTTGAAAGACAAGTTTGAACTAGTTTTAAATGACGTGAAAGAAAGGAAGTGTAAATAGACAGAAATAAGAAGAATAGTGTGGGAAAATACAAATTAATAAAGTACGAGAATATTTGAAATAATATGTATGAAAATATCATTACATAAATATCGGGGTAGTTTGAAATTCAAAGTTGGAAAAGTTTGAATTTGAGGAAAAATTAAATAAAATGAAAAGAAAATGGAAAAAATTTTTTATTTTAGGATGGATGTTATTAGTAGGATTAAGTTTTAAGAATAGGTAAGTATTCAGGGTGGTTTGAATTTTAAACTTTGAGAAAATTTAAAATTGGATAAAGAGTTTATAAATGGATAAGTATTGGGGGTGGTTTGAATTTTAAAGTTTAGAAAAGTTTGAAATTGGAAAAAAAATTTTAAATTGGATAGATAATTTGTATATGGATAAGTATTGGGGGTGGTTGAATTTTAAAGTTTGAAAAAATTTAAAATTAGAGAAATATAGGAAGATAATTTATTGGATAATTGGATATTTTTTAGGAAAATAAAGAGCATAATACTTCCATATTATCATCGATTGAAAAATCTACGACTGACATTCTGTCTCTGAGAGTTACATGACAGAAGGATAATACTTAGGTATATGTTTTTAGGAAAAAACAAACAGAAAATATATAGATTTGTTACGATAAATAGTTTTTAAAAAATAATAAAATATTTCACAATCATGGTGATATAAAATTCATAATAATCATTGATATATAAAATTTTATAATAATCATTAATATATAATATAATAATATTTGACATAATAAATTTGATTAATAAAAAACATTCATATATATTAAATTAAACACATTCAAAATTTTCATCAGATAAATCATTAACTTTTTCAATAGGTTTCGTTAATTCATTTAATAATTGTTTGACATGTCGACATTCAAGTGGTTTTTTAATTTTAATAGTTAAGAAATATATAATGATAAAAATAATAAGAGTAATAATAAATAACCATACTATGATAATAATATTTATAATAGAAATTGAATTGTTTTCTCCAAAGTTATGGATTTTAATTTTGATATTATCGAATTTTTCTTTAATATCTTGAGTTGATGACATAGGAGAGAAGTTTGGAACAAAATTAGTCCAATTTGGATTGTAAGCATGAATGCTTGTAAGTGAAATAGTTTTTTTGATATCGGAATCAATAATTACATTGTAATCGGTCCATAGTAAAGGTAAGTGATTTTCGATGAGAATGTCATCGGACATATCTCGGGGCAAGGAAATCCTATAGGGATGATGGTTTCAGAAAAACCATCATGTTCAGTGTTGATGATCTGAACATGACATGGTACTGTTAAAAGAACAGTTCCAGGGTAGGATATATTTGCAGAGCTATCAAATGATTTTTTGGAAATAGTGTCAAAAGCACTAAGATTTGCTGGGTTAGTAACTGCAAATCTGTTTTCTGCAAATTGGTATACAAGGGTTTTTCCGTGGTTTATTTCACAACGGAATGCACACGATTTGATGAGTTCATCATACGGTTTTTTTAGGAATAGAGTTTTAGCACAGGATGAAACTTTATCTGATCCTTGATTATCAGGAAGAAAACATAAAGGTTTTTCAGGATTACAATAATGTAAGTCAGTTCCTGTAATGTAACGTACTGAGTCATCATCAGAGTTATGAATGATAATTGAAGGTTCTTGATCCCAAGAGCAAAGTTGATTGTTGTGAGATTTGAATGTTAAAGGAATGAATTCATAGATAGAGAATTGAGAATTTATTTTGTTTTACAGGAATTTTAAGTTCGATTTCTAAGTTATCGTCATATAAGTTGCAGTTTATTAAGTCTAAGTGGTAATAGTTAAGATAGTCATATTGAGGGATGGTTAATTCAAGATTGTTTTTCAACAATAATGGGGTTAGTTTTGAAAGATCTTCTTTGATTGTATTTATAGATACAACGCTTGAGGGGAGGTTGTGATCTTTATAAGCGTTTAGAACATATTGAATATTCATAGAGTGAATAAGATAAGCATCATAATATGTTCGAATAGAATTGTCAAAGTTTGAAATTTCTCCGACAATATAAGCTTCATTAGAATATTTTTCAAGAATTTCATCTAAAGTGATTTTAGCTTGAAAGAAATCATCATAGAAATGTTGAAAATTTTGGGAAAATGATTTGAAGTTTTCGGTGACATTTAATAATGATGAATGATCAGAAATGACAGTTTCTTTTAAAATGTCGTATTGGTCTTTGAAGGATAGTTCATTTTCTATGAGGGATTGTCCATCTCTATACGTGAGTACACGACAGCAAATGGATAGAAGATCTCCGAAAAAGTCTCTAACTTTGTCAATTGCAGTGTCACGTTTACTGCGAAGGGGATGTGGTTTTGGAGTAAAATCTTGAATTAGGGCAAGATTATTTTTTATAAGTGATTCCAAAAGTTTTTTTTAACGTATGCTGATTCGGTGAAATCTGCATTTAATTTTGTCCTAATTACAATTGTCATTGTAGTTGGTATATATATATTAGATCTAATGAAATCTGCTGAATCAGTGAGATTAAGGTTAATGGTATATAGGATGGGAATTGTCTGTTGATAGACACAAATTTGATCGTATTCTTCGAAATAGGCTCCTGTCGAAGCTGTTACAATCGGAGTTTCGGATTTATGAAAATGTTTCAATTTTACGGCAAACGTAATATGAGACGTTGCTATGATGAGCATAAAAATGATAGTTGTCCATCTGTAACATAGATAAATTGCAATGTATGACAATTTAGACGAAAATGTTTTTTGAATAAAGAATATGGGAATATGTAATATGATATTTTGTGAATGAAGTTTGTGAGAACAAAAATGAAAAATTGGTGTGAAAATTAAGAAAATTTGTTTCACAGAGTGGTGTCATATTTAGGAAGTGTGAGAATTATGGAAAAAAGAGGGTCAATAAATATGTATAAAATCTAAAGAAAATTTAGTTCATCTTTAGATTTTGGTCATGTTCAGTCAGTTGTTCGAGTTGTTGAAAGTTATTATTAATACTTACTATGTTTTTTTATTATATCCTCGTGTTCGCAATTGTTTTATAACGTAAATAAACATTTCGTACACGAAAATATTATTTTCAAAAACGGTTTTCGGTATTAATTGTAGAAGTTATTTCGTTGGATTTATTTTTGTTCGTTGGTTCGTAAAAGTATTTTTCGAAAATATTTCGGGTTTTTTGTTATTTGTCATTTGTAAGTATGTCGCGAAAATTTAATAACGAAGTTGAAAAATTAAATTTTCCATCGGTCGTGAGGAAAATGGAAAATAGTCATCATTCTAGACAAATGGATGATATTTGGAAATTATTCAAGAAAATGAGGGTAACTAAAAGGGAAAGGGCTGTTAGGAAACCTAGTTGTGCTGAATATTCACGGGATTGGGAGGGAGATGTTAAAAGATTTGTAAAATTACGTGGTTTGGGGGGTTATTTGAATGGTCGAATATTTCCTTGGGGTGATACAGCACTTGCAGATGAGTCTATAACATTCGATGAATTAACTCTTGATCTGATGTCAGCATGGGTTGGTTGTCAATGTTATAGGCGATCTATTTCAATCGTTCATCGGCAAATATGGACATTGGTCCAGTATTTGACAAATGGGAACCAGAGAAATTGGCAAGACGGTATTTGTCGTCGATGGAGTTGGTATGATCATATGAATTTCTAATCCAGAGGATGGCAACATACAAGCGATCTTGTAATATGTGATAAATCCGCTAGTTTCTTGAAGGGTCTATTGTCATCTATGAGCAATTATATCCCTGATGGCTATAAAGAAATGGTCGGTATGTCGTATATGACTACAAATGCAAATGAGGTCAAATATGAGCATGCAATACCATTATCATTTATGGTAGGGGTATTAGCATCATTGCTGATGATACAGCACGAAACGAACGAAGCTGTTGAGTGCCAGTTTCTCCATATGAGATCAATTGACGTATTTCAGATGAGGTCAATGGGGAAATTTGGTTGATTCAAGAAATTCATTAAAGAACGTTGGGGTTCTCATGTTAACATAACAGTCAAAAAACAGACAACGATTCTTTTCAGAAGAGTTTTGAGACCTGAGTTAAGGGTAGCACTCGCTAACATGCCGAATTGGGTGATTACAAGTCACATGGATAAACGTTATCCTTACGTCTTTCATAATGGTGTCAAACTTCTTGATGAAATTGATGCATTACGACTTAGAGATTTGGATACTGTTCCTTCAATTTTGAAGCAAACTGAAGAGAAAGGTATTCAAGTCGAATTAGATAAGGACAAAAAAGAAATTGTTAGTTCATCAGAACAATTCATAGTTAAGACCATGGTTCCATATGGTCCTCCAGAGCCAAAATGTGTATGGAATCACTCTCAGAAGAAGGGTAAGTTCACAACATTTAGTCAAAAGTTGGAGAAACATGAGGATGTTTCCAACACGGGAATACACAGAGCTGTGACACCTGAAAATCCTCCTCCATCTCTAAAAAGATGCGAAGAATGTGCCAAGGATGATGATTCATTGGATGAGGGGATGTTGGATTTTATAAAAGAAGAAATTCAGGAGTGGTTTATTATGGTGACACGTCCAGCTATAACTTTTTACAACAGCACGGGTGAAGGTGGTGAGGATAGTCCACTGTCATTGCAAAGAGGAGCTATATTCCATTTTGGGTCAAGTTCAGACAATAATACAGCGGGAACATCGGGTTTTGGTCGAATAATAGAAGTGTCGAGGGTTCAACAACGAGGGAGAAATCATGGAAGAGATCCTAGAGCGGCAGCATCCATCAGACCTCCAATGGCCAAACGGGGTCGAGGAGCTACACCAGCTTGGAATTTCCAAGTGGAATAGTTTCCACCGGCGTTTTGGTATAACAATTCAATGCAGTTAACAAAAATAAAGGTAAGAAATAAAATATAGTAAAATTAAAAATAATAATTAAATATTTAAAATTGGGAAAATAACATTTGCGAATGAGATTAATTATAAATGTTGATAACAGTTTAAATAATAGTTTGATTCGATCCAATAAAATAACAGAGTTTTTCGTAGTAATATGCTCATGGGATGAGGATAATTTCGTAAAAGTTTTTTTATTAATGGATTGAGAGGAATATGAATGAGATGATTAGGATTTTTAATAATTATAGAATGAAGGAAAATATTTTATTTACAAAATTTATAAGGTAGGGAAAAGGATGTGTTTTTAAGCCTTATTGGTGTTTCTATGTATATATCTGTTTTACAACGAAGATTTTCTTTAATATCAGAAATAATGTCTTCTTCGTTTTCACTTTCAGTAGCATCTTCAATAGTAGGTTTGTTTTCACAATCAGATTTGAATCCTGATTCCTTATTTGTTTTAAGATTTACAAGTTTTCTTGTATCTTTAACAGGTGGTGGAATATAGGTTTCATTGTTCTTATGTGTACGTTGTATATAGGGTATTAAACGTCTTACATGAACATTTTCTTCATGAATTGAATTTTCATTGTCGTTTTCATTACAAATTTGGATGGTGTAATTAAGATCTGAGTTTTTTTGTATTATTCTGAAAGGTCCATGAAATTTCATCTTGTTTTTGGCAACGTTTTTGCTTTGACGTAATAAAACAAGGTCATTAGACACGAAGTCTTTCACAACTTTGTTTTTATTGTAGTAGTGTGCATTTTTTTCTGCAGCGATACATTTTAGTTGAGGTAGTTGATCTTTTGTTTCATCGAGGTTCTTTAGAATTAATTCACCACGATGTATCAGTGTTTTTTGCATTGGTATGTTGTATTTGTCTTCAACAGGTGTATGAGGTTGATAACCATGACGAAAGAAAAATGGTGATGTGTTGTTTAAGTAGTTAATGGGTGAAGTATTACACGCAAAAAATACGTTAAATAGAGTATCGATCCATTCTTCTTCATTCTTAGGATTATACTTTGATAAGCATTTTTTAATAATGCTGTTAGTTCATTCAACAAGTCCTTGAGTTTGCGGACTATATGTCGAAGAGTGTTTGATTTAAATAAATTTTTCTTTGCAAAATTTATGAACGAAATCATTTTTAAAGTGTGTCAAATGATCGTGGTCCAAGACCAAATTGTTTTGAATATTTTCCAGAAAAGCCATAATTGGACCTCCATCATAATTCATCAGATTGTTGGGGTATCGAGCCTCATAAATATGACAAAACATATCCTCACATAGACGTTCGAAGGTACCATCTTCCATGTTCATTGGAATGTTTTGTTGATATATTATTGCAATCTGCTCTACCTCGTGTTGAATTTGTCGCCAAAAATCTTCTACAGCATTTGGTCCACGATACAGAACCGGCTCATATACTTTGGTGTCTGATTCATTATTGCATACTACATAGTAACAATATGAAGTAGGAGTATGGATGTGAGTTTTGTCCGTAAATGATTTGTCAGAAGTCGGATCACGAGCTGCTGATGAGAATGGAGTGAGAGCACACTCAAAATCCGCATATATGACATATGGAATTCGCTGTTGAAATTGGTACTTTTGAAACTTTTGAACTGCTTTATCCTCCTTTGGCATGACAGATCTGAGAGATTTATGTCGACCACAAAAGTTCTCATGAACAGCAAGTTTTTCTTCTGTAGAATAATGTTGCAAACATTGTCTACAGATGAATACCCTTTGTGTATGAGCTGTCTTTTGCACTGTTACTAACCGACTCAAATCTGTTATGCAGCAGTAGTGACCATTTTCTCTACCATTCATTTCTTCATTCTGTATGTACAGCAAATCAAAATGACAATTCTTAATGAAAGTTTCCGAAATCCGTATCGGGTAAATATCATCATTTTTGTCATCATCGATACCATACACATTAACAGAAGCCTTATTATTTCTCTCAAATACAGAAATATTTTTGAAAGGAGTTGGAAATTTGATGTTGCTAAAATTGAACCTCCGCATCTGCTCTGCTGTGTATTTTGTGATGCGTTGTAAATTTTTAACTTTTGGCCTTTCTTCATATAGGGTCTTGGCAACAATGGAATATGCGAAACAACAATGATCTGAATAATTTTCAACATTGATCACCGCCTTTTTTACCACAATTTTCTTTGGCAGAGGAATGTACGATGAACCACGTATGGGTGAATATTGGCTAAAATGCATCTCAAAGTCGTTGATAACATTCAAAGACCAATTGGAGCCATGATGGGGCATATTTTCAAATTTCACCTTCACTATTTCCAACAAATTAGCAAACCACTCAGCTAAATCAGTTGCGATGAAAACTGGCTCACTTGAAGTGCGCAAAGATGTATCCAAATACATCATTTCTCCATTCACATCTTGCTTACAGATATTCAAGCTAAGAGACGTAGCAATTTTAACGGCATTGTGGAATACAAGAGCCTCCTCTACTTGAGCTTGTATTCCATTTTTGAAATAAGAAAAAAATGAATCGAAAGTTTTGTGCGCCTCACCTAGGGTCTGATCCCCAGCTTTAAAATCATTCGGAGCAGCATATAATACATCGTAGACTGTATTATTATGAGCACTGTGAAGAACAATACCATTTTTGAATACACGATCTTCCTTCAAATTTCTAGCCTGAACTGCAGTTTTGTGTACCTTTGACAGCAAATGCTGATGCCAATACGATTTGAAATGTTGGCTGTTGCACACCTGACATGTAACGCGAGCATTCGTGACTGGTGATGATGATGCTGTTGATGAAGTTGATGCAGTGGTTGATATGGATTGTGGGTTCGACATCTAAAGGAGAAAAAAATTGTATAATAATACCTTCGAACCTTTAAGATTTGAAATAAATAACATACGAGAAGATTGTTGGTGATAGAGGCAATTTTTTAAAATGTGTCCAATATAGGTCATTTTATAAGAATTTTTTATGAAATGGCAAACAGGTTAAAATTTTTTAATTGATAGGCTTGAATTATGGTATACACACGTTAATATAAAACCTGTTAAAAAAAAAAAAAATAATAGCGAAATGAATATTACTTACTTTATGCTGAATTATCAATGTTGAATTTTTGATGAGGGTGTTCAAACACTAAATATTTCAAAGTTGAGTGGAATCCTACGAATTTGTAAAAACAAAAAACATTTAATAACTCACTCTGTTTGAGTCACCAATATAAAAAGCAGGAGAAAAAAATATTACTTATCCTTACTTTTTTCGTATTTGCAATAGTAGAATAAAATAGATATCGATTGAAACGAAACTTCAACAATTGGAAAAACTGAACTGAACTATGAAGTTATATAGCGGATAATATTTTTGATACTATGTTAAAAGGCTGTATGGATTTTTAAAAGGAAAAAGAGAAACTCTGCTATAACTAATCAGTACAATGAATTCTAACAGCAAATATTGTGTTAATGGGTTTCATAATCTAAATCTACACAAAAGGATGTAGTGTCCAAAGGAAAAAAAAGAGAAAGTTTAAAGCAGAATTTACCGAAGAATCTACACATACGCGCGCACTAATTATACCTCATTAAGGTAGGTATAGGTAGGTATGCCTACCCATCTCCAAATTTTATTTATTTATTTTTTCACAGGAAAAAAAATTTTTTTTTTTCACTCCTACTCAAATTTAAATGTCAAATTTGAAATCCCCATACCCGAAAACCTACATATCGATATATCACACCCCTACCCCACTATCCCCTATCCCACTATACCATTATCCCCCTACCCCCTGAGCCTAACGCCCTTACATCCATTCGGATTCAATTTTTAATATCAAATTCGAAATCCTCATACCCAAAAACCTACATATTGATATATCACACGTCTTATTCACATAATTAAAAGCTCAACTTTCAAGGTCGTTGACCTCCAAAGTTCAACTTTGAAATCTGTGCCAGAACATACATTTCACTATCTACTCTTGGTGATGGAGTTTTGAATCGATGTTGATAAGTCAAGGGTTGATGGTCTGTATAGATGATAAAATCTGTTCCTAGTAGGAAGTCTCTGAAATGTTGACATGCTTTTGTGATGGCAAGCATTTCAAGGTCAAAGGAGCATAGATGTTGTTGATTTTAGTTCAATTTTTCAGAAAAATATCCAATAGTATATTTTTTGTTTGTGTCGGGATCAATTTGACGACAGACAGCTCCAAGGGCGTCTTTGGATGCATCAACTTCAATAAAAGTTGAAGCTTCGGGATTATTAATTTGTAATACAGGTTCTAAAAGAAAAATTTTTTTCATGTTATCGAAACATTGTTGGTGTTCAGGTAACCATATGATTTTTTCATTTGATCTTGAATCTTTTCCTTCTAAGATTTTCATGAGAGGTAACATTTGTTTGGTAAAATTGGGTATCATTTTGCAATTGTATCCAGCCATTCCAATGAATCTTCTTACTTTTTTTAAAGTTTTGGGTGGTTTCATGTCACGAATAGCTTCTATATTTTTTTATAGAGGTTCTAATTACCCATGACCAATTTTATGTCCTAAAAGTTCTATCGAATCTTGCATAAAGAAACTTTTCTTTGTTTTGACTCGAAAATTGTATTTTTTTAGTCTTTTTAGGATTTAGATTGTGTTTGAGAGATATTCTTGGAATGTTTCTCCAAAAACACAGATATCATCTATGTAGATAATAACTTTTTTCCAAAGGATGTCATGTAAAATGTCAACCATAGCTTTTTGGAAAACTGAAGGATTAAGACTGAGTCCTTGAGGCATACTATTAAAAACATAGCCAACTCCTTCAATGTTTATTCCTGTAATAGGTTTTGATTCTTCGTCAGTAATTGGAAATATCCTGAATTGAGATCTATGATCAAAAAATATTTTTTCATTCGTAGGTGTAGCCATATAGAGTCTATACGTGGTACTCTAGTTCTGTCCTTTTTGATTTTGCTATTTATAGCTCTATAATCGACTAATGGTCTGAATGAACCATCAGGTTTCTTTTTAAGAAACATGGTTGATTCGTATGTTGAAGGTTGTCTTTTTAATACTCCGGCAGTTTCCAACTCATTAATTTTTTTGAGCCATTCCATTCTTTCTTTATAAGCCATTTTGTAATTTCTTCGTACAACAGGATTTTTGTCTTTAAAATGAATATGGACAGGTTCTACTTTAGCTAATGATAGGTTTTTTGTGGAGTGTGTAAAGATATCGATGTAATTCTTCATTTTGTCGATGACAAGTAGTCTTTGTTTTGGAGTTAGTTTGTTTGATATTTTAATTTCAGTTCCTTCTGGATCACAAAATTTTGTTTGAGTAACAAGAATATTTTTATTATGTTAAGATTTTATTTCATCTTTATAACATAATGTTCCTAAAATTTGATTCTTGTGTATTCTTTTTGTATTTGTGTTAGGATTATGGATTTTTAAAATATCATTCTGGACATAAATCTCTAAATTTGTTTTTTCAACAAATTTGTTATTGACCATAAGTTTTGTAAAAGGTGGTAATGTTTGTAGTGAGATGTTTTCTTGAAGTTGAATTAGGTATTCTTCATTTGAACGAATGTTGTTTACTTGTTCTTCTCTGGAGTAGTTTCTTGATTTACATCTTGGAATTGGTATTGATATGACTTCTTTTTCCTGTAGTATAGAAAATTTTTCAGTTGCAAAATCTATTATGGTTTTGTATTTTTCGAGAAAATCATAATCTATAATAATATTTTCTATAAGATCTTTGATGATATATGCTTTTATTAGGGAATGCTTTTTCTTTAAATATTATTGGAATTGTGTAAACTCCTTCTATATTAAGTTGCATTTCATTTGCAGCATATAATTTATCATCTGTTGGTTCTAACAGAAGATTTTTTGCAAATTTGGAGTGTATTAAAGTTGATTCTGTGCCACAGTCAATAAGTCCGTATATTTCAGTTCCTAGAATACTACATGGAATGTATAAATGACAGTTGATTTCGTAATTGCCAGTAGGAGCAATAACGACAATGTTTGGTTTTTTTGGAGGTTTTGGACATTGATGTATTCTTTTTTCATAATTATCATTTTTTTCAGGTAACGGATTTTTTGTTTCTTTTTTGTCAACCCCTGCAACACAGTTTTGAGTTGCTGGAGGATTTACCCATTTTTTGGAGTAGGATCATTTTGAGGATAAGTAATAGCAGGAAAATTATTTGGTTGTGTATGATTAGGAAAATTTGATTTTGGTTTAGATTTTGGTTTGAGAAGGGCATAGGATAATACATAAATGGTGTTTGGTTAGGATTGTAAGGGAATTGTTGGAAATTATTATAATTACGATAATTGTATCGTTGAAATCTGTTGTTTTGTCCACGATAATTATTTCCACGATAATTTGAGTTTTGGAAATTATTCTGATTTTGGAAATTATTTTGGTTAGAAGGTAGAGTGGGAAAATTATTTTGATTATTATTTAGATTATAATTATTATTGAAATTATTATTAAAGTTGTTTCCATTATTATAATTATTATAATATCCACGTCCTCTACTTCTTCCTCTAAAATTTCCTCTGAAATTATTTCCTTGATAATTTGAGTTGTTAAACTGTCTATTTTGTGATGGAGTATTGTTATTAGATCCTTTCGAGATCATTACAGCAGCAGTTAATTTCTTTATTTCAGAAAGTATGTTGTCATTGTTGTTTGTTGAAATGTTGTCTTGAGATTCTTTTTCATTTTCTTTGGTTTCTTTTAAAATGTTATCATCTTTTTGTACAACATTTACGTGTTTTTTGGAGGATGTTTTAATTTGTTGGAGTTCTTTATTAGCATTTTCCATAGCTATCCTATACGTTTCTAATTGATTTTTTACTTTTTCAAGTTCTTTAGCAAAAATTGGGTCTATTATAGGTCTTGTTTTATCTTTACAATAAAGATAATCATCAAAAGCATTATGTAGTGCTGTTAAAGTTTTAGGTTTAAATTTAACTATATGTTCACGTTCTTTTTCACCAATGGAACGGTATATGTGATCTATTACTCTTTCTTCTGTAATATTAGGTTCTATTTCTTGTAATGTATTATTTACAAAGATAACAAAATCTATGAAGTCATCATCACCTTTATATTTACGATTATATAGACGTTCACGAAGTTGTGGTGTTGATTTTTTGAAAATTTCCTCAATTTTTGGTTTGATGTCTTTCCATTCTTTAAGGTTTTCATCATTGGAAATTAATTCATTGAAAATGGTTTGTGCATTTCCAGTAAATGGAATTTTAATTTTTTTAATTTTTGCATCAATCCAAATAAAGGCTTCACATTCATTTTCAAACTGTTTTAAAAATGTTTTTGTTTTCATTTGGGGAGTTTGAAAATGTGGATAGTCTGACATTTGAAATTGTATTTTCAGCCATTTTTTCTGTTAATAATCTTAGACATCTGGTTAAGATATTGGATTTTTGTAAGGATTCTTGAGGTGTTCTCGAGGGTGAGTTAAAATTTATCAGTGATTCAGGAGAAAGTGAAATATTAGCAGATGAAGTGGATTCTTCACTGTTGTTTGATAAATCTGGATTATATGTGGTATCTTCGGGTATAATACCTAATGTGGTATCAAAAGATGTCTTAGAAATTAATTGATTGGCTTTAATTTTGGCAGCATGAGAGAAATTTTTGGAAGGAATGATTAAATCGTCAACTTTTTCTTGATTTAAAAGTTGGTTAATTAAAGGATTTTTATGAGAGGTTATATATAAACTAAGAGCTAATTGAAATTCTGGTCTAGTTTTATTTTTAGGAAATGGATGAGAATTAATTGTTTCCCATAAGATTTTTAAACTTTTGTTAGGAAGATCTGTAATTCAATGGTTTGGTCTGAGGGATTGAGCATTTGGAGTTATTTTATTATCCCAATCTTCTTCTTGCATGGAAATAGTAGAATTTGAAACACTTACAGGTTTTTGATGTTGGTGTTGTTGCAGCAATTTGACATACGTTGATTTTGGAAGACAAACATCATGGGTTGAGTCTCAAAAATGTACCTTGATTGGCAAATTTGGATGTTTTCTACGTGAAATTTGGTCGAACGATCTGCGTTGGAGTCTTCTCAGCAAACCGTATTGTTCTTTGAGATCAATTTTTTACTAAAATTTTTATTTTGTTCTGCATGAATTTTATTTTTAATTGTACGTTAATTCGATGTCAAAAAAATTTTCCGAATAAAATTTTTGAAAAAATTTTCACGTTTTAAAATTACTACTTTTTTTTTACAAATCACTGGTTCGGGCGCCAATTTTACTTGTAACGGTATAGTTGTTACAAATAAACACAATAATAGTTTAAGAGTATATTATTATAAAAAGGTTAACAGATTATTACAGAAGTATGAACAACATGAGTGTAAAAGTGAATTAATAAGTGAAGTAAGTATTATACAGAACATTAGACTATTTATAAGGGTGAAGTTCGAGTGATTTGAATTGGGTATTGTGGGAGATATGAATATGATTGGTTGTTTGAGGAAAACGTAATTTGGATAAAACCATTGAAATTAAAAGGAAATGACAAAAAGTAGGAGTGTTTAAGAAATTAATAAGAATTGGAATTATTGCAGTGTATCGAAATATATTCGTAGAAAAGAAGACATCATAGAATATAGACGAAAACAGTTTATGGTGTACCGGAGGTAATGTCATCAGACAAGTCAAGACTTGAAAGACAAGTTTGAACTAGTTTTAAATGACGTGAAAGAAAGGAAGTGTAAATAGATGGAAATATGAAGAATAGTGTGGGAAAATACGAATTAACAAAGTACGAGAATATTTGAAATAATATGTATGAAAATATCATTACAGAGGGCAAAGGGGGAAATTTGCTCCGAGCCCGACTTTTCTTGCAGAGTTCAGATTTTTTAGTGCCCGGTTGGGGCCAGACATTTAAAAAGAAAATAAGAGCTAAATAAGTAGAATTTCACAGAAAAATAAACTAAAAAAGCCAAAAAAATTTTTCTCTCCCTCCGTTCGCTTCCAATATCGCAAAACCCCTCCTACACATAAATTCTGGATATGGAACTAAATACAGATGTAGTTTTAAATTTTTTGGAGAGGCCATGTATTTTTTTTTTTACACAGGGCCCGAATTTCGAATTTCCTCTTTAAGGCTATGGGGCCACCACTGATTTTCCCGCGGAAATATGGAATTACTGAAGTCTGAAGGCAGATAAACCCCGTTCGGACTTCAATCGCTAGGCGCTAACGGAATGAATATAATATGTATTCAAAACTCAAAACGTAATAACGTCAAAAACAATGACACTCTTCCACATGTTGATGAAAATGGTGCAACGTATTTTATCAAAACATTACCATCAACTGCCTTTCCTTGTATGCCGATTTCGGAAAATTTTACAAGAAAGATATAAAGTTTTTTTAATGGTATTTGATAATACTTAATTTGCTCCATATACGGTACAACTTATCAATGAGATAATGTTCAAAGGGCAACCCGGGACGACCTCTGATGATTATGCAATTGAAACTTTTTAATCACATCAAATTTTGAAAACTCACACATCTTTGGCTCTGCGAAAATTTGGTTCTCATGTTAGTATAACTAGTAGGTATGTGAAATGAATTCATCAACCTTTACTCGCTATTTTGTGGCAGCTAGGAGCTCAATATTCTATACAGATAAATTACTTCAAATTTCCTATTGATGTTTTTTTTTTTCCAATATATTTTTAAATTATTTGTTTGACGGGATGAGAGAATTTTGAAATTACAGCTCTCTAATGTGATTTATATAATCAATATAATCTTGAATCATTTCCTATTGTAGTTTTTCGAAAATTTTAAATATCTGTTTTTACCTCGAAACTGTTTTCATAAACAATGCTTCCATTTGAGAATTTTTTCTAAATGACTCATGCAAAAAATGTCTTTTCTCATCTGTTTTCTAGTCTTGAAAAACCATAAAAATTGTTTTTATAATCATATTAGCCCACTAGAGGGGTTAGAAGAAGTGGCTTTTCTTAATTAATTAGAAATCTTACCAAATTTTGTTTCATGATTTTTTCTAAATATTTACTTAGGAAATTTTTTAAAAACTTCAATAAAAAAATAATTTTGTCTTTGTTTGTATTTTCTCAATTTCGCAATGGGTATTTTGAGGTTTGGCTTTCTTAAAATGATTTTGGAATGGTAGCAAGTAATTCTATAACTTTATCGGCCAATTTTTTTTTCTTTGTGCCCTTAGGGCCAAAATTATTTTCCACAAGTTGTTCTGATTTTGGACACCACCTCTCTGTTGAACCGTCAGGGACCGTGTAGTATTTACATATTCGGAAAATAAATTAAGATTACGTGAGTTAAAAAGAACATAAGAAGACCAAAGGGAGACAAAGATGACAGAATGTATGGTAATTTTGGGTTTCAAAAATACCTGTTTTCTTATGTAAGAATACCGTATATGTGGCATGCCAGGCGTGGCGACAAATCGCATTCTGTTGGAGCCCAAATAAATTCCAAATGATTCTTGATGTTTTCACCAAACACCCTTAATTTAGTTTTGGTTATCTTAATACACGTTCCCTGGTTCTTTATGTTCGGTTTTCATTCATCGGTTGTCATTGCCCGATACCCTATGTTCTGCTAGGCTAATACAGTACATGCAGAGCTGACCTTCGCTACGGTCGTTCTATTAATGAAGAACAATCTTGAGGTGTCATTCTACTCAATAAGACACTGATGTATTTCCTCGAAGATATCGCGCTAAGAATCAGTCAAAATTGAGATAACGTATTTCCATTCACCTATAGAGCGACAGAATACCATTAATTCCGTGTTTGGTAAAAATAAGAGCAAACGACGGAATTTCAGTCACGAAAATCCGTCATATGAATAGCTTTTCCGTAACGAACATGATGGCAAATTTTACTTCCTCAGGGAAGTAGTGAAGGACAGGATGGGTGTGTATAAGCTCAACTTTCTTAAACCTTTTAAATTAAAAAATTTTTTATTTTCAAGTACAACCTCGTCTTGATCTTACTCGTCAATACATACAAGACCATAGACCAATAAAGACGGAATGACAAAAGCAGTTACTGAATTGAATGATAAAAAAAAAAAAAAAAAATCAAAATCAATATACATACCTATACGAAAAGCTATAAATAACCATAAGAATATATTAGAATTTATTTCAAGCTTTGACAATGGTGCAAGTAAGAGTCATCGCTTCATGGCACATTCGAATAGAGTAGCAGTATTTTTTTCCCCTGTTTCGGCAATACCGTAAACAATAAGAAAATCATTTTCGCTCTTTTTGTTTCTAAGTTTCAAAGCTTACAATTTACGACCAAAGCACAAAAATAATTAAGTTTAACAGAAGTTGAGCGGTCACTAATCGGAGACCCACTTAAAAGACACTCTCATTTTGGTGAAGTAAAAGTAAGTGTGTTTTAAAAACTTTTAATTGGACCATTCGAGGATTACGATACAAATTTCATGGTGATACTAAATCATAATCGGTATCATTTCTCCAAAAGACGAATATATTTTTATAATTTTTCAACCAGACCGTTAATAGGTCGAGCTGAGAAGACAAAGTTATTCGTCTCCGGCAACCTTGCAATGACATAGGTACAACCGAATTCAACTGTTGTCGACCAACGGTCAGAAACAGCAAAATAACAGTAAAATTAAAAAAAAAAAATTACAACGAACGTCAGACCAAGACTTGGAATTAATGACGAAAGGTGAATGACTTGGTCACCGAACCCATCCATCAGGGAAGGTGAAAAACACATATTAATCATACACGTAGTTGTTTAATAAACCAAGTTTTTTTTTTTTCTCTGTCCGTCTCTTTCTTTATACTTTTTTGTTTTAGCAACAATTCGCGAAAATCCTGTCCTTGTACTACATCTAAATGCAATTTAATGAACTCTTCGAATTTGTTCTCTTTTTTGAGCGTATAAAATGTGGTCTTGTAGCGCTAGCGATAAAATTGAAAAAAAAAATCTTAGCAAATGAAACAAAAAGAAAGTAAAAAACACCGGTAACAAAGTAGTATTCGTAAATGTAGCAATCAATGTAGATCTCGCAGAAAATGCTTCGTATGAAAATTTATTGGAGTGAAACTATGCAATTCGATGAAACTGGTAGCCTCCTACAGTTTTTTCTCCGTAGAATATGAAAAAAATTTTAGTCTCAAGATAGTAAAAAAAAACAACTCTATCGCAGCAAACTGCGACAGAAAAGTAGGTTTTCATAATCATTAAAAATCATTCATCTCTTTTTATAAGCTTTTATTCTACTCACTACTGCCGACTGCGATTTCAAAATATACAAATAATGCAGCCAACTTTCCGCAACGAAATAATATTTATTTTGCATGAAGCTAAAGCCAAAAAAATAAATAAATAAAAATTATCTTTTAAAAATTCGTTTTTAATGTAGGTATACTTTAAGTGGTTTTTCATATTTCTTTTTTAATCCGTCTGGATGGTTTTTGATTTTTCATCAAAATTTCTAGCTTTTTTCTTCTTTTTTCAATGTTTTTTCATAAACAACTACGTCGGCAATTAGTAACTTCAGTGCTACCACCCATGTACTAAATTTCAGCCCTATTAAATAAAAATTGGTCCCTCTATCACGCTTACAAGATAAATGCTTGATATACATATATACATACACACCACTGAGTATTAAATACCAGGAATTAAGAAATGGAAATAGAAACAGAATTTCTTGGAAATGAAAACTATATTTTTTTACGCTGTAAACTGAAATAAATGGAAACACCAAAATTTTGAAATGAAAACTGAATCACAAACAGTTTCAAGACCAATAATGGAAATGTAATGGTAACCAGAGATGGCCATGTAGAATTAATTCTACATCAACAAGCATATTCTGCACCTAGAATATGTGAAGTAGAATATCAAATTTCTCATAGAATATGTAGAATATGCCGAAAATGATACTGATAAGATGACAAAGTACTGACTATATATTCTACGCACAAATGTAGAATATCAAATTCTATACATAAAATACCATTCCTGATGGAAACTGAATGATGAATCATTTCCATTTCCATTGCTCATTTGATTCATTTTTTATCTGGGAGAAAAAAATTAGAAAAAATATTGATATTTTTGGGGAAATATCTTTGTCTATATAGTACTGGACTAGTAAAGAATGATGATTTCTGGTTAGATATATCGGCGCTAAATAGGCAACCACTGTATACCTTTTGACGTACTTTACGCTAAATTTATGTATGCTATCCTTGTGAATTTAAGAGATGACTTTACCAAATGTATTCTAAAATGATGAACTCAAGCAAAACATCAAAAATACGCAGAAAGTACTCTAGGGTTGCCAACTTTTATGCTGGTATGTCTTGACATTAAAAATTACATTGGTTTTATGGAGCTCTACTGGTCTAATACTATGTGTATAGTCAAAGGGAAATATCAAATAAATATCAATAATTCTGAAAAAATTTTGAAAAATATCGATATATTGATATTTGAATAGGATTTGAAAAAAAAAATTTTTAATGAGAATGAAAACAAAACCAGAAATGGAAACGGAATCAAAATTTTTTTTTAAATCACACAATGTAACAGAAATGAAAACCAAAAAGATGGAAACGGAAACAAAAAATAACTAACATTGTGGTAAATTTCAGAAACTCAAACTAATGGAAACAAAATGAAAAAAGGTAGCGTTTCTCAATCCCTGTTAAATAAAGTAGAGGATGCACGTTCACCTAAATGCTGCAACAAAAAATGGCATCACTTTCAAAGCAATTTGTCCCCACTCTTTTAGTACCAAATTCAAATTTCCTTGCTCCTCATCTAGACTGACGGGAAATAATTAGAAAATTTTTCTTCAAATTATCAATTAGAAGAATGAATTAATATAATTAATAATTTAGAAATCACAACCAACATTACCTTTGTAGATAAAACTGAGATTGAAAATTGTTGGTACTTTAACAATGGCGGATATTTTTTTTTGTTTCACATCCGTCCTCCATTGTATTCAATACTCTGGGATACGAACATACTTACAAACATAAATACGAACACATGAAGATAAAAGAATTTTTGATTTTTATCACAAAAAAGAAGAATTGTTAAAAAATGAAAAACTATCATATTCTTAAACCCCATTTGGCTAACTCACACAATCTTGAATAGCAGGTTTGAAAATCTCCAAAAAACTCTGGTGCAACAAAAACCCAATTTGCCATTTTAAAACATTTGATTAAATTTTATTTATAATGAATAAATATGGTCTATTAGGAATATTTGGTATGTTAATAAATTTACATCACACAAGTCATCCATCACTGGATGAAAAATTACGGTAACTAAACTTTAAGACTTTTACAAAAAACTATTGATAGTTAGTAGTATAGAAAATGAGAATTCTGGCACAGCTTTCAAAGTTAAACTTTGGAGGTCAACAACCTTGAAAGTTGAGCTTTTGATTATGTGAATAAGACGTGTGATATATCAATATGTAGGTTTTCGGGTATGAGGATTTCGAATTTGATATTAAAAATCGAATCCGAATGAGCTTAAGGGCGTTAGGCTCAGGGGGTAGGGGGATAATGGTATAGTGGGATAGGGGATAGTGGGGTAGGGGTGTGATATATCGATATGTAGGTTTTCGGGTATGGGGATTTCAAATTTGACATTTAAATTTGAGTAGGAGTGAAAAAAAAAATTTTTTTTTCCTGTGAAAAAATAAATAAATAAAATTTAGAGATGGGTAGGCATACCTACCTATACCTACCTTAATGAGGTAAAATTAGTGCGCGCGTATGTGTAAATTCTTCGGTAAATTCTGCTTTAAACTTTCTCTTTTTTTTCCTTTGGACACTCTACATCCTTTTTAACTTTCTCCCTAACTTTCCCCCACTCACTATATTTTGGTAATAGTTTAACCTAATACTTAGATGAATAGTTCACTTCGATATGCATATTTTTTGACGCGCTGATTTCAATTTTGACATCGAAATTTTAATTTGATGAAGTGGAAGGGCGTACAGGGTGAAACAAGGGGTTTCGGGGTAAATATTATATATGTGTGAAATGAGGCGTGTGATATATCGATATGTAGGTTTTTCGATATGCGGATTTCGATTTTAATGTCGAAAATAAAATTTGATGAAGCGTAAGGGTGTTTGACGTAGAGGGTGGAGGGGTAGGCGCAGCTTTCAAAGTTGAATTTTGGAGGTCAGTATTTTTGCATGTGAGCTTTTGGTCGCAAAGAGGCATGCGATATATCGATATGCATATTTTTTGACGCGCTGATTTCAATTTTGACATCAAAATTTTAATTCGATGAAGCGGAAGGGCGTACGGGGTGAAACAAGGGGTTTCGGGGTAAATATTATATGTGTGTGTGTGTGAAATGAGGTGTGTGATATATCGATATGTAGGTTTTTTGATACGCGGATTTCAATTTTAATGTCGAAAATAAAATTCGATGAAGCGTAAGAGCATTAGACATGGGGGGTAAAGTGAATGAGAAATAATGCTTCGAATTTGATGATTAAATTTGGGTAGGAGGGAAAACAAAATATTTTTTTCTTTTTGTTTCTTTGTTTGTTTCTTTTTTAATTTTATTTTGAACGAGTATAGAATTAAATTATACCTGCTACCCTCTTCAAGACTAAAATCCTAATGGACAATTAACATTTCATCTCTCTACTTTTGCCAATATCTCACACTTTCTCTTCTCCTTCAAACACTGGACTATTTTTTGAAAACCGAGTATCTCTCTTGTACAGTGTCATTTGTATTTTGTTTCTCACGAGTAGTGTGCCTCTATATACATTCATCATTAGTTTTATATTCTCATTTCTGCGATCAACATTACCATCAACGTGTATAATTTTTGAAACATTTGTAAGTAAAAAAATTTTTTTGCTTTTTTTTCTCTTTAAAACGCTATAATTGCTGGTACTTACTCTCTTTATTTTTTTTATTTTTTTTCAGAACTGTTTGCCGTAATTTTCTCTCTTATTAAAGTACTTATTCTCTCAGTTGTTGCGAATCATCTCAAACCCCTAAGCTATTTTCAACAGAAAACAAAAAGTAAGCTTCACATTTATTACTAGGCTAGCATATATATATATTATTTATTTCACTCGAAATATCATCCATCGATGGTGTATAACTAGGTGGTATTGCATTGTTACGATTCAAAATTATCTTCAATAATAAGAAAAGTTTGTTCACCAACATTGTCAAGCGTCTGTGAGATGAAAATTTTACTATTTTGCGCTTGTAATTTGTACTTTTTATCTTGGGTAATCATTATTTTGAGAGATTCGTGCATTAGGCCTGAGACAAGAATACATTAGCAACACGGACAAGGCAAATACCTAAAACAAATTTTTGGTTAGCCATACCTAGAAACATTTTAGGATTTACTATTTTCATTACCAGACAAATGAGAGACTTTCTTGAATATCAACTTTTATATTGAACACCAAAGTTTATTCTAAACAGATTTGTGGGAGAGCCCTTTCTGTGCAGATACACTATGTACTACAAACGGATCAGAATTCTACAATAGACACCTAAAAGACCACTTATAACAGGCATTGAGTTCTGATATTTTCTCATTTAGAGGATTGGGGTACTTGTACCAAATTATTGACGCAATTTGGTTCTTATTAAAATGAATGATTTGGCGCAAATGTACCCCGGACAACATACAGTTGGCGCATTTGTCCTGTAGCCAATTTATCGATAATTCATTGCACGTTTCCAGTAAAAAAATTAAGAAAAACTATTGATGGTTATCAATACCTTAAACAAGAATATCGCTCTGTAGAATACCTACGTTTTATTGCAAAAAAAAACGATTTTCCAGGAATATTTTGTTTTTTTCAGTTTTCTTAGAAATTACTGAACTAATAGGCATCATTCGTATCGCACCTGGTCCCATATAAATAATACCTTTTGTGAAAATTTCAGTTTTATCCATCTCGTAGTTTTCTCATGATCGTAAATGCAAACTTTTCTCTAGCCATTTTTTAAATCAAGTTTTCTTGGAAACTACTGAACTAATAGGTACCGAACTTCTATTAGACTTGCATCTACATACGGACAATCTATCGTGTAAATTGTAGTTCGATCCCTTTTTTGGTTTTTTCAAAATCTTAGAAAACCGACTTTTCCAAGAATTTTTTGTTTTCCTGTTTTCTCGGAAAATACAGAACCGATAAATACCAAACTTCTTTAAGACCTCCTCCTACATGGTGACTATTTTTCGTAGAAATTTCAACCCTACCTGTTTTGTAGTTTTCTTAAAACCGTGAAAAAAAATTTGGGCTATGCCTATAAATATTACTAGCCGCTCCTGGTGCCAGGTTCGCTCAACTGACTTATTGAAAGTAAGGAGCTATTTCAGAATACGTGCAAGATTTTTTACTTCATCTTTTGTCACCTTCAAAAGTCTAAGGAAAGTTTAGATATGAAAACCAAAATTAAATTTGAACTTATCGCCTCAAAATATCATAAAGACAATAATAATTCAAAAATACGGATAATGTAGTTTACCCTTTTTGTTCATACGTTTGGGCCTTGAGGACGACTTTGATCTAAAAATGGACATTATAGCCTTGTTCACACTTGGCTAGTTTTTATGCAACTAGTCAGCTACTAA
Organism: Ericerus pela; assembly: GCA_011428145.1. Lineage (NCBI taxonomy): Eukaryota > Metazoa > Arthropoda > Insecta > Hemiptera > Coccidae > Ericerus > Ericerus pela. The sequence goes on from WOFM01000502.1 coordinate 680,034, forward strand.
GGGTACTGTTCTATTAACAGTTGAATTCACTACGCCGTTTTAACCATTTAAAATCAACTTGAACTTGAAAATTCACCATATGAGATTTTAATGTGATTCTTTTAAGACTATATCCGCCAATTTAAAGTTGATTTTAGAATATGAAAATCGTGTAATGACTTCAACTGCTAACAGAATAGTGCCTCAAGGCCCAAGTAGCTGGCTAGTAGCTATAAAACTAACCAAATGTGAATTCTGCTTAAATTTTAAATCAGCACCTCAAAAATAATAGGATGCTGTCCCTGCTGGTTCGCTAAAATCTCTGATGTCGTTTCAGGCAGAAGTCAAACATAAAAAAAAGAAAGATACTGACACTGTGAACCACGCTTGTTTATTATGCACATTTTCCCAAAAACACATTTCAATTTCGAAATATTTTCAACTCCGCCAGAAAAGGAAGGGAAGAAAAAAGGAAAAAAAGGGATAAAAGAGAACAGGTCATTGACTTGGCGACTAGTCAACAGCGTCGCAAATACGAGTTTACAGTACCATATATGAGCGAAGGTGTGTGTTTGTGTGTTTGTTTGTTTATTCGATAGCTCATGAAACAAGAACCTTCGACAACCCTCACCACATTGTAAAAGCGCCATTTCTAGTTCATTCTAGGCCACACGATTTAGGGTTACTTTCCATTTCCACTACTTTACGCGCATTCCAGTTAACAGATGTTCTTTTAAACCCTGTGGCACTGGCACCATGTATGCTACATAACGACGGAAAAAATATCGTAGAAATGTGAATTAGAAAAATTATTCTTATTTTATACGTGTGCAATATAACTTGGAGGAATAATTTTACGTACACGTTAAGGTTGCGGTAAACTAGCCCGCATGCGAGTATATCTATTTATTCATCTTAAGCAGACTCGCAAGCCAAAGAACTGAAGGTACAATGAAAAGAATACCTACGCAGGGAAATAAAGTTCAACACAATAACTGCGCAAGAAAAAAAAAAATAAAGGTTTAACGGAATGCATGTGATCCTTCAACTTCCGAATGTTTTCTGCAAAAAAGTATTTTCACTTTCGAGCAAAATATGTCAAAATGGCAACGAAAATGGGCCCCAAAGTAAGTATATAAGGAACTGTATTTCAGAACTCAGCTATATTGTTCGACGAAATCGGCTTCAAATTCGACAGAATAAAGTGTCCTCTCTATCCATGATTAATGGTAGAAATCTGTGCTTTAACTGGAACTGGAAATATTATCTTTATCATCTTAAAACAAGTGTTCTGAGAGTGCGTGTAGAGAATTCTAAAACTGTGCACTAAATAACTGGGATCAAGAAGAGTTTTTGAGAATCAGAACATAACTCTTCAAAAAAGAAATCACATATGATTGCAATCAAAGATTACTTATAAATAGTGCTGTTATATGAACAAAGTTCAAATTAGTATTAAGAATTTATTCGCTAGATGAGCAATCTTACAGAAAATTTTATACACTAATAAAATATTCATTAAAAAATTCTCTAAAAATACGATTATATATGTCGTTTCCATAGGCTCAATGGTTTCTACCTAAAAAGCAGTTGGTACCTACACATATTACTACGTTTTGTTGTATTAAGTGATACATCGGTCAACGCGTTCTTCGAAGTGTTGAGTTAAAACTTCTGCACATTAGTGGAGTGAAACAATTTTTAGGCAACGGTAGCCACAAAAAGAAGGTTAAAATCAACTTTTAATAAATTATTAAATTATACATTATCAGACATTTTTTTTGAGGCGCTGAATTCAAATTTTTGGTTCATTTTTGAATTAAACTATTCCTTTGGAACAAGGTCCACAAAAAATAGGATTAAAATATTATTTTCACAAATTATTAAGTGAAACATCGTAGGACATGTTTATTGAAGAGTTGAGTTAAAATTTTGGGGCCATCAGGAGATTTATTTGTTAGGCACCTAAGAACCCAAAAAAGGTGATTAAAATAATTTCTTCCAATATTTATAATTTTGGTTTTAAATACTTCAAAAGTCACTTTTTCTTCTTTCCATTTCCATATTATATTTGTTGAAGATTGTTTAGATGTGATCAGTCATTGTGGGGACAATACTCGTATGAGGTAACAGGGGCTCGCACCCCTCGACGACAGTCGCCGCCCAAAGGCCGGCAATAATCGTCTTTATGACATTAAACGAATTTACACTGGTGCGTTTGTATGTTTGTACCTGTACGTACGTACAGGTAAGATACATTGTACAAGCTGAGATCAATTACCTGATAACAATCTTGGTAATGTCACAGCCTGGTACCAAATGCGCTGCGTTGTTTCTTATCACCTTGACAGAGGCAAGAAACGACGTAACGCATGACATAATTACGTACATGTACGTATGCATGTGTGTCTGTGTGCGTGTACCAAATCCTGTATATAAACTCTCAGAACCAGCTCAAAAATCGCCAGTGTTTGCCGAGGATTTGGCTCTCCCATACTTAACCGTATGAAGTGGCAGAACACGCAAATACTGTTGAAGACCTTCTAGTGTGAATATCTCTCATGACAAGGTATTCCACAGTGGTGACCTCGATGTGATTTTTTGGCTATGTCGTGGGTGTCTATGCGCGTTGCGCTAATTCTAAAACTAGGTGCGGTGCGCTGGCGAGTTACTCGCTTGTGATAAAAATATTTTTTCACAGACCTAGACACCTTTGGCTGTCAAAGCAGAGGTCTGACTTTGAAAGTGGGAAATTAAACCCCCCCTTCCAAATATATTTGCCGGAAGGGAACCAAGAGAAGTAGACCTGGAGGAACAAAGTTGCCCTCATCCACCAACTCCTCCAGCTTCGACCAGAGACTCTGAAGTCTTTGAGACTTCGGAGAAACAAAAACGAATCCGGAGGCCAGAAGCCTTGCGTTTGGGGGCTGTAGTCAACCCAAACGAGACAACAGCTCACACCCTCAAAAGTGGTCGTCTTTTGAGCCAAGACTCCGACCCTTTGACCCCAGACCAACAACTGACGGAGTCTGGTGGAACCTTTGCCAAAAATAAAACAAACGAAGTACAGCAGATAACAATGCCTAACAGAAATACGACGAACCCATCATCAAACCAGCCAGGGACAGGTGGAAGTGGTCAGCCACAGCTGACCCCCAAAGTGCTTGCACAGCTACTACAGCTGCTGCAGATGCAGACTCTGCAGAACCCTGCGATCCAAAGGCGGAGGATTGAGATTCCGGAATTTTTACCAAATGAGGTGGAACTCTGGTTGACTCTCCTCGAAGGTCGTTTCAAGACAGAAAACTTACAGAACGACCAGAAGTACTCTCACATTTGCAGCGGCATGCCCGCAGAAATAATACGCCGCATTCCTGATATCATGGAATGCCCTCTGGCGGAAGTAGACAAGTACAGTTGGTTCTGCAAGAAAATTAGAAATGTGTTTGGTAAGACTCAAAACCAAATAATTGATGATGTTATGGGTGGAATGAAGATTGGAGATGACAAACCCTCAATCTTCATGGCCAAATTAAGACAGAAGGCCGACAATATAGTATCACCGTCAGTCATTGGGAACCAGTTCTACAAACAACTGCCCCAACATGTTGTGCAGTGTCTGGCAGGTATAGGTACCACAGTGATCAATAACTCCGAGGACCTAGACTTCTTGGAAAAGAGTGCCGATAGTGCACTGGAACATTCGAGATCAACATCCTCGATTTGTGCAGTATCGACAGAGACCGGAGAACTAGCTCAGCTTAGAGCCCAGATAGGTCAGCTGACTAGTGAAGTAAAGAAGAAAAGTAATAACAACAATTCAAGAAATGGTAGAAGTAATAACCACTCGAAAAGCAGGAGCAATAACAGAAATAATGATAGAAAATGTAGGTCCAGAGACCGAAAGAGCAATTCTCCCAGGGGTCAGAGTCCAACTCCCCATAGAAGAACATCGTCCCCCAAACCCCGGTCTCAAAACTGGGACAATAAATCCCGTTTCATCCCTAATAGATTTGACGCAGAAGCCACCAAGTGCAACAACAGATGCCAATGGTGGGGAAAAACATATAGTAAGTCGTCAAACTAGAAAGAGGGGTCATCTATGTGGCTGAAGATCCCTCAAAAAAGTATTCACACCGCCTGTTCATCAAGGACAGGACAAACAGGAGACGTTACCTAATAAACTCAGGTGCTGACTTGAGCATTTTGCCAGTAAGTAAAAACCAAAAGGCATTTCCTCCGAAATACTACCTCCGAACTGTGAATGGTCAAAACCTTCCATCTTACAGAATAGAATAAGGCAAAGTAAGCATCGGTTTGCAAAGAGACATGACATGGTCCTTCACAATTGCAAACGTTACAACTCCGATCCAGGGTGAAGATTTTCTCGCGCACTACAGCCTGGTCATCGACCTCAAAAATGGAAAAATCATAGACAACAATACTGGTCTATGGGTGGAAGGCAAAATGCTAGCGTACCAACTGGACACCAACATATCCAGCTGCACTAAAGTCGACGAACAATTCCTACGGATTCTGTCAGACTATCCTGGAGTCACTCAACCATTGATTCGCAGGCATCCGACCTATAAGCATATCACCGTTCATTATATAGAAACTAAAGGACCGCCTTGCCATGCTAGAGCCCGCAGGCTACTGCCTGATAAACTCAAAGCAGCATGGGAATACTATGATCGCATAATAGGGGAAGGCATATGCCGCCCCTCAAAAAGCTCATGGAGTTCCCCGATCCACATGACCAAAAAAGCTAGTGGAGAGTGGCAAATCGTTGGAGACTACAGGGCCTTAAATGCCAAAACAGTTCCTGACCACAATCCAGTCCCAAACATAATGAACTTCAATGCGAATATGAAGGGTAAACCGATGTTCACAAAAATCGACATCAACTGGGCATTCCACCAAATTCCAATGGCTGAACAGGACATCCCAAAGACAGTGGTCATAACCCCCTTTGGTTTATTCGAATACCTTCGAATGCCGTTTGGACTCCGTAATTCTACACAAACTTTCCAGAGATTTATCAATGGATTATTTATGGTTCTGCCGTTTGCTTATGCATATTTGGATGACATATGCATTTGCTCAGAAGGCGGTGAGCAACAGCACGAGAAGAATGTAAGAACCATCGTACAACGTATACACGCTGCTGGACTTACCATCAATGTTGGAAAAAGTTTATACAAACAGACCAAGATTGACTTTCTCGGCTATCAAGTCTCAACCGAAGGCATTTCCCCTTTGAAGACCAAGGTAGAGCCCATATTTAAATTCCCAAAACCCTCAAACGTTGCAGAACTCAGACGCTTCTTGGGGATGGTGAATTTCTACAGACGTTGCATTAAAAATGCTGCAGCTGAACAAAGTAAGCTGTTTGCACTGATAAAAACAAATAAAAAGAAAGATAAAACTGCACTCGATTGGACAGAAGAAGCTGAAAAAGCCTTCGAAAATATAAAAGAAACACTGGCAAATGCAACTCTACTAGCTCACCCAGATGAAAGTCTGCCGTTATGTGTTGCAACTGATGCATCTGACTTTGCTATTGGTGCAACACTGTACCAAAAGGATAATGACAAGAAGTTACCGCTCGCTTTCTTCTCCAGAAAGCTATCAAAAACCGAAAAGAACTACAGCACATACGACAGGGAGTTACTGGGAATATTCGCTGCGTTAAAGCATTTCAGGCACCAATTAGAGGGTAGATGTTTTACTGTGTATACAGATCATAAACCCCTAACACATGCCTTCACGCAAAAGACAACCAGCTTCCCCGAGAAGAGCTCGACAATTGGACTACATAGGACAATTGACTACGGACATCCAGTATATAAGTGGAGAACTCAACACTCCAGCTGATGCTCTTAGTAGGATCGAAGCCATCTCGGCACCGTCTCAATTACCTTACGCTGAAATAGCTAAAGAACAGTTAAGGGACGCAGAATTGCAAGAACTGTTGTCGAACGATGACACAGCTCTCAAATTGAGACAAAGGAAAATCCCTGGTACTAATGTCTTACTAACATGCGACATTAGTACAGGCAAGAACAGGCCATTCCTGCCGACAAAGTATCGCAAATTGGCTTTCAATAGTGTGCACAATCTATCACACTCTGGACCAAAATGCACTGCTGGATTAGTAGCATCAAGATTTGTTTGGCCTTGGATGAAGTCCGACTGCAACAAATGGGCTCGCGGTTGCCTGAATTGCCAAGAGTCCAAAGTAGGAAGACACACTCGTTCGCCTCTCAAATCTTTCAAACAAACAGAGCAGTTTAAAACGATACATACAGATTTGGTGGGTCCCCATTACACCTATCCCAAGGAAACAGATACCTGTTAACGATGATAGATAGAGCAACCCGATGGCCAAAGGCAGTTCTTCTCTATGAGATGACAGCTCCTACGGTAGCTGCCAGGGTATACGACACCTGAATTGCCCGCTATGGCGTACCTGAAGTCATCATCACGGACCAGGGTTGTCAATTCGAAAGCTCGCTCTTCCAAGAGCTGTCTAAGAAGCTTGGTGCACAACACAATCACACCACAGCTTACCATCCTCAAGCAAACGGTAAAGTTGAGCGATGGCACAGAGCTTTGAAAGCCTCCATCATGGCTTGCAACACCAAGAGATGGGTTGACATACTACCAACCATCCTCTTGGGCCTTCGATCTGCTCTTCAAACAGACACGGGTCACTCTGCGGCGCAATTAGCACTCGGCGAAGAGTTACGCCTACCAGGGGATTTTTTCACCCACTCGAAAGAAATTATCCCCAAAACGCTCGTCCAAAACATACGGACTGATGCTAATAGTTTTTTGAAACAGGCAGCTCGTCATGGCCAACCAAAGATTTATGTCTCCAAACACTTGGCCACAACATCTCATGTGTTTATAAGAGACGAGAAAATAAGATCTTCGTTGTAGAAACCATACGCCGGTCCTTATAAGGTTGTATCACGTGATGACAAGAATTTCGTGATACTAATCGCAGGTGAAGAAAAAACGATTTCAATTGACAGATTGAAACCTGCGTACCTTGTAAACGATGACAGAAAAATGCTCCAAAGAGCAGTAAGGAAGATGACAGATAGGAAAATAGAAGAAGAAAAGCAGACTGCACAGTCCGATAACACACAACCACAAAAAGTTGAGGACAAACCAGTCGAAAAAGGTGATAAATCACAAAAATCACCAGAAGAAAAAATAAAAACAAAGAAAACGGTGAAGTTCAGTGACGAGATCATCAAAATACATTACAACCCATCGGCCCCCTTATGTCCACAAAAAAGAGGCAGGCCCCTAGGTAGCCGAAAGCAAAAAAACCAGATTCCAACTCGAAAATCTGAGAGATTAGCAAGGAGAAACTAAAAATATTCACGAAAGTTAATATCCGCTGCGAAAAATACAAACCCGCATAAAAATACGTACGAGAATCTGGGAATATTCGTAACAAAAGAAATTCCTCAGATAAGCAGAGAAAAAGTGCGTACAAATAAAACACAACACGAATAAACAAAACCACGTGCGATACGGAAGAAAACATCGCAACGTGTTTCTATCGACAAACATACAGATAACAAAAATAGTCAATAGATCGTGACGTCACAAACGAAGAGTGCATTCCTTTGTGAAATACAAAATTCAAAGTACGAAAATTCAGACATGCTTAACTCTGCTTGTACTTAACAGATTTGGACCGGAAAACTTTTCAGCTATAGAATATTGAATGCACTATCCCCTCCAAACAGGTCTGAAATAAGATAACGACTTGGAATAAAGCTGCGATCGAAAATATTCTCGCAAAGTTTTTCACTCGCCTTTCTGCTGTTGACAAATTAACACGCCAAAATTTTCTACTATTTTTTCTTCCTTTTTCTAAAATCTTTCTGTGTTCCTTACAATGTCATCCCCAACCAATACCCTGTTTACGAATCAAGAATTCCAATTCGTAATTCCACCTGTGCCTCAGCCTGTGAAGACTAAGGCACAGATAGAACAAGAAAAAGAAATCGAAAGAATCAAAAACGAGTTGCTGATGGACACATCGGCTGTGGACATCGTCAAGATGATGTCCGCACCCCTTCCTGCCCTGATCTCACCCCCAAAATTGCCAGAGAAAACACTGGGAGTATAGTGCCCACCCCTGGAGTCTTCAGCCCTGGCAAAATTGGAGGTGAGAAGGCAACATCCAGTGGAAGAGGCGCAAAAACCATGCCCTCCCCCCACCCTAAGTGTAACCTATAATCCATCAGGGAATTCAAACTCCCCGATGTACAAAAGGACAAGACTCCTAACCCCCTCTGATCCTCGCCTCTCCTACCATTCCCATCCATACACCCGTCCGGCTCCACCACAAAGACCGCCTAGACAAAGGGGACAGGCCAGCAGGGACACCTACCAGGCCCGGTTTAACGCACGCAAACAGTCGTATGAATGCATAGGGGCTGCGGTAGGCTGAGCCCTCACTAAATGGGAGAAGGACCAGAGGCAGCAATAGACTCAATAAGTCCCCCCAGGCATGCGACTTATCATTTTTGCGGTGCAAAAACTGGGGGGGAGTAGCTGTGGGGACAATACTCGTATGAGGTAACAGGGGCTCGCACCCCTTGATGACAGTCGCCACCCAAAGGCTGGCAATAATCGTCTTTATGACGTTAAACAAATTTACACTGGTGCGTTTGTATGTTCGTACTTGTACGTACGTACGTACGTACAGGTAAGATACATTGTACGGGCCGAGATCAATTACCTGATAACGATCTCGGTAATGTCACGGCCCGGTACCAAACGCGCTGCGTCATTTCTTATCACCTCGACAGAGGCAAGAAACGACATAACGCATGACATAATTACGTACATGTACGTATGCATGTGTGTCTGTGTGCGTGTACCGAATCCTGTATATAAACTCTCAGAACCGGCTCAAAAATTGCCAGTGTTTGCCTAGGATTTGGCTCTCCCATACTTAACCGTATGAAGTGGCAGAACACGCAAATACTGTTGAAGACCTCCTAGTGTGAATATCTCTCACGACAAGGTATTCCACAGTCATCAATAAATTTGAGTTTATTTATTACAGATGAATATGAACAGTTAATAAGTGTGACGATGGACTAATGGATTGCTAATTCATTGTTGCAAAAAAATTTCCAACCATGTACCTACCCCATAATAATTTATGAAGCTTGGTTTCAACCTTTTTTTCGGCCGACTGGGGCTTAACAAATAGTTCAGTATTTTAATGGACCCAAAATTTGAAATCAGTGCTTCAAAAAACTGCTCTGATAATAATTCACCTGATAAATTAAAACTTAATAAGTAATAATAAATATCTAATTGTGTTTACTACATTTAATGCATAATATCGTATTTTTAGAGAATTTTACAAGGAATATTTTTTATATGCATAGAATTTTCTATCAGATTGACAGATTAGCGAATAAATTCCAAAAATCAATTGAACCGTCCACATGACTGCTTGCAATTTTTAAATATTTTGCTAATAGCGTTAGGCACATGTACGTAACGCACATGGATGCGTTTTTTTTTCGCAGCTAGCCATCTATAATATAAATATTATAGTCTAGGATATACACATTATAGTATACACGTCTATGGCTTTCAATTATCCCAGTTTTTAATGAACGAACATAAGGTGAACAGAAATTTAAGCGAAATCGTAAAACAAAAAATTATATACGCACTGATAGATTAGTATACCTTCAAACGAAAACTTCCATTCAATTTTTAGAAAGGAAAAAAATTTGAAATAATAACATGCAAGCTATGTAACTACTGATACAGGAGCTACGTACTCTTACTTACATTAAGAAAAATAAGTCAAATTAGACACCGCAAGGAAAGTAGGTAAATATATTTCAAGATTAATAGTACGCGAGAGTATTGTCCTTCAGATTTTTCAACGAGTAATTAATAAGTAATTGAGAATTTTGAATTAAACTCACATTCCAATCCAACAGCTCACATTAAAATGTTGAAAACTTGCAAAAAAATATATAGTCTACTGATACAGTCCGTCCAACGAAAAATGATCCCTGACCCTTAAAATAACATTGCCAAATATTCACATTTTCACACGGTAATCGTATAATTGGTATTCCCGCATATTCCAACTGGCAATAATGCGTAAATAATGCGTGTAAAATTGTACAATGGTTGCGGGTTGCGTTTCATTTCTGGGATCAACTCTTGTTGGATGAACTGTAGTCACTCAAATTATTCGACGACTGGCATCAATTTTGAAATTAATAAAAAATAAAAGGCATTAAATTTTGAGAAAAAGAGAGTGTACTCGGAGATCCGGCGAACTCTCAGAACATGTGTACCGATTCCTTGAATTTTCGGTAATTTAACGTAAATAAAATTTTTCAATATTTTTCGTTTTACATTTTGAGTGAAATTCCCAAAAAAGGACTCAGCATACATAAAAAAAAATAACAAAATATAATAATAATAATAATAGTAATAATAATAATAATAATAATAATAATAAATAATAATTAATAATAATTAATAGTAATAATAATAATAATAATAATAATAATAATAATAATAATAATAATAATAATAATAATAATAATAATAATGAACTTTCAGAAATTAGCAAACTGTCACCTCACTTCACACAAATCTAATAGTAACATTTTCTATTGTCAAAAATATAAAAAAATGAGCGTATAAAAGAATTTCACGAACAGCCGCAAAGATATTATGCATCGCGTCACTCGACTTGTGACATCCGAAAACGCTTTAAGGGACAGACAGAAATAAAAAGTACGACAGTAATCATATTTCCCCGAAAAAAATATTTCGTTATTTGTACATTGGAAAATCGTAGTCATGAAATTTTGTAATTTTGTAAGACACTCAACTAAAATAAGAGACGTTATCTCTTCCACCTCTTCACTTTCCTATCCAATTAAAAGAATTTTTCTTTTTTCTTTGGCAGGAACGACAAAAGAAAATATAAATACACGGTTGCTTTCTTACGACATAAACTTTCTAAAGAAATATTTTTCATCAAAGAAATAGGAGAGTGAGTGGGTGAGCGAAAAAAAAAAAGAGGAAAAATGGAGAAAAAAGTGTTTCGAGATGAAATAATATTACCACGTTCAAGAATAAAATACGACGGATTAAATTGTGATTTGAAAACTTTGTAAAAACAATTTTTTCGTCTTTCAAATAAAGTCCAGATATTCTTTCGAAGGTTGACTTCGACGTTAAGCTGGTTCCGATTCAGCGAAAAAACATCCCTTCGTCTTTCATTATGCGTGAAAATAAAATTTTCAAGGAGACGGAGAAAAAATATGGACGGACACTTTGCGCAAACTTGAACTCGCACCAAGCAAACACCAAAATTTCGTAGCTGGGAAGCGAAAAAAGCGGAGACGAAATGCTCGGTACAGGGTCAGGGCACTGCAGCCTCTTTCAAATTCCTGAAAATATTGATTTTAGAATTTGGCGAAGCTAGTACAACGTCCTTGATCAGGCTTTTTTAAAAATGATTTGCTGGCGCACGGAAAATTGTTTAACCAAAATCGCGTTCACTTTATTAAAGACAAGCGCATTAACTGCCAACTGTTTCACTACTCCCATTTTTTGCGTAAAGAAGTCGACAGTTTTAGATGCATTTTTCATCCAAGAGTCAGAATAAATTTTTTATTTTTCGACAGAAGGAGAAAGTATGTTTGAAAAGCAACACAAACTTTTTTCACGTACTGATTGAACTTCCAGGCTGAAATCTTCCGAAGTTAGACCAACAATGTTGAGCGAAGAAGTTCTCAATCATTTTCAGATTTACAAATTAATCCTTCATGATTACAGCCACAACGGCATTCACATTTTTTTTTTTATTCACCAAAAACTCTTAAGGGTGTTCCCTCCTCTAATACGCGTTTATTGCTTCATAAAACCTTTTTTGTAAGACAGATCCCAGTTAACTTACCGTCGCTAAACCAATAAAAACAAATTTTACTTTTTGCTTGATAATACATCTAGCCAGTATTTAGGCCAAAAATTAGATCTAATTTTGGATCATCCCTTATACTCTTCAAGTTTCTTCTTCAAACTGTTTTCATTGCAAAAGCTGAAGTTCAAAAATTTGTGACACACTATCTCAGAGTTATACCTTTAAAAAATTTTCCGAGTGCAATGAAGAGCTTGGAAACACGTGCCACACATTATATTCACATAATAATACACAAGACTTCAAATAAATATCTATCCCCATATTAATAGTAATTTGTCCCCCCTTTTGTGCGCTAACCGCGCAACAGAAGTGTATGTGTATTCATATTAAACGAAAGCAAATGATCCGCAGATAGAGCAAACCTACTTATGTTTTCAATTTGAGTTTTTGTTTGAGCTTAATTAAGATTTTAAAAATATTTTGAAGGAGGGCTAAATCTCGCTAGGAATTTGAATACTGAGGAGCAGAAAAAAGATTTGGCAACGGCACATTTCGTTGTCACGAATGTTCACGAGAGGTCCATCTTGTATTAATAATAGGATTCGTTCCTCGCTTTTGCAATCGAACAGATGCCTCAAATGCGTTATGCGATGACTCTGGAGCTCTGACTGAAACGAATTTTATTTATTTCAAGCCTAAAACTATTGAAAACTCGTGAGCTTTGAAAGTTTGACTTACAACCTAAAAGACACCTGCCGAATGCCCAACCCTGATTGGTGTTAAATTTAGGAATCCATAACATGTAAAACCATCTTTATTTATATGCAAGAACCTTACTTATTCATTAATACATTATTCATTTGTCACCAAAGTTTATGTGGAAATGGAGGAATGTTTTGATTTTAAATTAAAAATAGTTAGTATGTTGTTGCCTTTCAGTTCTCAAAGGTTGTTGCAACTAAGCTTAAAATTTTTCAACACTCGTGAGCTTCAAAAGTTTAAAGTTTAAATTACAAACTATAAGACACAAGGCCACGACTGCACTTGTTTCGTGTTAGGCTGGGTCTATAGTGAAGGTCTAAAGGATGAAGAACGAGATCATAAATATGTCTTCTAAAAGTTCATTGGTAAACGTTTACAGTGGCGCTATCTCCTTTGCACACACGCAAGCCATGAACTTGGTATTTGTGGCACCAGGTTACAGCTCAAAGCAGTTGTAATGGTAAATAGAGACTCGCAAACTAGCAAACGATAGTCATCGAGAAAGGAGCCGGGGGAAAGGGGGCAACCGGTTGGTAACGTGCGCACGCAAATGTCGACTTAAAAGTCTTTCGTTTTCTCGTTCGTGGTGGCGCTATGCCGGTGGCTTGGTTTCGGATGGGTTTTGTCGAAGAAAGTGGGAAATTATGAATGAGATGTTAGACTGCGTTTACGTAAAAAATGTATAACGTGAACTTGTAGCCGCAACTGTCAAATGAAAGCAAGTTACGCAATTTCACGACGCAAACATTTTCATAAAACCAAGCAAAAAAAAATAAAAATAAAATTACGCAGGAGAGAAAGCGCCGATGTGTATAGCGACGACGACGACGACGACGAGATATCAGAAAACCAGTCATTTACTCTTCTCCCCATGTTCTCCTCTATTTAATTAATTTTTTTATTTAGTGGAACTTACGCTTTTTGATGGGAACTTTTACCGAAGTAGTAAAGAGCACAATCAGATTCACGATATTCCAAGGGTGATTTCCTCAAACCAACGCTTGTGATGGTTCCTCCATCCCCACAAACCGTTCAGATATATAATACAAAATTATGAGATTCAATGTTGAAAATTTGAAGTTCATTGGAAATTACTGAAGCAGGCGATAGCAATGGTGCCCGAGTTTCACAAATTTAGAGAAAATATCAACTTTTCGTTCTTCGTTACTTGGTATGTTTTGAAAAATGAAATTGTAAACAGAATCTTAAATTAAATTTGAGAAAAATTGAAGTCAAGAAATACGCCCTTCAGTTTGTTAATAAATTTTGTTTTGTAACATACAGACGTAAACTTTTGAGGCGAAGGTGTTTTTAAGATCTGAAAACCATGATCGGGAAAAACTATCGTGAAATTTTCCCGAAGTCGTAACATGGCATCCTCCGAAATAAGTAGATTCTACGAAATCTATTCAAAACTTCATGAGGTATTAGGGCTGCAATTTATTTTCAAACCATTCTCTCTAAATCAAACGAATTATTTTACAATTTCTCTGTACGATTTAATCGAGAACAAAGCCATGTTGTGATACCCAAGGAAGTCACATGCTTCAAAAACGGCAATTTAACACTCTACAATGAACTGCAAATTAAATTTATGAAAATCGTTCCCCACGCCAAATCTTAATCTTACAGAAGGAAAATTAGGAAAATTGAACGCCAACTACATACTCAAGGATGCCTTTTTTAATCTTTTAAATGGCTTGTTGGAAGTGGACAATTCTTTTACTCCACTCTTTAGGTCAAGAATAACAAAACTCCAACTACCGTTACAACGAATTCTTCATGGTCAATAAGACCCCTTTTAATAAAAAGCACTTTTTGCTATTTCACAGCAGTTCGAATTTTCTTTCATTTATGGTTTCACCTGTGCCACAGATGAAGTATTGAAAAAATATGGGAATCAAAAAGTATGCCTTAATATTTGTGATAAAAGTACTTCCAACTGATAAATCTACTTATTCTTCTTATTTTTAATCCTTAAACTTCAAACTGTTGCAAACTGGTACAGTATTGCAAACGGGTGCATTTACTCTAGTCTTTTTTTCTCTAGAACTACATTTCCTACTTTTCTTGGAGCTGCTACTTGGTTTTTTGTTTTTTATATCATCACAAGAATGTTGTATCCTGCCAGCCCAGACATTACTAGTACATTATGAATCTTCAAAAAAAAATATATATACCTGAAAATAATTGTTTTTACACTTTATTTTTTGCAGAAGTGGGTAAGGTGGCAATGAATTTATTTTCTTAAGTGTGTTTACTCACTGCTCTAGGTAGATCATGGCAACCCTATTTATAAATAACTATACGTACTGAGGCGTCCGAAATCGATTTCTGCCACAGTCGCCATATTTTATGAAGCATACAAAATCGATTCCTGTCACGTGTCATAAAGTCAACCTTTAATGTATAATGGTGTTTAAATGCTAATGACATCACAATGTCCTAAAGTTAGGGCATCATGCAGCCGAAACACTGAATCGAGGGGTCTTGAATTGTGTTTTCAAGACATTTTATTTTTTTGACTTTGACTATGTCCTACAGCTGAATTCTTCTTGACTTGAATTAAACTTCTTCGGACACGGCAAAACGCAGCTTACATTTGTCTTCATACCTCAGCAAATTAATATGACGAATCAGCAATAAGCTAAGTTGTGTGGAAAGAAGAGCCTAACAAAGTTTCGATCCATACAAGGTTCGAAACCTACAAAAACAAACAGCAGAATTATTTTGTCAAAGACTATAATTACAAAAGAACTATAGCGTCGACAAAGCGGAACAAAGCAAAGTGCGTAGCGGAAAAATAAAAAGTTTAAAAAAAAGCTATGGCAGACAACAAGTAGGAGAAACCATCAGAAAGTTGTTGTGTCTTCACCTAATTGTGTGTCTTCATGAGTAATGGTTTTGTTGTGTAAAAGACTCCTAATATGAAACTTTAGGTCTCGGAGCCTTTGGTTGAAAGTGAGGGTGAGGTGAGAAAAATTACTAACATAGATGGAGTCAAATCCACTATGCAAAAAAGAAGGCTCGATGCGGCCTTTAAATGACAGAGCAAGGCAGTCATCTTGAACCAAGCTTGTCTTAAAGTTGTCTTCAACACACCAAATTTCCCTCCTAGCAGGTGCCAGGAATTCCATCTGATCGTATTGTCGACTGATACTTCACCTCGCAGGTGTTTTCAAAAGATCGCCTTGAAGTGCGATGTGCAACTGGCGAAATTAGAAATGACTTATGTGTCGTCACTACTGATCCTTCATAACGAAAGAACATCCCTAATTTGCCTTTATCTTCAACTTAACCTATCTGGAACACCAAATACCGTCCTAGTTGTCTTCAAGGTAGATCAGATTGAATCTCATTCTGCATCTCGAAGATGGTACACACATTAAATTGCCTGACGTGAGGACTTAAACGTATGACTTGTGACTTGGACCTGCTACTATCTGCCTACACAAGAAGGACTCATTTGCAAAGACGAACCTAGTACCGGGTGTTGTCAGCGCAAAGCAGAGAGCGAAAGAGTGTTTTAAAAATTAGAATTCGTCTTTGCAAATCATTTCTTCTTGTTAAGGAAATTTCCCCACTTATTGTCTGCTAATTGCCTTCAAACATGCGATGTCGATAACAAAAAGCGAGAGGAATTACCAAATGTCTACAGCCAATAAAATTACAGATATCAGAAATTAATATACGTCGACATATAATAGGCGAAAAGCACACGTGGATGACTGATAAACAAAATATAATAAAATATATTAAATGACTGCAAACCGCAAGCAAAGCGTGGAAAGAAGGGAGATAAAAAAGGTTGGCTGCATTCATGTCTGTCAATGGGTTTTTACTTTCATTCAATTCGTCTTCATCTAATATATGTCTCACGGTGCCAGTCTGTCAGATTGAACCAAATTACTGTCTGAAATTGTCTGGATTTGGAAAAGTCGTTACTGAAATAAAATGCATTATAATTGCCTGAAAGAGAATCAGATTTTATTTCTGTCTTCACCTCTTCATCTGAATATGAGTTCGAATTCGGATAATATAATGTCCGAATTCGAATTTTGTCTTTTAAAAATTTGTCTTCAATTGTGACGTCATTATTTTGTCTTGTGTTTGTCGAAAATAATTTTTATTTTAAGGTCCAGATCTCGGACTTCTCAGTACATATGTATACATTATTTTGTTCATACGATAGAGTAGTAATTGAGATATCAAGTCAGAAGCCCTTAAAATTTTTGAGCACCACTCTAAAAAATTTAGTTTACCACCCCTGTGCCATAGCATAAGAAATTACAATAGGTGAATTAGAAAATTATGAGGAATTTTCATGGACAAAATGGGCTCAAAAATGTTGGGTAACATACCAAAAATACTATATTAATAATCCCACCCCCATCTCTATGGCAAAATTTTTTAAAGGTGGTTTAACCTAATGAAAATTTGTTTTCTTTGTTTATCTCAAAAAATATGGCAGATACAAAAAATCAGATGGAATCCCACTACCATAATGGATAACAGAAACTTTATTTACCACTACAAATGCCAATATTAGAAATGTAACCAATACCAGAAACTCTTACCTTGAAAGTAACATAACGATATCACAGCCTTTAAAACTTTTCTCACTCAATACCATTATTTCCCAATACCATAATACCTCATAATACTCAATACCATTACCAAAACAATACCTAAATAAAAAGTTCTGGTAGAGGTATTTGTAAAAAAATTCAAATTTGTCATCAGTTTAGTAATTCAGATTCCAGTTATCGATGCCTGCTTTAAAATTCATACTACGCCAACATTCAACAGTATTGTTGATGGAACTTAATTTAACAGCGGCTTAATTAATTTTATTTGTTTTTTTCTGAGGGGTTGGTCAAAATTTTTGGGCAAAAGCCAAATTGTAAATTATTATTTGTCATAATGAATTTTTTTGGGGGTGAGGTTTAATCCCAATTGCCACCTCCATTCTCATGCCGCTAAATTTTTTTTAACATTTTCCAATTTAACATGTTCATTTTAATCATTTGTAAAAGGAAGAAAAAAGAAAGAAAATTTTCAAAAAACACCAAAAACAAAATATAATTTACAATACTGCTACACAAACATCATTAGTTCAATTATTTGTAAATTACTTTAATCAGTGTGGGGCTACAGATGAATCAAGGTGATCTAGATCGCATCTACAGATCTTGGCAATATTGCAATCTAGATCGTGATCGGCAGATCAATCAAACACGGTGATCTAGATCGCGATCTAATTAATTAGATTGTTTCCTGATTTTTCAGATCACATCCTAACTTCCTACCTACCACCACATTCCACCATTTAAGAATCCAAAAATGAGAAAAAAGGGCAAAATTAAATGTAGAACAATAAGTTTGAGTCATTTATTAATTTATTTTTTTTATTATATGAATTGATTGTCTAATTTGAGTGTTTAAGATTATTACAAATGATCTAATCAAATTACTATTTTTTAGATTGTTTTAGTGTTTTTACTCTTTTTTACTTGTATTGTTTTTTTTTTTTTTAATGAATGTAATGGAAAGGAGACATTATCGAAACTATAGATAGTATCGATAGTTTTTGTAGATGTTGTAGATCGGATGTTCACTATTATTGTACAAAATAATAAAAATGTTGACAAAGTTACATCTCAGAAGTGTGTAATTGAAGAATAAAATATATGTAAAGTTCAGAGTATTAACGTATAAAGAGTATAAAGTTGTACAGAGATGAACGAATGAGTGGTGGAACAGATGACAGTGTAGCTGCGGGTATAAATGTGAAAAAAGTATAATAAATGTAATGTTGAGTGTTCGCAAGAGTGTGTGGGGAAGAGGATTGGTGATCCCAACAGTTTTTAAATATCTATATCGAAAGTATTGATATCGATCGCTTTACGATGGACATCCATCTAACATCCAGACCTTGACTGGCGATAAATAACACTTACCTAAATGCTCCATGTATATTAAAAAAAAATTGTATGAACAATAATTAATTTGCACAAAAAAGTGTCTGAATTTTCAATGTGGTAAAATTTTGAAAAGGCGTTGCCTACTTTTTGATACATAGTGAAGGGAACGAAAAATTATTTACGTCACTAACAAAGAAAATTCTGACAGGAATACCATCATATTAAATAAAAGAAAAATGCAAAATGCAAAAAATCAATAACACAAAGAAATATTTTCAATTCGTTTGAAATATGAAAGTTTAAAACCCGCATTACACCTATACTGTACGTATTTTCTTCTCAGAATTTTCGACGCTCACCACTGGAAATGGATATCGATTATTTTCTGTAATTTTCAAAAAAAGTTTGCGTCTTTTTTCACGATAAATTCTAGGAAACTAGTTTCTTTTTAATGACACTCGGATGACAAATCAACGTACAAATCGCAAAAATCATAAAAGCAACAAATAGTAAAAGTTTCTCGACCAACAGTTATCTCTTCATCACTGTATCGACAGAATTCGGGTAGAGACAACATTCTCAAATGATGACACATGTGTTCTATTGGAGGTATATTATAAAATAAAATGTAATTAAATTGAAAAATTTAATGACTTGCCAGTCGGAAAGGTAGATTTCGCCTAAAATAGACAGAATAAATTATGTGTATTGCGGGCTTCGTTCATCAAAGTTTCAAGAATTTAGCTTTTGAGGATTTGCATATGTAATGAAGGGCTGATTCCTATAACATTTTTGTAGGTAGTTACTATCAGACACACATGGTGTTTTCGGGAAATGAAATTACTCTGTTTTGCCCGTTACTACATCTATACATTATACGAATATACATAAAGATATACATCTTGAAGTGATTTCGTTCCTCGAAACACTCTAAGGTTGAAGAACGGAACTGGGATACTTAGCCATCCATTACATATATACTCAAAATAATTTAGTACCATAATGAAACTTTCAAACGCCGTAATTCAGAAACGAACAATCTATCTTTGAACTTGACTGAGATATAGACCCAAAGTATATAACCATCAAATTTTGTCCCAATCCGTAAAGTATTACTTACTGTCCCGTTGTCTGGAGATTTCAAATTCAGAAATCATTATTTTGAAACTAATGACGGATTTAGCCCATCTTTGAACTTGATCGAGGTATGAGTAACAAATACCTACACGCTTAATTTCACCCCGATCCATAAAAAATACGCCCTCCATTTTATTGATAAATTTTGTTATATCCCATATATAGAATTATATGAATAAACTTTTGAGGGGAGGATGTTTTTAGGGTCTGGGGACTATGACTGGAAAAACTATAGTGAAATTTTTCCGAAGTCGTGACATGCCACCCTACAGAACGGGTAAATTCTACGAAATCTACTTAAAAGCTTCTCCTAAATCAGTGGTTTCCAAAGGGTAGATCACGAGCTCTGAGCAGATAAGTGAAAAGCGTTGGATGTAATAAGGAATATTAAACTATTCCAGCAGAGTATTGTAATCCGTAACACCTGTCTAATCTGTCATGAAAAGAGAGGAAAAAGTTGAAAAAAAAAATTCGTCCGTAATCGGTTTGCGGATTTAAAAATTTTGAAAACCATTTATGAAGACAAAATCTGGTTTACCAATAAATTACGCTTTAAGCAGCGTTTAGTAATATTTTTGCGAAGTATAAATGAAAAAAGTACATGAAGGAGAAGGAAAATATTTCTGATAATTAAGACAAGTAAGTTAAGATTTTATACGAGATCGCCATCATCAAAAGGTTCGGGTTTCTTTTTGTAACAATTTCGGGAAATACCGAAGAAAACAACGCAGCGAAAGTGAACACCATGGGTACAGTTGAGGACAAAGGTGAAAAGGTAAGCTCATTCCATGCAGTTCTTTAAAAATTTCCAAAAAATAACCGGGAATATTTTTCGGGGAAACGAGGTAGGTGTAGTTAAAAATCCATCGACGAAATTCTACGAGGTATACGGACACGAATAATATGGCCCCTTCCTCTTTCTCCTATGAACAGGCTCTCAAAGGGAACACACATATAAATCATCACGCGAATACCACATTTCAAGTTCAATTTTCAGTCAACCTCGTGAAAGCTCTTATTATGCAAATCGATATAACTCACAAAGCTATTTCGACAAATCAACCGCCAATCGATTGTATAAACGTGTATTTTACCAAACAAAATTGTCTGGTACATAATAAAGACGATTGTTTGGCTTTGAAAAATCGGAAGAAGGAAGGGAAAAAAATGAAGAAGCCCCTTTACGAAATATGTAAAGATTTTCCGTGAAATTTACGATGAATTTTTCCGGACTAAAACATCCGGTGAACAAATTAATTTCAATGACAAATACAAACACCGATGGACGGTGATTTTCCTAATGTGGTTTAGAGAACAAGTTAAAACTGCGATGCTTTGCTACAAAACCCAGTTTTCTCGATATTTATATCGATATATCGATATTTCATTGCTAGTTATAGAGGTTGAGGATTCAGACTCGAAGAGTAAGTATAGAGGTTGTGAATCGATGAAGTAAACGGATTATACGAAGAAATAAAGTTGTACTCAAAGCAATATCTCAGAAGAGCATGTATTTACAGCAGAGCTGTGAAATATGAGTAGAGTACAGATTAAGTGAGATAAACAAATATGTACGGAGATAAATGAGTGAGCGGCAGAATAGTATAACAGTTTAGCCGCGAGCAAAGATATAAAAGTATGATGAAAAAGTCATTGAGTGTTTGTAGGAGTGAGAGGGGAGAAGGATTGGTGGTCTCAATAATAAGAAGCAGAAATAAATAAAAGTACACGAAGTTGCGTCTCAAAAGCGTATAATTCAGCAAAAGATTTAAGCAATATAATAGAATGTGTTTTAGATGTGTGAGACATAAGTACACAAGGGTAGAATGAGTGGTGAATAATGAATCAGTGTTACCAGATAAACAAGTAATTTAGAGTATACATATAAACAGTGTTGAGTATTCGCAGAAGTGTGAGGGGAGGAGGATTGGTGGTCCCAACACTAGTTTCAGGTTAAGAAATTACAAAAAACTATCGACAGTTAACCATATCTTTAACAAAAATATCGATCTATCGATGTTTTATCGCTAAAAAATGCTTTTTCATAGATTTTTTTTTCCAGTTTTCTCGAGAACTACTAAACCAATGGGCACCAAACTTTTTTCAGACCTGCTCCCATACAATAGCTATCTTTTGTAAAAATTTCAACCTTATCTGTTTGGTATTTTCTCAAAACTGTGAACAGACAATTTTTTTCAGAAATTTTTCTTCTCCAGTTTTCTTGGAAACTATTGAATTAATAGGCACCAAACTTCTAAGAAACTTGCATCAACATTAGTTAAGTCTATCGTACAAATTTCAGCCCAATCCGTTTTGTTATTTTTTAAGAATTTTGGAAAAACGATTTTCCAGGAATTTTTTGTTTTCCAGTTTTTTCAGAAACTAATTAACCGATAGGCAAAAAACTTATCAGACCTGCTCCCATATGAGCACTATCTCTCGTAAAAATTTCAGCCTTATCTACCCGGTAATTTTTTCAGAACCGTGAACGCAAAATTTTGGGCGATACCTACATATATATAATACTTACAAAAGAACTAGGTCAAAATGACAATATGGTACCAATCGTTTTCTCTTCACATGAAACACATAATTTCTATCATCTCCACCTCTAACCTTTTTGTAAAGTCAATTTTAATACCCCGTTTGCAAGCAAACTAGGTAATAAATGCACGAGCAAATGAATGAAGTTTTCATCCGGTCAACACAGCGTAAACGTTTCCTCTTATATAAACATTACAGACAGTGATCATTACCGAAGACACAAGTTCAAGTTCACTATAACTATCAGCTGTTGCATGTCGAAAAATTTAAGAAAATTTTGGTGAAACAGAAATACGAGAACTTGTTTACAATAAGATTAAATTGCACGTTTATTACGAGCAAGACTTTTCAGAAGAGGCATGCCCAGTAAAGTAACGTACAGCAAATAAATTATCAATGATCAATGATGATTAGTGAACAATACAGAAATGCTATTATTATGCGAATTGAGAACACCACGCAATAAATGAGTATAGTCAGAATGGGACAAGAGGAAAGGTTTTCCTATTTTTGACTTTTTTTTACGGAGTCGAATTAGAATGTAAACGGGTAAATGAAATTTTAAATTTTAAAAGCTCTGCATAACCCATTTGTACTTTAAGCCCGGCCCCTTTTTACTCAATTCGCTGGCAAAAGAGGTATTAAAATTTACCTTACAAAAGGGTTACTGGAACCTTTTTCTATTTTCACCAATTTTTTTTACGTATGTACCATCAATCGAGGTGATATGACTTTTGAAAATTTAAATAAGGAATCATTCGAACATTTTTCTAAAAGTAATTCATTATCACTGGGTGAATTATTTTGCATTGTTTCCTATAAAAGTACCTGATAATTTGGTATTCATTTCAGCATTCCAGAGGTACTTATTGAAAAATGAAAAGTGAATTAGGGACTGGCTGACTGCTGTAATGATAATATTCGAAATTACCAATTATATTGTACTTTTTGTTGCTAAATTGTCGACATATCATGAAAAGAAAATTAATTTTTAAGAAAAAACTTTGAAGATAGATTGTAATAAACGAACAATATAACGGAACAAAAATAAATCATAGTATCGTAGTAGATAGCTGCAATAAACTCCAAGGCCAATGAAATGCTGATTCCACTCGCATTTGATAGTCTTCAAAATTGTTCCTTCATTTGACTCGGTTGAAAAGTAAAATCAAGCGATTAAATCGGAACTGTACTATATAGTCAAAGATCGGAACTGAACATGAATTTTTTGAGGATTATCTGTAACTTGAAAATGCGTTATCTTCAAGTCACTTGGTCATTTATGAAATCGTTTCTGACATCTGTCAAATATTTTATAATCAACTTAAATTAAAAATAATAAGGGTCAAAGTCCAAGAAATGAAACTAACGTAGGTAAATCTGGGATTATCAATCGTAGATGTTCAATCATGAAATAAAGTTTCATATGTAGATTTTCGCCCATGTTTCACACAGCAAATAACTGACAGAGTTGGAAAGAAAAAAGAAAGATATTCGATAGGTATTTAAATTAAAGTAGAGGATGAAGAAATAAAATTAAAATAATGTTCTTTAATGATTATTAGGATTAAATAAATCCCAAAATAAAAGATTTCGGAGAAAATTATGCAAGTATTTTATTATGACGAAGATGGAACTTAATTCAATCACTTGTATTAGTTTCTGAAGTAGGTATCTTTATGATTATTTCGACTGAATAATTCAAGTTCTATGAAAGATACCAGCAATAAAAACGAAATAAATTATCAGATTTATATAAAATTAAAACGAATAGAAATAATTATTTCAGTCTAATTAATGCTTTGAATATAGGGGTACTGATAACAACTTTCAACTACTCAGATATTAATCGAGAAATTGTAACGTCATTTGGCAAAGTCTATAATTTATTGAATTTTATTAACAACTTTCAAATTTAAGTATTGAATTTAAAATATGTTTTTTTTTTATTTTTTAGAGTAAAGCTACCAATCCGCTTGGTGAACCGGGTTTTATAGAATAAAATCTACTTCTATAATGGTATTACATAACCATAATTACAGATGTACATATCTGGATTTACCTATACTTCAGTTTCATTCTAAGTTATTTTGTGAAATACTGATACATAGCAGCATTGGGTACTCTCTACCATACACACACACACACACACACACGCACACACACACGAGCGCGCGCGCAAGTACACACCCATGTGATTCATATTTCAACGGACCATAGGGAAATAACATTTTTTTGTGTTCAAAATTGACTCACCAGGCTCTTTCCATGTAAATACTTTTTTTTAAAAATAGTTTTGTTATGATAATGTCTAATTGTACTTGTATCAAAGTTCTCAGTATCTCTTACTATAAATTTTTTTCTCAAGTATTGAATTCCAAATTTTCAAACTTGCAAATCCGATAACTCCGTCAGTTTTAAAAATAAGGCATAGGCTAAAATAAACTTTTTTCTTAATCAGGTCAGAATATACTTAGATCCGAAGTTTTAAAGCTCTCCCCCCAAATTTTTTATTAAATTTGTCATCACTAGATGACAAATTTTCAAATTTTCAAAACTTAAAAAATAGAGAAACTTGTAGTTGTAAGGGGAATTTTTTCTTAGTGGTACCTAGTTTTATCCAAATTTCAAGTCTGGAAGACCTCTCACCAAGAACCTTGTATAACTGTGAGTCATTATGCGATGCTCCAGGAAAATACAATGGATCAATAAAGTATGAACTCAATCACTATCTGATAAGACAACAAATTACACTTTATTAGATTTATTGAATGTTAGAGCTAAAATCCTTGATTAGAATATCATTGAGCCTATTTTCATTGAAATATATTTAAAATAAGTTAGGTTAAAAACGAGATTTAAAAAATACTCTTTTATAATTTGAAGAAGAAAATAACGGAGAAAGAGAAAATAAAATTTCTCACTTTTTTTCCCAAACAGAAACAGACAAAAATTGAAAAAACAACTGATAAAAACGGATATAAGTGCATATGTGCATGTACAGCAACACGTGAAAGCAGCGCTGAAGTTGGTCATCCAGTGTACTTCAACAAATTGAGTGAGTAGAATAAAAGCGTATAAAAAAAAGATAAGTATTTGAAACTTTTATAAAGAGAAATAATTATCTAATGGAATACATCAAATTGTAAATAGATGTAAAATTTGGTCAACGTGATAATGGTTCTGCCTAAACGGAGTTCTTCAGAAATGAATGTCTCAAGTACTGGTATCAAGTTTTATGCCCGTTACAGTCTGGTGCATTCCATCAGATATTTCTCTTACCAAAGTGTCAAATGTTTCGCTCCTATTAAAGTACATTGATGAAAATACAACCAATGATACTTTGACCAAGGATTTCAACCTTAACATTCAATAAACCTGATTAAGTGTAATTTGTTACCTTATCAGATTATGAACAAGATCATACTCTGTTACTGACGCTGTATTTTCCTAGTGCATCGATATATATAGGTACTTATTTAGGTAAATGAGGAGGACTTTTTTGTCCACCATATTATTACCACCCCACTTTTTCTCATGGCAAAATAAAGGTTATGTTTTGCCCCTTTAAGGTTTATTTTATTAGGAGATTAATTATATAAAATCAAAGACTTACCACTAAAATGTGTAATTTTGAACCAATAGTTACGATATTTGGAACAAATTTTTATTATGATTTATTCTAACTTGCTATTAATTTTGGTGCAGATAGGCTAGATGGTACTTACTGCACAGCTATTTTTGATATTATTTTGGATACAAAATGCTTGATTTTGAACCAATAAGTACGGAGTTTGCAAAAAATATTTAATATTATTTATTGCAACATGCTACCAATTCTAGTGTGGATTGGCAAGAAGGTACTTCTATAAAATACATTTTTGTTATTTTTAAAGAGACAGCCTGATGGCTTCAACCTTTATAAATTTAGATCAACAGTTACAAAATTTAACACAATTAGCAATTATAATCTATTACTAACTTTTTAGCCACTAATTTTCTGTTTTTTCTAATGGAGCTGCTGCTGCATCAGAGTTTTTTGGTTCATTAAGCTTACTGATGGAAAAAAAAAATTTAAAGAAATTCAGATTTCTCAGGATTAGCCGGCTTGTCTTTCAGACCGCAGAGTATCAAATATAAGAGAGGGTGCATGCCAATCCAAATGCTGCAACGAAAAATGGCACAACTTTTGAAGCTACTGTCTTCACTCCTACAGTACTGAATTCAAATCTGTTTGCCTTGTATTCAGGTCCTTTGACAATAATGATAATTTTTTTTTTTAATAATTGATTAAATGAACAAATAAAATATATAATTACTGATTAAGATATTGCAACAAACACGAATTTCATAGATTAAAATGAGATTGAAAATTGTACAAGTATGGAAGAGTGGGGATATTCTGCTTAAGAAATGGTGACACTTTTTGTTTCACATTCTTCCTCTATTATGTTTAATACTCTGAGTTTTGGACCCGCAAAGTCCGCCTGTGACTTTTTCAGGAGGAAAATTAAGAAAATTAACTTGAAAACAACCAAAAATTTTCATCTCAAAATTTTTTTTTGCATGTGGGGGAAATGGAAATTACAGCAATAGTAGCATACAAGGTTGCCAACTTTGACAGATGAAAATACCGGAAATTAATATTTTTTTCATTTCACCCACATTATTTGTCAAAATTTTCATTTCTAAATTTTTGCTTGTTTTGCTCAAATTCAGAATAGTCCCCAGTAGTGTTTTATGCTTACTTGTTTTCTCATCCCACCCTCTATACCACTAATACCAGCAACACTGACAAAATACTAGCACTGGTACTTCCTTTTTTTTTGTACTGGCAGTAGTGTTTAAACACCAGTATGCTGGTATAATACCAGCTAGTTGGTAAACCTGGTGGCAGACCACAACTCTGGTAAGAAAAAAATAAGCGTCTCCTGGAAGGAAGTTTTTCCAGCAGGTCTACATGTGATGACATCATGTTTGAAGTTCCGTCTATTTTTTTGTTGAAAACATGAAATTATAACGATAATTTTTAAATTAGTTTGTGGTACAGTGGATAAGGATGTGTGCTAGCATGCTGGGTTCGAGTACTACGTATTCTTTTGAATTTTTTTATTTTATTTATTTTCATTTTTTTCTATTGCTTTTCAGCCATGTGGTAAAGTTAGTGGGAGCAAAGCGCGCCAGTTTTTTTTTCTTTTTTTTTTTAAATACCTACGAAACAAATAAGATTTTATTTTGTGGAGGACACAGAAAGATTAATCTTTAAAAAAGATCAATGATTATTCTCTTGCAAATCCTCTCAATAATTTTTAATTCCTTCAAATTTTTTTACAATCGGAATGATTATCTGTGCATCCTTCGCATAACAAAAACTTATTTGGTTTTTTTTTTATCTTTTAAAGAAATGGGCGCACTTTTCGCGCACTAGCTTCACCACATGGCTGAAAAGTGATAGAAAAAAACAAAAATAAATAAAATAAAAAATTCAAGAGAATACATAGGATTTGAACCTACGACACGCAGCATGCTAACACATATGCTAATCCATTATGCCACAAACTGATTTGAAAAATAGTGTTATAATTTCATGTATTCAACAATAAATAGACGAATCTTTGAAGCTATCATTCCAACTGAACTTCAAACATGACGTCATAACATGTAAACCTGCTGTAAAAACTTCCTTCTGCGAGACGATCGTAGGAAAAGATTACAAATTTAGGCTACATGGGCAACGAATGTAGCAAAATATTGCAATTTTTTAAAATTATTCCTTTGAAATTATTTTCCCAAAATAAGTAATGTCTAATGAATTTAGAGAAAAATAAAATTATTCTCAATTTTTCCTGAACAATATAAAAATAAAAATTCATTGTTTCTAAATTTACAAATCCCATTAATATTTCAAGCTGATTTGTACATTCTGTCATTGACAAAGCAGGTTTTAAAAGTGCTACGAAATTGGTAAATGGTTTGACTACCTTAGATAAATTTTCAATAAATTCAACTTTCCATACGAAGTTACTTTCTTCATCGGTTCAGGATAGATGGGATTGAAATTTCTCGACTACAATTGAAATTTTCCAAGAGTAGTATGGGCTAAATATATTATATAAAAGATGCCGGCCCTGACCTGTTCTGAAAATATAAGTAGATATTGATTCAAATTTCATAATAGACAGAATGAAAAAAAAAAAAAAGTAAGAAAATAAATAATAAAATGAGATTAAATTTTATTTAAACAATACAGACCTAGTAAACAGATTTTTTCCGAACAGGTACACCCAGAATTTTGAAAGAAAAACGCAAAATGCTGGGAGGTGAAAAACACTCTTCACATTCTCTTGTACTGATACAACACAGGACAAACCTGCTAAATTTCACAAAATTTTGAAACCTACAAAGAAGTCATCTGTGTTCATTT
The DNA here is from genome assembly GCA_011428145.1 of Ericerus pela. Classification (NCBI taxonomy): domain Eukaryota; kingdom Metazoa; phylum Arthropoda; class Insecta; order Hemiptera; family Coccidae; genus Ericerus; species Ericerus pela. The sequence goes on from WOFM01000502.1 coordinate 708,754, forward strand.
TACGAGAAAAAAAAATAAGATGGAAGAATTTTTTCTGAATAAAGGTTCCCTACTAATCTCCTTTGCTCACACCCTTGCATAAAGGTTAATTTGCTGTCAATTTTGTAAACGCTTGTAGCTTTTGTGAAAGGCTGCAAGCTTACGAACTCTGATTTTGATACTAATTTTATAGGTAAACCGAAATTTTACCACCAAAATTCATTTTGGGGAAAGTGGTTATTGAATAAAATGAGAGAAAATTTTTGCTTCGGGATCCTATTGATCCCAAATTCTTTTTCGCCTACGCCACTGATAATGGTCAATTTTTATGCGATGCGAACAGAGAGCCATATCTAAAAAACTGCTTTTTGTGACAGCAGAGAGAATAAAAAATGTTCGGGCATGTCTTACTTCATTACGTAACTCATCTACAGTTATCCATAAGAATCAGTATAATACGAATGAAAAAAGTCATTAGTTCATAATACTGAACCGTTTATGTACTTTTAACTCTATTGAAGTCTCGATTTGAAAATTTGAAAATTAATTTCTAAATTGAAGAAACAATACACTCTGAAAAAAAGATAACAGCATCCTTTAACATTCTAGCTGTTATTAACTTATAATTTATAATTCACTTCATTTTAAGTCAGGGCTATCATCCGATGAGTAAGTACATGGTAAATCAGTTTGAGTGATCGTTGTTAACAAAAAATCGTAAAATCCTACTCATTTTACCAGCGACCGAGAAATTTAAATTAAAATCAAGAAAGAAAATACAACAGCTACGGCATCCTCGTTACATAATAATTGCTTGTCGATTGTCGAACGAGAGTAATAGGTATTAGAAGTTAGAACAGTGAAGACTGAATTGTTCAAGAACATACATTGATACATATGGTATAGTACGCCTTTAGACTGGCTTTTACGACGAAATCAAAAGATGTTTTCTAAATTCAAACTAATTTCTCTCTTTGTAGATTAAAATTACAAGTTTGTATCGACAACTGATAACGTTTGTTTCAGGACGATACAGGAGTTGCAGACTTGTCGCCGTTACGATGAACCACAAATATTAAGCAATTACATTTAATTCCACATACCTGAGTAAATTTACTGTATTTCATAGTAATGGTGTCGAAAACAGCACAAGTAAGAGTATTATTTGGGAATTAAAATAAAAATCGAATTTGGAAAAGTCAAGGTCTATTCTTATGTAATAACTACACCGCATTTTTCACCAATAAAGAACTCCGTTGCACATAGTTTGAACTATCGCACAGATCGATCATTAAAAACTAATTTAACTAAAAAAATGAAATTTAAAGAATTATTTAAAAGAAAATAATTCGAAAAAATCACTTCATAAAATCCAAGATAACCTTCATTGTTTATTTCCGTAATACTTTATAAACACGGGAATGTCAGCTTTTTACGTGAAGGCACACTTTTAATCGAGTTTCAGAAGCTCATGTCATGTTATTTGATGACTCATATCTACATGGCAGAAAAAAGTATTCCGCTATCGCTATTCGTTAATGCCTCAAACAAAAGCCTACTTTTTTAATCAAGCCTAAGTAAAGCCCTACACATAGGAGTCCGGCAATACGCCATTTTGTATCCACAGAGTTTTGTATATACCATTTTGATACCAAGACCTGAAGTTGAATTTTTCATCAAATTTCAAGAAGCTAGGCACAAAATTGCAAGTAATTCAACAATGTCCACAAAGAACCAATTATTCAATCGTTGTGATTCAGCAAATAAATTCTTTAACTATTCTTTACCTGATTTGCAGGCTTTCCATACACATGTAGTTTTTAAAAATTAACTGTCTTCTCCAAATTTTTGACTTCAATGACAAAGTTGGTGCCCAAGAGTTGATTGTTGTTTGCATTGATTATTACAAAATTAACAAGACAAAATAAAATTAAATAGAAAAACAATGAAACTGTGAGTTTGAAACTTTAAACTTCAGGAACTATCATCGTGCGAACTGAATTAAGTATGGAAGCGAACAAATCGAACTGAGAATTATATCACCATTGAATAAAAGAGTAAAATGCATAAAAACGACAAAGTATAAAAATGATTAGTATTTAATATGTTTCGGCAACAGAGGCCATCAGCTGAATGATTTACAAACATAAGAAGAGGTTAAGTACAAAAACATTACGTCCACAGACTAAGTGGGAATCACAGACAGTATGATAACAAATATTGGGTACATTTGAATTTGTATAACCAACAAAAACAAATTAATAAGTTGACACAAAGTTGGCAAACTTTGACAAACAAACACACAAATTCAATATTCATGATTTAAATTTCAAGAATTACAGTACACAAATTTGGCACTCAGCCTTTTATCCAGTGAAAAAAGAATTAACAAAAATTTAATGAAGTTGTGGGAACGGGAGTTTCCCACCAGAAGATATTGGGGCGTACAAATGTACGCCCTATTGCGCGTCCGTATAAAGTACGTAAGGAGAGCCGAGTCCTCATACACGCTGGCAATTAGCGGACACAGCAACGTGCGTATATACGCGGGTAGTTGGGTGGTGTATCGGCGAGTGCGCATATACGTGTATTCACGTAGGGCAACGCTAATTGCTGTTTGCCGTCAGTCACTCGCTACGCCATGAGCAAGTGTCGCGTTTTCCCACCAATCGGCATGAGTTTGATTGGCGGTTCGTATGTATTATTCGTCACACATCTCGTTGTCGTATGCGTGTATAGGCCGAGCCCATCTTGGCGGGTGTGGGTGAACCCCACAGCACTCCCCCCAGCTTTTGCATCGCCCAAAAGCAATACCAAAATAGGGGGAGTTCATCCGCCAAATCCTACCCTAACTTAATATTTCGATGGGACCTAGTGTCTACCATCTTTCTTCTCCATCTCCCAATTGTGGAGGAAGGAGGCAAAGGCCGCACCTAGGCTACGATATTGATCGGTGCGGGCCCCTTGTCTGTCCCTATAGGACATCCTACTATTTCTACCCCGTTGATGGGGGGCTCGCTGGACACGATTATCCTGGCGAGAGTAGGGAGTGGGACAAGAGTTAGGATAGTACATTTAAGAAGGGGGAATGTTGCTTTGGGTGATAGACCCTCCAACGTAGCCCCTAGGCATACCCCAAAGTGTGGGTAGCATGGCTGCCACAATGGGTTCCGGTTTTGACTCAATAGCTCAAGTTTGGATTGTCCATTGTGGGGGAAAGGGAACAATGGGTTCCACTGCCACTGCCACCGAGGGTGCAACTTCCATTGGGAGCACCGGTGGTGGTTGTACAGTCGGAGCTTTGTCCGGGATAGGATTGAGGAAAGGTACGACAAGAGGAGCCATTTCCCTCAGGATTTCTCGGACGGGACTGCAGAGAGGAGGTAGGTTTAAAAGAGTATCCTCCTCTTTCTCTCGCAGTAGTTCCTCTTCCCAGGCCTGGTTAACAATGCATTGCCTGCGCATTTCATCTGAGAGGCGTTCCTCTGCAGATTCATCAGGCTGGGGTGAGGTTCCGGGTTTGGTCTAGTTTTCAGACATAATCGGGTGTGGTTTTCGAGAAATGAATTCGAAAATGTTTTGAAAGTTGTGTGAGAAGAGGGTTTAGAGACAGATGAAACTGTTCTAAGGGCTTTTGCAACAGCAAAAAAATATAAAAATGACACGAAAATATAAAAATGACAGAAAGTAAGAAATAGAAAAGACGACCTAAACGCATGAACGTTTGTAAGACGAATGAAGTTTGTTCTAAGTTCATGTTTAGGGTTGGTCTATTTTTCTCTCGCCTTATCTGTCGTTTACTTCACACAGTTAAATAGGTCATGTGAAAACTAGCAATTTGATTCCAAACTCGACATGTTTTGTTTTATTCTAAGTTGAGGAATCGTATTTCAAAGATTCGCAATATTTGACAATAGAAATTTTCACCTGCATTTGTGTGTTGATAAGAAGTAATGTGAATTCTCGATCGTGGGTGGATTACGCACGTGCGTGTTCTTTCGTCATCGAGGTTGTTGTACTCGATGGTAAGTTTTATCAGGCGCGTTTATGTGACGCGCCGTATTTTTAACGGTCGATCGAGTGTGCGGAGTAAAGGTTCGAGTCCTGGCTCCGGCAAATCACTTATTTTTGTTTTTTGGGCTGAGTTTAATTTTTGAAAATGCTCAGTCAACGGGGAATGTATTTTTGGTTTTCCCTCGGTGTTTTTGGAGGTGTTTTATTAATTTCTATCATCGAGTTTGCTAGTTCTTCAGAACAGCTTTGTTAGTTTAGCTTAAATTCTGGGATTTTTGTCAAAGTTAATCTTTAGGGGATGTTAACTTTTGACTGCAAATTACTCGTGAGTATAGGTTGTAATTTGTGACTCTATGATTTTTGTGCAATCCGAGCAGACTTGCGAGTAGGGTGTAAGTTTTTGTTTTTTGTGGAGCCCTTGGGTCTGCCTCTCTTCCGTTTTACAAGTGGCTCGAAAGGGTCGAATAATATCTCCACAGTGTTATCATTGAATTTGACACTTTTTTTTGTTTTTTGATTTGGAGCAGCTAACTCTAACTTGTTTGGGTAAGGCTCTGAATGTTGTTTAAGAACTTCTACATTTGGTAAATAATTTTTAGTTTTGATTTCGACTGATGTGTCAGTCTGATCAGGCACTGAGGATGTGAGATCACTATTGTGTTTGATCTCTAATTCCTTTTGCTTGATTGTTGCTTTAAGCTGTCCTCTATCCTCAGTAACCAGGAATGCAGGTTTAAATCTATCAATTGAGACTGTTTTTTGTTCCCCTGCTATCACAATGACAAAGTTTTTGTCGTCACGTGATATGACCTGATATGGGCCGGCTTATGGCTTTTCAAGTGAGCCTTTAAGTCTGTCATCACGCACCCACACATGAGATGTTGTGGCTAGGTGCTTTGATACATAGACTTTGGGCTGGCCATGTTGAGCTGCTTGGGATATGATGCTATTTGCGTCATCCCTGATGTTTTGGACCATCAGTTTGGGACTTATATTTTCACTAGTTGTGAAGAAGTCACCTGGTAAGCGTAGCTCTTCGCCTAGCGCAAGTTGTGTTGCAGAAAATCCTGTGTCTGATTGTAGTGCAGATCTGAGGCCGAGTAAGATGGTTGGAAGGACGTCAATCCATCTCTTCGTGTCTGCAGCCATTATGGAGGCTTTTAGAGCACGGTGCCACCTCTCTACAGCACCATTTGCTTGAGGGTGTTATGTTGTGGTGTGATTATGTTTTACACCCAGCTTGGATGTTAGTTCATTGAAAAGTGAACTTTCAAACTGGCAGCCTTGATCGGTTACAATTACCTCTGGCACGCCAAAACGGGCTATCCAATTAATGTAGAGTTTTTCAGCAACTATAGGGGCTGTGATTTCTGTAATTGGGATTGCCTCTGTCCATTTTGTGACTCGATCTATCATCGTCAACAGGTATTTTTTGCCTCGAGATGGTGGTAATGGACCAACCAAATCGATGTGTATGGTTTCGAATCGCTCGGTCTTCTTGAAACGTTTGAGTGGGGATTTCGTATGTCTACCAACTTTGGACTGTTTACAATTCAGACATTGTCTTGCTCATAGGTTACAGTCAGCTTTCACACGAGGCCAAACTAATTGTGATGATATTAAATTTGCAGTACTTTTGGGTCCTGGGTGTGACAGGTTGTGCACACTATTGAACGCCATTTTTTGATATTGTTTGGGCAAGAATGGTGTGTCCTTGCCAGTACTAACATCGCATGTAACGATAGTGCTAGTACCTGGGATTTTCCTAGGTCTCAGTTTTAAGTTGGATGACTCATTGGTTAGTAATTCCTCGAGTTCCAAGTCCATTGTCTGATCTCTTGCGATTTCAGGATATGGTAACTGAGTTGGGACTGAGACTGCATCAATCCTGATTAAGGCATCTTCTGGGATATTAAGTTCTCCCTTTACATACCTAATGTCAGTAGTGAATTGACTGATAAAGTCAAGTTGTCTCAGTCTCCTAGGACTTGCTGGGTCAGTTTTCTGCGTAAAGGCATGTGTGATGGGAAGATGATCGGTATAAACCGTGAACAATTGACCCTCTACATGGTATCTGAAGTGCTTTATCGCAACATGGACTGCCAGTAACTCCCTACCGTATGTACTGTAATTTTTTTCAGCTTTTGATAGCTTTCTCGATAAAAACGTGAGTGGTTGATTGATGTCATTTTTCATTTGGTACAAAGTAGCACCAATCGCGAAGTCAGAAGCATCGGTTGATATACATAATGGCAGACTGTCATCTGGGTGAGCCTGTAGCGTTGCGTTTGCTAGCAGATTTTTTATATTTTCGAAAGCTTATTCAGCCTCCTGGTTCCAAACAATCGGAGTACTGTCTCTCTTCTTGTTGGAAGTGCACAATGCGAATAGCTTGTTTTGTTCAGCAGCTGCATTGGGCATGCAACGCCTATAGAAATTAACCATCCCCAAGAACCTTCTCATAGAAGCGATGGTTGTTGGTTTTGGAAATTCTATTATTGACTGCACTCTGGTCTTTGTTGGAGAAATACCTTCGGTCAAGATTGTGTAGCCGAGGAAGTCTATTGCAGATTGTGCATATTTGCACTTTGCAGGATTGACAGTAAGGCTGGCAGCGTACATACGCTGGAGTACAGCTCTTACATTTTTCTCGTGTTCTACCTTACCGCCTTCTGAGCATATGCATATATCATCCAGATATGCATATGCAAAAGGTAAATCTCTAAACAATCCGTTGATAAATCGCTGGAATGTTTGTGCCGCATTGCGGAGTCCAAATGGCATTTGTAAATATTCGAATAACCCAAAGGGCGTGATTACCGTTGTCTTTGGTATATCCTCTTTGGCCACAGGTATTTGATGGAATGCCCAATTTATGTCCATCTTTGTGAACAGTGTTTTGCCCTTCATGTTCGCATTAAAGTCCATTATATTTGGAACTGGGTAGCAATCAGGGACTGTTTTGGCATTCAGGGCTCGATAGTCACCAATGATTCACCATTTGCCAGTAGCCTTCTTTTTAATTAAGATAGGCGTACTCCATGTACTTTTGGATGGGTGGACAATACCTTCCTGTAACATTTGATCGTACAGTTCTTTGGATTTTGCTAATTTCTTGGGAGGTAATCTCCTAGCTTTAGCCACGCAGGGTTGCCCTTTAGTTTCAATCAAGTGGACTGTATCATGTTTGTATGGAGCGTCTCTTTTGAAGGATAGCTGTGTAATGCCAGGGAAATCTTCAAAGAGTTTTATTAGTTTTTTGTTGATTTTAGTGCAACTATCTAGCACTTTGTTTATTTTATACATTAGCGTTTTGCCCTCTACAAATAATCCTGTTGTAGAATTGATAAGCTTAGAATTTTTCAAATCAACCATTAGACCAAAGTGTGCTAAGAAGTCTGCATTGAGGATAGCATTTGGAACTTCTGCAATGGTGAAGGACCACATCATGTCTCTTCTCAGTCCGATGTTAACTTCGCTAGTCTCAATACCGTAAGCTGGAATACTTTGGTTATTCACAGCCCGGAGGTGGTATTTCTGAGTTTGTACTTTATGAGATTTGCTAGCTGGTAGGATGCTAAGGTCCGCACCTGTAGCTACCAAGTACCTTCTCCTGTGTTGCCTGTCTTTTATGAACAGGCGGTGCGAGTATGTTTCCGAGGGGACTTCCGCCACAAGAACAACCCCTTGTTCTAGTTTGAGTCTGGCTTTTTCGCGTTCCACCAGGCACATTTAGGAGTGCACTTGGCGGCTGCTTCGTCAAACACATTATGGTAATAACACCATTTTTCATTCCAAGGTTTTTGGTTGGGACTTTTGGTTTTATTGCTGTTACAAGGAGGTGTGTTTTTTCTATCTCTACTCGTTGATCTATCAGATTTTTGGTCTCTTGACCTACTCTGTCTGTTAGATTTGTTATTTCTATTGAACTGCTTGGACCTGTCTCTCTGGCTGCTGTAATTTTTACCAGAGTTGATTGAGTCTCGGAGTTTTTTGTTCTCTTTTAGGTCCTTGAAATTGTGATTCATTTCAGCAATTTGGGCTGCCAGTGTATTTTCATTAGTTCCAACCTCTGATGATATTGCAGCTATGGTTGTGCGATTGGCATCAGCCGCTAGTGCATCATCAGCCAGTCTGGCTAGGTACTCTAGCTTTGCCTTAGTATCAGCTCTATTTGCTCCAAGAGTATAAATGAGTCTTGCAGTGTCAGCTGGCAACTGTCTGCAGAACTGGTTGGCAATTAGTGCTGGGGTGACCATGGTACCTCCGGTTTCTATTAATTTGGCCATGAAAACCGAGGGTTTGTCGTCTCCCAGTTTTATGCCGCCTAGGTATTTATTCAGTGTTTGGTCGTCAGTCATTCCAAACACTTGTTTGACTCTGTCACAGAACCATTTGAATTTATCTTCTATGTCGGCTGGAAATTTCATTACGTCTGTTACACTTCTCATTATCTGGGGTGGCATTTCTCCACAGATCAGTTTGTATTTTAAGTGATCTGGGACTTCTTCACTTTGGAAGGCTCCCTCCAGTAAGGCTAACCAGAGGTCAAGTTCCCGTGGTGTAAATTCGAGGATCTTGACTTTGTATCTCTTTTCTGCTGGTCTGGGAGCTCGGTTCTGCACTCGCAAGTCCAGCACATTTACAAATTGGTCGAGTATGTCATCGATTCCACCAGCCGGTTGTGGCCAACCAGCAGATTGTGCTGCTGGTGGCTGTTGGCTGAGTCTAAGTCTAGCCAGTTCTGCTTTAAGCCTTTCAGTTTTTGCTTGGGCCTCTTGTTTTAGTCTATGGGCCTCCTCAGCTTCTTGCTGTGCTATTTCTAATGATGACGGGGTGCTATTTCTCCTTTCAAGGATATTGCCAAATGGAAGTGTGCAAGGCTCTAATATTTGTGAGTCTGCAGTGGTACTGAGAGTGCTAGGCTGTGCAGCGACAGATTCTGCAGGGAGCTGTATGCCACTCCTCAGTATTTGGATACCAAGTTCCTCTTAGGAGACTTGGGTTTCAAGCAGTTGTGCTTGGGTTCTCCTTATTTTCCTCTCTGAGTCAAGATTGAACACAGAGGTATTGATGTTTGTTGCTGACTCTGGAGGGGTGAGTGGATTAGTCTCACTTAGATTTTCCAGCTCTGCTTATCCCTGCCCAGTCCTATGAAGACAGGCAAATTTATTTGAACAGGGAGGTAAGTACCACTAACAGAATTAATTTACAATTGGTTGCCTGCAAAAATGCACAGTCACAACCTCTGTAATGTCAGCAATTGGGTTGCTCAGTAATGCAGCATCACCATTAGTGTGCGTGCTACTTGAGATTCTATTTTCTCTGTCAACGCTAACTTGTATGCGTGACACTCCCTTCTACCCTTTACAGCAGAAAATAAAGATGATTTTCTGCTCCTCGAAAAATAAAATTTTCCGGTACTAATAGTCCTCTGGTAACAAGCGTTTTCACGCCAGCGCTAGTTGCGTCCGAGTGGTTGGTAGCGCTAGTTGCGCCCCGGTGGATAGCGCCTAAGTGCCCCAGAAAAAGAGGGAAGGAATAAAAAAAAAATTTTTTATTTATTTAAATCACGTCGAGGCCACCACTGTGGGAACGGGAGTTTCCCACCAGAAGATATTGGGGCGTATAGATGTACACCCTATTGCGTGTCCGTATAAGGTACGTAAGGAGAGCCGAGTCCTCATACACTCTGGCAATTAGCGGACACAGCAACGCACGTATATACTCGGGTAGTTGGGTGGCTTATCGGCGAGTGCGCGTATACGTGTATTCACATAGGACTGCGCTACTCGCTGTTCGCCGTCGGTCACTCGCTACGCCATGAGCGAGTGTCGCGTTTTGCCCGCCGATTGGCGTGAGTTTGATCGGCGGTTCGTATGTATTAATCGTCACGCGTCTTGTCGTCGTATGTGTGTATAGGCCAAGCCTATCTTGGCAGGTGAGGGTGAACCCCACAGAAGTTTAACACATTTCAAAAATTCAGAATGTTAAATGGTTTCTCATGCTCCACTAGCATGTTGTATAAATGATGAAGATCGTAAGCATAGAAATAATGTTTTAAACTATCACATATATTACTCAGCGAGAGTGTACAAGCGAGTGACAAAATCAACCAGAATGTTAAGTTCATTTAAGTAAGATTTCTTCCAACAAGGAAGTCAATGCTGCCAATGGGTTAGCACAAAAATACAGAAGTTTATTTTATTAACAGGTTGTGTATATACTATATTAAAGAATAAAATAGTAGAGTGAGACAGAGTGGGAATTGTATCTCAACACAGAATATTAAATTAATAATATAACAGGTGACCAGAGAGGCAGAGACATATAGCTAAAGAGATCTGCAACAGGAGATTAAAAATATGACAAACATCTCAATCATCATCACATCATAAATGATTTCTCAACTTCATTTACTTTACTGCTCATGACGTATCAAAGCTTAATAGTGTATGTCTGATGGTATAGAGATGTTTGTTTTCTCTAAAATTGTGAAGAACATTAAACGAAGTTGACTTTTCATTGGGATGATGATGGTTGAAGATCTTTGTCACATTTTTATACCACATTGCATATAGAGTTGGACATCTCTTTAGCTATATGTCTCAGTAGATGACACAGTGAATTGAAAAATTATTTCTCTTTCAATATCAAAATATCCTACACTCTTTTCATGCCAGAGATGTTTATACTCTACTAGATACCAAACTTATAACATTTTATTGGGACAAATGTGAAGCCAACTACTGCTACCTTTGAATTGGGCATAAGAACCAGTACCATATAAATACATTGGTAGAATAGGATTTTCAAGTCGAATTGTATTTTATATGCGATAAATTGCATTTAATCTGGTTTTAGACATATTATATATTGGAAATAGTCATAATGAAGCAGATTTATTCAAAAATAAGAAGTGTGTACTGGGACACAAGATGGAAGTGAAACTTATTGCACTGAAATTTGTATTTTGAAGAATGAATGTTTTGTTGGGAACGTAGTTTTTTATTTTGCATTTTTTATAAATATTAAGTTTGTTTCAGCACTTTCAGTTAACTGTTACAGTTTTTACTATAAGTGTATTCTGCATTTATTACAGATAACTGAAAGAAGCACTCAAACAATTTTCTGCGAAGATGTTGATATAAATTTTATATTTCAATGATAAATGCGATTAATGAACAAATACCTTTATTGTAATTTCTTTCAAGTTAAAAAAGACTTTGTTCAGACTATATTTTTACACATTATGAACCACAGAAGTCAAGTTAGTATTAAAATATAGGAAATTTGAAATATAAATAATTAACAAGCACTATCATTTGTTTATATTTTCATATAGATATTTGAATAGAATTTCAATGATATTGGAGAAACATGCGAACAATTGAACTTAAATTAGGTTGAGATATCAAGATACCTTAGTTTCAGATTATCTGAAAATTTAGCAGCAATTGAACATTTGGTTCTAAAGACATTGCTGGAATTCCTCAACTAGATTGAATTCATATCATTTGAATAATTACAGAATTCCAACCAAATTTCATGGATAACTTGAGAAAAAAAACATACAATTTGTTGTGGTGGTAGTCATGCAACCTCGCTCACATCGTCACCTAACAACACGGTAACACTGAATCATTCTTTTCCCACTTTTAATAAAACAAAACTAGAAGGAGATTACTCATATTAGTTTCTTGCTTTTTTATTCCGTTTTGTTACGATCTCAATTAAAGTCCAATACTTCATTTTGTTGAAATAATTTTATATTGTTATTATGTTGTTGAAGTTTGTGTAATAAAACAAATTCTTTTTCATGTTACATATTTTCGTTCGTTAATTTGTTTTCTTCAAAGTTCGTTCGAAAAACTAATTCGCATCCTCGGCCAAGAAAACTTAATCATCAAATAGGTCTGAGATTAAAACTTTTCACTTCACGGTAGCATCTCTTTGTGATCATTTTTTTTTTCATTCTTCTCGAGCAATAATTGAGTAAATTGGGATAATTTACAAAGAACTGGGATAGTTCTTCATCCGCCGAGTTTTGTTTTTGTGCTGAAAACTGAAGAATTCATCGAATAAACGACGATAAGTATTGGTCAACTGGTCATCAAAAATTGCAAAATAATTTTCGAAAGCTGAGTTCAACGTTCAAAATGGTAATCATCGGAGTCATTGGTATTTCAAAACGTCTTTAAAAGTGCAAAAATGGTAATGGTCATCGAGTTCAACCAGTAAATTCAGCCCAAAATCATCAAAATCAAACCATCATCAGATCAAAACTTTGCTGAAAATTGCCAGTATTCCAGTGATTTGCAACAACTTGTTCAACATTGTAATCGGTAATTGTAATTCTATTCTGGTAACAAAAATATCATGATCATTTAATGTTATTTTCTATTGTTCTGTTGTGCCAACTATGTCAAGTTAATACTAAATTTTTCTGAAAATTTTTGCTTCAATCTTGAAAGTGACAAAATACATTCGAGAATATTCGTTTAATTCTTGAATATACATCGAATAGTATCGAAATTTAATTAAAACAAATCGAAATTATTTATTTTTTTTGAAATTATTTTATTATTTTTGAAATTTTATTTGATAATTTAATTCCACTTTCGTTTTATCGGAATTCTGAATTGATTTTATCGAAATAATCCTATCGAAATTTTAATTTTTCTCCTACTAATAAATGATATTACAAAAAGGTCAGACTATTTTGAGCAAGAAAGATTTAAAAAGATTAAGAAAAGTAACTGAAGAAAAGGAAAAAATCACTGATTTTAAAATAATTTGGGGTGAATATTTAAACAAACAAATTGGTTTCTATTCTACAATTTACTACAAATCTTATAAATTAGACATTTTAGGAAAAATAGTTGAGCACAACAATCATATTTTTATTTCAGATTTTTATATTATAACTAAACAAATTGATGGTTTTATGTGCATAACTAATAATTGCTGGTACAAATATTTAGCATATAGGGCAACTGGAATTGGTATTCAACAATTCTGAAATTGTAATTAGAATAGTAAGTTTATTTTCGGTTCCATAAAATATAACCATGAACAATTTCAATTTATAATTTACAATTGGGTACCTGGAATAATTTCAGAAAATTCAATGTTCAGATTTTAGATTGATTATTTTTTAAACTACCATTTATTTAGTTACCAAAATACGATAAACTGGATCGAATTGAACTACCCTTTGATAAAAATAATGAAAATTTAGCATTCCTTGATGATCTAATTCAAAAAGAAAATAAAGGTTTTGAAATAGCAATAAGTATTAGAAGAGGAATTATTGAAATTAGAAAAACTAAGTCCAGTCAAAGAGAATCAGAGAAATTTACACTGGCTCCAACTACACCAAAAGCTATGAAAACTCCTGATAAAAGTAAAAATAAACCAATTAAAGCTGAAGCTGATTCACCAAATAAAAGTACAATTTCAGATAAAACTAAAAAAACTCCAGTGAGAAAAGAACTTTTTGTGAGTAGTAATCAAGATAGTGAGGATTTACAAACAAAACTAGGTCAATCAGATAGTCTATTAGAAAATGATATAGAAAATATTGACAATATGCCTTCTCAAAAAGAAAAAGAAAAAATTAAACCTATTACCTTTGCTGAAACTAAAATTTTTGATGGGAGATTTTATCAACAATGGCGTCAAACAATAAAATATGCTATAAATGGTGCAGAATATTATAGTGTCTGGCAAAAAATCATGCATCTCGAAATTATTACATTGAAAATTGTGAAAAAGATATATATAATCCACCACTTGAACATAGGTCCTTCTGTGTAATGAAAGATAATGCAAAACATTTCATTTAAATAAAGTATCTACCCAAATAGCGATACAAATTTGTAGTTTGAAAACAGTGGATCAAATTTTTGACAAATTAGATTCTGTTTATGGAGCAATTACTGAGGTTGTAGCTAGTCCATCCTACAGTAAATGGGTTGCTTTTAAATGTAAACCTGGAGGCAATATAAATGTATATATTCAAAGATTTGAAGAATTATTACAAGAAGTAAGAGATTCAGGAATGACAATAGCACCCCAACAAGAATTAAACCAATTTTACAGTGGTCTATGTCATGACCAAGCTATTCCAAAATCAATTTTTAATGTTTTACCTCAGGAGCAGAAAACCATAGAAAAATTGAAAAGATTAATTATAGAAGATTATAAAAGTAAAAATGAAACAGATTTTTTAAAAAACTTCGGAAATTTTAATGTAAATCATAATAATAATGGCCAAAATTATAGAGGCAATAATAGACAAAATTTTCTAACTAGAAGAAACTTTAATAGGGGATATAATAACAATAATTCTCGTAGCAATTATAATGGATTTAGAAATAATAATGGAAGAAACTTTAATAATGGTTCAAATTCAAATTTTAATGGGCAAAGACGTAATAATTATGGTCCTTTTCGAAATAATAGAGGTACTTATCGTCCATATAACAGATCTAATGGCAATAATAATGGATATAATAATAACAATTATTGTGGAAATAATTACAAAAATTATGGGAATAATAGACCCCAAAATTACAGCAATAATAGACAAAATAATAATGAAGAAGAAGTTAAAACAAATTTAAAATGTTTTGAATGTAATGAAAGAGGACATTTACAAAAAGATTGCCCAAAAATAGCTAAAATTACAAATAACAGAAACCCCAATCAAAATAAAAAAAATAATGAAGGAAATAAAAAAGAACCCAAACTCTTAAATATGGTAATTAAAAAACAAAATAAATTATGTCTACAAAAAAAATTATTATTAGATAGTGGAGCTGAAGTAAACATTACATATGACCTGAAAAAATTAAGAAATATAAAAAAACTAAAAAAACCAAGGCAATTTTTAGTTGCAATAAAAGAAAATTATCTTGAGGCAACTCACGTAGGTTAATTATTAATCGTAGTGGAAAATTGTTATGGCAACCAAATAGAAATCAAATTGAGTGAAGTCTTTTATGTCCCAGAACTGGCACTAGGCATAATGTCTGGAATAAAAATAACAGAAAATGGAAATAATGGTATCAATCAGAAACAGTTTGAAGCAGATATTTATGAAATTGAGTCAGGAGAAATAATTTTAACAGCAAAAAAAGAATGTGGAGTCTTTTATGTAAAATATGAAATAATTGAGGAAAAAGAAAAAGCAATGCCAATAGTGGAAAATGAAGGGGATGAATGGGATAATTACGAAATTGAGGAAGAAATAGTTGATTCAGAAAATGAATGGGATGAATATGAAATTAGTGAAGAAATAGTAGAAGATGATAATAAAAATTTATCTCAAAATAATAATAAAAAAAAAGATACCCTAATAGATATCCAAAATCAACAAGATATCCATACTAGCCAAGAGGCTGAACCTTCACATCAACCAAATGTTATACAAAATGACTCAAATCTCAATGAAATTCCTAAAATATTTAATGATAATGATCATAAAGAAAATATTGATAACCAAAACTCTAATGAACCTCATGAAACCAATAATAATGAAACAGAAATTAATAATTTTTATAAAAATAATGAAAATTCTGATAGGAAAAAATATCTTTGGCATAGTAGATTAGCTCATATTAATGGAAGATACCTAAAAATTTTGCAAAAAATGCAAGTAGGGATACCAACAAACTTAAAATTCAATGATACAGATTTTTTTAATTGTGAAATTTGCAAACTTGCAAATTCACAAAGACTCAGCCACAATAAAAAAAGAAATAGGCCTAATAGAAAATTAGAAATAATATCATCCGATATTATGGGTCCTTTCACAACAGCTATAGGGGGCAGAAATACGTTCTGACCTTTATAGATCATTTTTCGAAATATACCTTTGTGGTTCCAATAATTGATAGAAGCCAAACCTACAAAAGATTTATTGAATTTACAAAAGTATGAAAAATAAATTTCTTGATGAACCAATAGCAGTATTAAGAACTGATAATGCAAAAGAATATTTAGACACTAGATTAAGAAAATTCTGTGAAGATGAAGGTATAGAATTAGACCAAGTCATACCCTATTCTCCAGAACTAAATGGCTTGGCAGAATGCCAAAATCAGACAATAATGAAAAGGGTTAGAACAATGTTGATAGAAAGTAGATTAGAAATTGAATTTTGGTAATATGCTGTTCCAACAGCCGCTTTAAGAAATCCTTACACAACTGACACACATAATGCTTGTGATGTCAAATTTGATGAAGAAAAAAATATTATGCATCTTAAAAAAGAAAAATTAATCATTAAACCAGCAGAATATGTCGAAAATCTAAACCTCACACAAAACGAAAATTTAGTTGTAAATGTAATAGGCTAAAATAAAGTTTATTTTTTAGAGGATCATATACCCAAAAATTTCCATGATATAAAAAACAATCCCTTTAAAAATGAATGGTTGGAAGCCATAAAAGATGAATTTGAATCTATGGATGAATTGAACGTCTGGAAAATTGTACCAAAAGAAAATGATGTAAGCATAGTAGATGCAAGATGGATCTTCACTTGTAAAAATTATGAAAATGGTGACATGAAAGCCAAAGCAAGATTAGTTGCTCGTGGCTTTAAAGATAGAAATGAATATAATTTAAATCAAACTTTTGCACCTGTAATTCCTATTTGGTTAATAAGATGGTTATTGTCCACTGCTAACAAATATGAATTAAAACTCCGTCAATTTGATGTAAAAACAGCTTTTTTGAACTCGCCCATCATCAAACCTGTATACATTAGAATTCTGGAAGGTTGTCCTGTAAATAAAGAAAAACACCTTCTAAAATTAAATAAATCAATCTATGGTCTAAAAACTTCGTCAAGAAGCTGGTTTGACTTATTAGATGGTACTTGTAAAGAAATTGGTTTAATGCAATCGAAAATTGATCGATGTTTATATTGCAAAAATAATGAAAAAGGAAATTATTTATTCTTTATTATTTATGTAGATGATATTCTCGTGGCATCCAACTCTGATCAGATGCTCGATGAAATAACACAAAAACTTCAAAACTCATTCACTCTAAAAATAACTGAAAATCCAAAATTCTTTGTGGGTTTTGAAATAAATAGGGATTTAAATAAGAAAACCATTTCATTAAATCAATCAAAATATATTGACAAAATATTAAAAAAATTTAATTTAAATAAGTCCAAACCACATTATACTCCGATGGAGACAAACTTAAAAATTTCTAAACCTGAAAATGGCCAAGATGATACCGAATTTAGATCTATGATTGGTGCACTCCTATATCTTGCACAAATAACAAAACCTGACATTTTATTTGCAGTAAATTTTCTATCAAGATATCAAACATGCTCAAATGAGCAAATTAAAAATTATTCAAGAAGAGTATTTAAATATGTTAAAAATACCAGAAATTATGTTTTAAAGTTTAATTCAGATGAAAAGGGAATACACTCATATATCGATGCCTCATATGCTCCAGATATAGACAACACAAAAGATATTGAAATTACTGATTTAAATAAAGGCAAAAGCATTACTGGATACCTCATATACAATAATGGAGACTTATTAAACTGGAATGTACATAAACAAAGTATTATAGCCACATCATCTACAGCAGCAGAAACAATAGCAGTTTTTGATGCTCTAGAAGATTTAAAAGTTATGTGGTATCTTGAAAAATTTATTTTTGGATTTAGTGAACCAGTAACAATTTTTGAAGACAATATTAGCGCTTTGAGAATTTGCTCGGGAGGTGGCCAAAAAAGGGCAAGAGCTTTGATGATTAAGTGCTATTCTATTTTAGAAGCCATAAAAGAAAAAATTATCGAAATCAAATTTGTCAGATCAAAGGATCAATTAGCTGATATCATGACCAAAGCTCTTGATAAAACTAGTTATTTAAATTTAATCAATCAAATTCTTGATACTTCTTTTTTCTGAAATTATTCAAGAAAAGTAAATCATTTTTATTACACCCATAGAAGGGTTAGTACCTAAGAAAATGTGCTAAATATTTACTCAGTACATAATCATCTCATAATTATTATTGTGAGAAACATACTTTTATTTTTTATTTAATATTATTCATTACACTAGAATTGAGATAATATAAAGGTAAAATAAACCTAAATCTCATATTTATTTGTCATTTTCATACTCGTTTCTTATTATACTTTATACGTTACTCGAATGTGATAAATGAAACCAAATATGTTAGTATTATTAAATCTTAAGAATTTTAGCCTTTTCTCTTTCATTGTTGACTTTTTCATAAGTTTTAAAATTTTTATGTTAAGAATAATATGATAACACTTTCACAAATCATACTAGAAGTTACGTTATATTCTATTTAATTTCATTTTATTTTATCTCACAACTAAACCAAATTCATGCTCATAAATTGTCAATTATTGAAAATATAGATAGGATATGAATAAAAATACTTGTCAGAATTGGTAAAAATAAACCTTTCAATCTGATAATTACTTCAGATACTTGCATATTTTTGAACAAAACTGGTAAAATTTGGTTGAATTATTCTTCCTTCTATGTAAACAGTACCTGAAAAATGAATAAGTTCTTTCTATAACAATAGATATACACTATGTAAAGATAAATACTTTGGAAATTAACCTGTGTGATTCTGCTTCATATTCGTTGGAGAATAAATCCTTCACTCAGTTATTGTTATCTGAATAAGAAAAATAAAATAAAATATTAGTTAGATTGCATGAATTTGGAAAAATACACTAAAATATTTGATAGAATTTTCTACTTACTTGCGTTCGAAATAAATCAAAAATAAAATTTCATCGTATTCAATGATCATCCATTAATGTGATGAAAAATCGAAGACTATTTTATTTATTTTACACACTTCCTATTTTACATTGTTATTTATTTTCATTTTTATTGTAATAATTTGAGTAATCTCGATAATAACTAATAAACGTCATTGAGGAATATTAAAACTGGGAGATATCATGTTTTCTTTTAGTAATAAATATTTACCTTTTATTTTCAAAAACACAAATATATAAATAAAACTAGATAGGGCATGCTAGAAAATGGGAACTTAGTCTCGATGCAATCTTTGGATGCAAGACTATAAGGGGGTGTTGTGGTGGTAGTCATGCAACCTCGCTCACATCATCACCTAACAACACGGTAACACTGAATCATTCTTTTCCCACTTTTAATCAAACAAAACTAGAAGTAGATTACTCATATTAGTTTCTTGCTTTTTTATTCCATTTCGTTACGATCTCAGTTAAAGTCCAATACTTCATTTTGTTGAAATAATTTTATATTGTTATTATGTTGTTGATGTTTGTGTAATAAAACAAATTCTTTTTCATGTTACATATTTTTGTTCGTTAATTCGTTTTCTTCAAAGTTTGTTCAAAAAACTAATTCGCATCCTCGGCCAAGAAAACTTAATCATCAGATAAGTCTGAGATTAAAGCTTTTCACTTCACAATTTAATAAAATTTTATTGGGATTCAATTCCCTCATGACTGCCCTGTACCTGAGACAACCTACAACAACAATATTATATATACATAGATTACTCAAACTGATATATGTTATATATAATCATATCTGACATATGGTAACACTGACTCACACATATCAAAATTTAGCATTCGAATGTAATATGTTACATTGATTTTTTAGTTGCTGAATAAACGTGTTTAATGAAAGTCAACTGTTTATGTCATTTCACTCTTTAATCTTCATTCACCTCTCAACATGCTCGCAGTGCAAGAAAGGTAACAGTGGCAAGTAGTGAATTTGCAAAATGTATCAAATATTAATATTATTAGAGTCCTTTAAAACAATTTTTAATTTTTTGTGAATAGCTATGTGCCAAATTTTGTGAATTTTGTGTTAAATGTCTGTTTTTGTGTTGGTTATGTGTTAACTGGAAATTGTAAAATTGTGTTCAAGATCAGTCTAAGTGTGTCTTGGCTGTAAATTCATTTTAGGTTTTTCCTTCGTTTAATTAAACTGCATTAGTTTCAGATATTAATGTGAACTGCGCTGAAATTGTGGGCACCACCAAGAAGCTCTAAATCCAAACTGTGACAGAAACAATTTAGAATCAAAAATAGTTTGAGGTATGGTAAACCCTCAAACCAAGTAAAAAACAGTTGGAAAATTCATATATTCTCAAAAGATGATTGCTAAATTAACATTCAAATTGACACAGAAGTGGATTCAATAATCAAAAAACAGTTTCAGCATTGGAGAAAAGGATTGACATCAAAATCTTTGTGGTTTATGGGTCCATTTATTGAAGAATTCGAAGTCCAAAGAGGAGAGAAATCATTGGAAGTTGTTTGGAAACACTAGATAAGTCTTCAAAAAGGGGTAATAAAGCTTAATTTTTTACTAAAGTGCTCAATTTTACCCCATGAGGCAATGAAAATTGAAAGAAATTGTGTAGTCAAGTCATATCTTGCTGGCTTGATTCATGCACATATGTTGAAAATGTATGCAAGGTAGCGAGAGTAAGGGCCTGCAAGATTATTGAAAATCAACATTTGTTCTCTTTGTGTCAGTGCAACAAAAATCTCAATTTTATTTTTTCTCTTTGTGACAACACATATATTTTAGTTGATATATTTTTGGAATACCTTGGGATAAATTTTTTAATTTGGTAATTTTATTGAAAATAATAATTTGATTTTAATTTTTTTTCTCTCGTTTTAAAATTTCTTGAGCTTTTAGTAAAAAATAAAAAATAAGAATGCTTCATAATTTCATTCATCTTCTCCATATAACTTATAAATATTTTATTAATTTTACATTGACTACAGGCATTCATCAATCATATATAGTGATTTGAAATCCATTTTTTTTTTATTGGCGTTATTACTGAATAACTGACCATACTTTATTACATAACCAACAATTTTGAAATGAATGTTTGATACAAATTCATTCGACATCTAGATAATTCAATCGATAATAAATACAGTATTTTCGGATCAGAGGAGAAAGTCAGAAGTTGGATTGTCAAAGTCATTTGGTAATATCATAAAACTATAATTTAAATTGAATATCATTATTATTTATAAAAAATTATGGATCGTATGCATTCCCCATCGAGTGGTCAAGACCGTGATTGCAACTATTGCGCAGTTGAGCCAGTGACCTCTCAAAATTAGTTGTGCATTTCTTAATATTTCAATTAATATACAACATTACATACATGAGGCCTTTTGGCCGTCATTAGGAAAGTCTAATGATATAAATTAATAAAATGTCTCAATTTGAAAATGAAATGGTATTTGATGCCTGTAACTATGATGCATGGAAAACAACCATGACATCATGTTTATATGCAGAAGGTCTCTACAGTATTTTAATGGAAAACAAAATGGAAAATATTTTCCTTAGTACAAACTTAGATAATTTTCTAAATACTGAGATAGTGGCTCAGACTGAGACATGAATGTTATATTTTTGTAGTCAGGAAAAAGGAAAATCCCTAATTTTTCAGTGTTTACACAATGAAATAATAGAAAAAGTTAAAGAATTGAGAACAGTAAACCAAATAATAAAATTACTAGATGTGTGAGAAAATAGAATGTTTTATTAACCCAATTTCACCAAACAATGACAACTGACTTTACATAAATGACTGCATCAGACGATGACTAGAAAAACACATGGTAAACACATAAATAAAAACTCAAATAATTGTTTCACAAATGTATTACTCCATATTAAGATGGAGGAGATGTTGACTGTACAATGTTTCACAAGCGACAAGATAAATCCACAAAAATATATCACAGTTACATTACAAATATAAAATATCACAGAATGTATTGTACATCGAGTCAGTGTTACCCCTACAAATATTTGATGAGAATAACGAGCTAGTGTATAATATAATTTGTCATTATTCTCACACGCCTCCTCAAATTATAATTATATGACTTGACACTAAAAATAATCAATAAAAGACATAACACAATAATTTGGTCATTAAACGAAATGGCATCAGTCTGCAATAAACAATAATAAAAAGTTTCAACATATATGGTAAACGAATATAAAAAGTTACATTAAATTCAACATCTCACAAAATTTATTAAGTTAAGGACTCGCACAGCCCTTTGTGAAAACATCACCCAGCTGTCGTGAAGTTGGTATATAAAAATATTTGAATGCTGTATTTACATAATCACACACAAAATGGTACTTAACGTTTATATGCTTTGACCTCCTAGTATTCCACTTTGCAGAGTGCAACAGTGCTAAGCAGCTTTGATTATCTTCATAAATAGCTGCTCTATTATTAATTCGAATATGAAAATGGGTCAACAAATATTTAAACCAGATTGATTCAGTAGTGGCATCGCAGATAGCAATCAGCTCACTCTCAGTGGTTGAAAATGCTACAGTTGGTTGCTTCTTACTGGACCAGGATACCAGTGAGCCATATACTAAGACACAATATCCAGAAATGGATCTCCTGGTGGTTACACAATTGCCTCAGTCAACATCAGAGTAGGTTTCTAATATGTATGTGTTTTTTTTCGAGTATTTGTTAGTATATGTTGGTTTTTTATTTTTGGTAGTCACTAAGTACTTCAAAACTCTAAGTAAATACTTGTAGTGCTCATTTGTTGCATAGCTAGAGAATTGGCTAAAATACGAAATTGCGAAACAGATATCAGGTTGTGATCCCAACATCAAATACATGAGACACCCTACAAGTTGTTGGTAATCGTTATTTAAAATTTTGTTACTTGCATTCAGATTTCTCTTCAATTGGAGTTTTGGATCAATGAGTGTGTATGTAGGTGCACAATTGGCAACACCAAAATGTTTTGCTACAGTTTCAGTTAGTGTCTGTTGGTCAATTTCTAGTATGCCGTCCTCACGATTGTAATTAACAGTTAGCCCCAAGTACTTATTGACTCTACCAAGGTCTTTGCATTTAAAATGTTTATTAATTTGTTGTTTAAAATATGAAATTAAATTTTCATTGTCTAAACTTATTATAACATCATCAACGTAAGTGAGTAAATATACAATAGTTTGTGTTTTTAAAAATGTATAAGCAATTGTCAAGACTGTCACAAAAAATTTTTATTTGAATAATAAAAAAATTCCGGGCATTATAGGTTTGTTTTAATATAATTTATCTAATTTCTTCACAATATTATTAGATGAAAAAGTAATTAATGACCAATATGAAAAATATTTTTGAAGGTATGGTTGATGGAACCCACATAAAAATTGATCCTCCCAAAACTGATAAAACAGCTTACATTAATCGTAAAGGTCTGTATATTCTTATTTATTGCACAAAATTT